>SJYX01001865.1:356178-378305 GCA_006410675.1 Oreotragus oreotragus
ACTGAACTGAACTCTCTCCATCTTTGTATGAACAAGGTATAAGAATCCACTAGGGGACTTCCTTAGCAGTCCAGTGGTTGGGACTCTGAGCTTCCAATGCAGGGGACACAGGTTTGATCCCTGGCTGGGGAATTAAGATCCCACATGTTGTGTGGTGCAGCCAAAAATAAAATAAAAGACACATGTCATCAGGGAAAAGAGCATCTAAAAAAAAAGAGAGAATCCACTGAGACACTGAGAAGTTTGTCTTCAAGGAGAGCTAGAAGACAGCTACAAAATCCATCAAGCATTTCTGGACTCACCCCTGTGACCATTTAGTATCCACCTTCAGCCATACTGTAGCCCCAATCTATAGATTAAGTTCTGAACTTCAAATTCTGAATCAAAAAGATTCAAGGAACCTTAGTCTGAAGTTTGGAGTTTAAGCATCATCAACTTTCCCACATGTCTGGGGTTGACTTTGGGTGGCCAAGGTTTTGACAACTTTGCTTTTTCTTCTTCCTGGGGACTTTGTAATATGATCACAACTTGGCTGCTTGGGTAAGGATCCTCCTCAACAGTCATTCCAAACCCAGAGTTTGGGTCCTGCTCTTGAAATACAGGTTCCAGCCAGGAAAGTACAGTCTCCTTCAGTTTGCCCGAGACAGTCCTAGTTAATGCCTACTGACACAGTGTCATTATTGTGTAAGTATTAATAGCCCTCCAATGCCCTCTTAGAAGTGTCCTGGTTTGCATAAGAAATTCTATGTTCACTCTACCCTTGAGAGAAGAAAACCTTGTCTTCTTCAGCACTATATTCCTGGGGCTTGGCAGGGAGATGGGGTTCAATGTGTATCAGCTGAAAGTGAAAGTCACTCGGTCATGTCAGACTCTTTGTGAGCCCATGGACTATAAGTTCAAGGAATTCCCCATGCCAGAATATTGGAGTGGGTAGCCTTTCCCTTCTCCAGGGGATCTCCCCAACCCAGGGATCAAACCCAGGTCTCCTGCATTGCAGGTGGATTCTTTACCAGCTCAGCCACAAGGGAAGCCCAACAATCCTGGAGTGGGTAGCCTATCCCTTCTCCCTTCTCCAAGCGGATCTTCCTGATCCAGGAATTGAACCAGGCTTCCCTGCATTGCAGGCGGATTCTTTACCAACTGAGCTATCAGGGAAGCCCCCATGAGGATTCTCCAGGCAAGAATACTGGAGAGGGTTGCCATGCCCTCCTCCAGGGGATCTTCCCAACCCAGGAATCAAACCCAGGTCTACCGCACTGCAGGCAGATTCTTTATCAGATTCTTTATCACAAGGGAAGGCCATGTATAGGCTGAAGGAGTGAGTTAAGTAAATGAAAGACTATGTCACAATATGTTACTTGGGGCCAGTCTTCCCTGATATTACTACTGCTTAAGACGTGCAAACACCACTTGCGTTACTTTCAAATACGTTCTTACATTTCCTGCAGCCACTTAAATTAGACCAACTAGAAGCATCTTCTACTGGCCAAAGCTAGGAAAATCTGAATATCAATGAGAGTAACAACATCAATGGGTTGAACACATTAAATAAGATTAAGCTCATAATTAAAAGTGATAATCAAACGATTCCAAAACAAAACTTCATTTGTGATGTTTGGAAGACCTGAGGAACCAACTCATCATTTAAAAACTAATACACATGGACTTCTCTGGTGGCACACTGGATAAGAATTCACCTGTCAATGCAGGGGACACAGGTTCGATCCCTGTTCCAGAAAGACGCAACATGCGGTGGAGCAACTAAGCCTGTGTGCCACAACTACCGAAGCCCATGGCCTAGAGCCTGGACTCTGCAGGAGAACCCAGCGCGCTGAGAAGCACAGGCGCCACGAGAGAAGTTCCCACTCCCCGCAACTAGAGAGAGCCTGGACGCAGCAATGAAGACACAGCACAGCCAAAAGTAAGTAAATAAATACAGCAGGGTGTACGTGTCCAAAAAAACTAATGCACANTGCAGGAGAACCCAGCGCGCTGAGAAGCACAGGCGCCACGAGAGAAGTTCCCACTCCCCGCAACTAGAGAGAGCCTGGACGCAGCAATGAAGACACAGCACAGCCAAAAGTAAGTAAATAAATACAGCAGGGTGTACGTGTCCAAAAAAACTAATGCACAAAGGGAAAGAATTAAGCATTGAGCCTAATTATGCCTTTCTTATAGGACTAACTATACCTCACTGTCATCAGCTCCTGAGGGGACATTTGGCTTTATAATAGGACACCAGCTAATAACCAAAGATTGAATGATGTATTTAGAATATCAAATTTTCCAAATGCTAAGGAAATAATGAGTCTAGGTTGGTGGTTCCCAAATGGAGCAATTTTGACCTTCAGTAGACATATGGCAATGTCTGAAGACAGTTTTGGTCATCACAACTGGGGAAGAGATGCGTATAGCATCTTGTGAATAGACACCAGGGATGCTGCTAAACATCTGAAAATGCCCAAGACGGTCCCCCGACAATAAAGGATTATCTGGCTCAAAATGTCAACAGTGCTAAGAATAAGAAACCCTGAAGTAGACAATAATCCTTAGTGGTTGCAAATATTAGAGACAAGCAGACACTGTGTCCCTTGTGAGAGGCATACACAGTGCCTCCTATATAGCATCATGCAAGAAAAATCAACCTTGCCTCTGAGTAAACCTCTAGTTCAGGGGCTCTAGCAGGCATTCAAATCCCCAAGTGGGCTTGTGAAAACACAGACTTCTGGGACCCTAACTGAAGTTGCTGATTGGATAGGTCTGGGTGGGTTCCAAGAGTCTGTATTACAACAGGCTTCGAGGTGTTGGCCCTGCTGGCCCAGGCTCACACTCCAAAATATAAGTTTCAGTTTACAAGAAATACAGAAGGTAGAGGAACATCTTAACTCATTACAATATTCATCCATCGTACTCTTTATTATACTATTGGAGTTCATTATAATATTCTTTTCTGACCTGGGGGTGGGGGCTTATCTAACAGTGTCATATCATTTTGTCTTTTCATACTGTTCATGAGGTTCTCACGGCAAGAATACTGACTACTTTTTGTGAGAATTCTTCACAATGACCTATCAGTCTGGGTGGCCCTGCATGGCATGGCTCATAGCTTCACTGAGCTTCACAAGTCCCTTTGCCGTGACAAGGCTATGATCCATAAAGGGGTGTCCAATATGCTATGGGGAAGAGCAGAGGGCAATCACTAATAGCTCCAGAAAGAATAAAGTGGCTGGGCCAAAACAGAAATGATGCTCAGTTGTGGATGCATCTGGTGGTGACAGTAAAGTCTGATGCTGTAAAGAACAATAACTGCATAGGAACCTGGAATGTTAGGTCCATGAATCAAGGTAAACTGAACATCATCAAGTATGGGATGGCATGAGAACATCGACATCTTAGGAGTCAGTGAACTAAAATGGACGGGAATGGACAAATTTAATTCAGTTGACAACTGTATCTACTACTAGAGGCAAGAATCCCTTAGAATAAATGGAGTAACTTTCATAGTCAACAAAAGAGTCCAAAATGCAGTACTTGAGTGCAGCCTCAAAAATAAAAGAATGATCTCTGTTCGTTTCCAAGGCAAATCATTCAATATCACAGTAATCCAAGTCTATGTCCAAACCACTAATGCTGAAGAAGCTGAAGTGGAACGGTTCTATGAAGATCTACCTTCTAGAACTCACACCAAAAAAAAGATGTCCTTCTCATCATAAGGGACTGGAATGCAAAAGTAGGAAGTCAAGAGACACCTGGAGGAGCAGGTAAGTTTGGCCTTGGAGTACAAATGAAGCAGGGCAAAGGCTAACAGAGTTTTGCCAAGAGAACACACTGGTCATAGAAAACACCTTCTTCCAACAACAGACAACTCTACACATGGACATCATCAGATGGTCAACACTGAAATCAGACTGATTATATTCTTTGTGGCTGAAGATGGAGAAGCTCTATACAGTCAGCATAAACAAGACTGGGAGCTGACTGTGGCTCAGATCATGAACTCCTTATTGCAAAATTCAGACTTAAATTGAAAAAAGTAGGGAAAATCATTAGGCCATTCAGGTATGACCTAAATCAAATCCCTTATGATTATACAGTGGAAGTGAGAAATAGATTTAAGGGATTAGCTCTAATAGAGTGCCTGAAGAACTATGGACAGAGGTTCGTGACACTGTATAAGACTTGGTGGTGATCAAGACCATTCCCTCCCCCTCCCACAAAAATGCAAAAAGGTAAACTGGTTGTCTGAGGAGTCCTTACAAATAGCTGAGAAATGAAAAGAAGCTAAAGGCAAGGAGAAAAGGAAAGATATACCCAATTCAATGCAGAGTTCCAAAGAATAGCAAGGAGAGATAAGAAAGCCTTCTTNGGTGATCAAAACCATCCCCAAGAAAAAAGAAATGCAAAAAGGAAAAATGGTTGTCTGAGGAGGACTTACAAAGAGTTGATAAAAGAAGAGAAGTGAGGCAAAGGAGAAAAGGAAAGATATGCCCAACTGAATGCAGAGTTCCAAAGAATAACAAAGAGAGATAAGAAAGCCTTCCTAAGTGATCAGTGCAAACAAATAGAGGAAAACAATAGAATGGGAAAGACTAGAGATCTCTTCAAGAAAATCAGCGATACCAAGAGAACATTTCATGCAAAGATGGGCTTGATAAAGGACAGAAATGGTATGGACCTAACGGAAGCAGAAGATGTTAAGAAGAGGTGGCAAGAATACACAGATGAACTATACAAAAGAGATCTTAATGAGCCAGATAATCACGATGGTGTGATCACTCACCTAGAGCCAGACATCCTGGAGTGTGAAGTCAAGTGGACCTTAGGAAGCATCACTGTGAACAAAGTTAGTGGAGCTGATGGAATTCCAGCTGAGCTATTTCAAATCCTAAAAGATGATGCTGTTAAAGTGCTGCACTCAATATGCCAAACTCAGCAGTGGCCACAGGACTGGAAAAGGTCAGCTTTCACGCCAATTCCAAAGAAAGACAATCCCAAGGAATGTTCAAACTGCTGCATAATTGCCCTCATTTCACACATTAGCAAAGTAATGCTCAAAATTCTCCAAGCTAGGCTTTAACAGTACATGAACTGAAAACTTCCAAATGTTCAAGCTAGATTTAGAAAAGGCAGAGGAACCAGAGATCAAATTGCCACCATCTGTTGGATCATAGAAAAAGCAAGAGAATTCTAGAAAAACATCTACTTCTGCTTCATTGACTACACTAAAGCCTTTGACTGTGTGGATCACAACAAACTGTGGAAAATTCTTAAAGAGATGGGAATACCAGACCACCTTACCTGCCTCCTTTTGCCTTTTTAATATTAAAGTCTTGGGCAGTCCTAAGCTATATTTATGAAATGACACAAAATGACTATCACACAAGACACCCTGGGAACTCAAGGATAGTGTCACTGGGGTTGACCGGAAGGAAAGACCACCTCCTTCCTGGTGTAAGAAATCAGGGATGGCTGCATGGAAGAGGAAGGGTCAGTTGATTCAGAACCTGAAGCGAATGCAGTAGATAAGACAGACAAATGAAAAGACAATCACTGCAATAGATGCAATGGGGCAAGGTCGAAACTGGTGAGTTCAGCATCTGCTCAGAGACTGGCAGGAGCATGGGAGCCCAGGAAACCTGTAGGAGATGTGAGGAAGTTGGAGGCACATCATGAAGAATGGAGAGTGCTCAGCAGATGATGGGTCATAAGCGTCTTTCGCTTTTTCAGAGGACTTGCCTTACTTTGGAAGCCTCGCCCACGTAGCTGTCTTGTGTAGGTCTAGTTCGTGCAGGTTCTTTTCTACTTCCTTTTCTTTTGATACTGCAGACAATTCCCCTCTCCCTCTAATGTGGACAATTCTCTCCTCCAGTAGGTAAGTGTATTCCTTCATTTCCACAAAGACAGCCCGCTGCAACACTACCCCCAGATGCACGAGGTCCCAGGTTGAAGAACAAACTACAAAGACGGCCAGGCCAGGCAGCTTCTGTCAAGTTCTCCACTGCCTTGCACACATTCCTGACCAAGGCTGCCCCAAGGCTGTGTGCCTCACTGAGGAAAATGGCTGTGACCCCTCAGCTCCTTTATTGGGTTTCCAAGTGAAAGAAATAAACTTGGTGAAAAAAAAATGCTCATTTCATGTACACTGATTAGCATAAAATTGCTCTTTTGTCTCAGCTGCTACAGAGGACAACGGCGCTCAGACTCTTGGCTGGAAAGACAGTCCCTCTCCCTTCTCGCACAGTGGCTCAGGTCACGCCACACAAAGATCCCAGGGAACCAGGATCAGCCAGAGTTCCACTGTAAACAACAAGAAGGGACCTCTAACCTCAGCCTGCTTCATCTCTAGGTGAAAATATAAAACATGGACAGGACAGAAAGCTTTCCTCTCCAAAGTGCAATTTCTCCCTCCCTTCAGGAGCAGAACCTTAAGACATGGGCGATTTTATTCACTCATTTCCTCTTTTATTATTTATGCAGTGGCTACTGCATAAGTCCTGATTGGCCTTGACTCTTAGCATCTGAGAAAGAGATGAGAAAGCAAATCAAGTCACTGTTTTTTCCAAGAAGAAGTTGGAAGGAATTACCAGCCCTATAATGCTGAAATCCAAGTATATATGTGTGTGTGTATACATATATGGGCTTCCCTGGTGGCTCAGTTGGTAAAGAATCTGCTTGCAATGTGGGAGACCTGGGTTCGATCCCTGGGTTGGGAAGATTCCCCTGGAGAAGGGAAAGGCTACCCACTCCAGGATTCTGGCCTGGAGAATCCCACAGACTATATAGTCCATGAGTTCGCAAAGAGTTGGACACGACTGAGTGACTTTCAATTCATTGTATACATATATATGCGTGTGAATATATATATTTGACTCTGAAGTATGCACTTTCCTACATTTTAATATCTCCTAAATAGGCAGAAGTCCTATGATTAACAGCACAAAATTATAAATGGCAGGAATTTTTCTTTCTTGGTGGCACATGAAACTGTGTGTGTTTAATAATTGAGAATATCTTGGATTGGATTTAAAAACCAGTAAAAGTCAATGACAGACTGTTAGAAATTGATTAAAAAAAAAAAATCCTGGTATTGACAAGCTCTGCGCATCTCAAAGGAATTTCCCTTCTCATTCCAGTCCTCCAAAGAACAGTTTTCCAGTTTTTCTGTCTTATCAATCTGAAAATGAGATGGTGTATCTCAAATTCCCTAAGACTACTGGTTCCTAGCAAGACTGCAAAGAGACAGAATCAACTTTAGGCAGATAGAGCTGGTTCTAACTTCCATTACTGGTACTCACTATTCTTTCCTTTTTGAAGCTTCACTTACCTGCTCTGTAAAATATTGACGACAACATTTCTTTCCTAGAAATGAGATAAAGCCTGGCATGTAGGAGATGCTCAGAAGAAGTTTCTTACCTATTAATACAGTTATTTGTGATACTAGATACAGAACTGCCCAGAAGTTCATGCAATCTGCAAAACACGCCAATCAGCTATGAAACTGGTAACTTAAAGCAAGGTCACATGGCTGGTGAAAGAGATGGGGCTGGGGGTTCAGTCTAGTGTTCTCTTTTCTATCCAACAGCCAACTCTGTCAAAATTCTCATCACAGACCCCCAAGACCTGCACTCTGGATCCTAAAGAGCCCCAACCCACTCAAAAAGCAAACAAACAAATCCAGAGAGCGACATGAAAATGGCTAGGCTCTTTAGAAGACATTGACTGCTTCTAGTGAGCATCTGTGTGAATTATCGTGTCAAAAATGCAGGGGTCATAACGAGCTCTGATAGGATCCGATGCCTGTGACCCCCTCCCCTGACATCCTCTGGGGGCCACCAGTCCTGGCCCGACACAGCTGCTCTGCTACCCCAGTTCGCAGCTATATTGACACAGCCATTTTCATGGTAGGCCTGTTGTAAATTTGTTGTTACATGGTGCGTCTGCCGCAAATTGCACGGTGTACGTAAATTTTTGTGTGTGTGGCGGGGCTGGCACGGGGGTTGGGGGGGGGGNGTTGTTGTTGTTGTTATTATTCTGATTTGCAGACTCTTAGAGGCCCTTTGAGGCCAGTCTTTGGCTGCTGAAGACTGTCTTCTGGCCTCTGACACTGACCACCTGCCATCCAGATCTTTCTAAGCTGGCTTCTCAGTGAAGGAGACACAACCTCCTCCTTCTTACTTTAAATTCACCTCTTTGTGTGTTCTAAACTTTGGGGGCTTTATTTATTTTCGGTTGTGCTGAGTCTTCCTTGCTGCTATTGGGTTTTCTCGAGTTGCGGCAAGTGGGAGCTGCTCTCCAGTTGCGGTGCGAGAGCTTCTCATAGCGGCAGCTCCGCTCCCTGCGGTGCACAAGCTGTAGGTGCATGGGTTTTAGCAGTGGTGGAGCACAGGCTTAGCAGGTGCAGCTCTTGGGCTTGGCTGTTCTTTGGCATGTGGGATTTTCCTGGACCAGGGATCGAACCTGTGTCCCCTGCACTGGCTGGCAGGTGGGTTCCTAATCACTGGTCCACCAGGGAAGTCCACTTTTCATCTGTCTCTTGAAAACACCCCAGGTGGACACATTTTGTTATATGTCCTCATTCAAATGGAAGTGGATATCCCCATGACTTCACAGGCCTCTTTTAAGATCACTGAGGCATGAGAGCACTTAGGAAAAATATTATATAAGACTTTGTATAACTGTTCTTTTTAACCTTTGTTTACCTTTTACTTTATTGTGTGAAATAAACAAAATAAACGCTTTGCTGCCTCCCTACCAGAAAGATAGAGAGATCCTTTTAGAGATTTCTCATTTAGAGGAAAATGAGGCCAAAAGTGGGGGTAGCCTCCTTTCCTCTTCTTAGTTCCCAGCATTTCCTCTGGAACATCACTGGCACAAAACGCCAACTTCAAGGTGACCCATCTCTGAGGTCTTTGTTTTGAAATATCAGGTGCAGCAACACTTCTTTGCTGAAACCACCAGGTTTTGATCCACATGCTGATTGGTGTGTGCTGGTGCTGGTTTAGCCACTCAGTGTGTCCGACTCTCGAGGCCCCCTGGACTGTAGCCCGTCAGGCTTCTCTGTCCATGGAACTCTCCAGGCCAGAATACTGGAGTGGGTTGCCATTTACTTCTCCCAGGGATCTTCCCAACCCAGGGATCGAACCTGGGTCTCCTACACTGCAGGCAGATTCTTAATCAGAACTTCTAAAATCCAGAGAGCTAGAGGCTAGGAAGGAGACTCCCTCACTGAGCACGTGAGCACTCTTTCTCTTAACAAGAAGAAAGGCATCTGTGTCCTCTTCGAGTTGGTCCCCCTTTAGGATCAGCACAAAGCTCTCTGAGGTAAAGTCCTGGGGGAAATTGTTCAAAGGGAATCCCACCCCAACTCTAACCCACACCGGAGAACCCATCATGCTGAGACATCTTTCCTGTCAGCAGGACTGCTTATGAGTAGTCACTTACTCATTCAGCTGTCTACTGAACACCTACTCTGCGCCCGCTCCTCTGCAATACATGTGTGTGTTCACCAAGTTGCTCCATCTTGTCCGACTCTTTGCGACTCTATGGACTGTAGCCCACCAGACTCTGTCCATGGAATTTTCCAGGCAGGAATACTGGAGTGGGTAGCCATTCCCTCCTCCAGGGGATCTTTCTGACCCAGGGATAGAATCTGTGCCTTTTATGTCTCCTGCACTGGCAGGAGGGTTCTTTATCACTAGTTCCATCTGGGAAGCCACTCTTCCATGTATGGGGATATGGAAATGAGTCAATAAAAGATCCGCATGGCCAAGAACTCACTCTTCAAATAGGATAAGCAGATTACATACAAAGAGCTCTAAGACATGGTTTAAAAAACCCACTGTGCTACAACAGAGGTGCANAGCCACTCTTCCATGTATGGGGATATGGAAATAAGTCAATAAAAGATCCGCATGGCCAAGAACTCACTCTTCAAATAGGATAAGCAGATTACATACAAACAGCTCTAAGACATGGTTTAAAAAACCCACTGTGCTACAACAGAGGTGCAGGCAAAATATTGTGGGAGTACAGAAAAAAAAGAGAGACGAGTCCAGTTTTCAAGAATCGGCAGGTGAAAGGATAGGATCAGGAAAATCCTCTTGAATTGTGCCTTAAAAGATAAATCTGGATTTGTTCTTGCAAAGATTGGTTGAAAGAGGAAATGAGCTTCAAGGTGGAGGAACAGTCAAAGCTCAAAAGTGTGGGCCCAAGAAGCATGTTCAGGAACAAGAGATATTGCATTGCCATTCAATTTTCAAACATGAATGAACTCTGAGAGAAAGGGACTTTCAGTCTTGTTTGGAGCCACCTCCTGCTCTCAGTTTATCCCCAAAATGCTCACCTCTTTCCCTGTCTCTTATACACATCTAGATGTGTATAAGAGACAGACTGTGCTAATACCATGGTGTCTTCAATTTCCTCTGCTGCCAGCAAAAATTAACCTAGGCCTGCAGCCTGTGGAAGACCTAAGGCCTCTGTTTTATCATGCATTTTCCCCCAGTTTTTCAAGGATGAGTTAAAAAATAGAGGTTGCTAAGGCCAGTTGGGCAACAAAGGAAGCAAAGGGACAAACATTATCTTTGGATGACTGACTTCAAAGTTAATGATCTTCCCCACTGAATTGTGCCCTCCGCTCCTCAATGAGGTCTTTGCCATCAGATAAAGAAGCGCCTCTTTAATCCACTAACACTTCTTTGCCCCTTTGTGGCAAAATGATCATTTCATCAGTTTCGGGTACTCTCTGCCGGGAGAGTTTTTTTTTTTTTTTTAGCCTGAGTGATTCAGAGCAGGAGGGACAGAGAAGGGTATTTCTCTACTTCATTTTTCCTCAAGTGACGGCTGAATAACTATGCAAAAAAATTAAGGCATAATGACCCAGCAACAGTGACAAAACCTAATTAGTCACGGAGGCCACTGGGTAATGAGCCGCAAAACCCGGCTCTTGAGTGTGTAATAACTGTATTTTTCTCCATTTCTTCCCCTTTAGTCACAGCCTTGTGTGGCATTTTTAACAAACTAAAATGGCACCAGATGCAACAGGGTTCAGACATTTTAACTTGAATTAAGAAACCATATGTTCCAATAAGTCATGGCCTCTTCTTTCCCACAGACTGGGTGCTCCATCTGCGAGGTAACACTCTGATGGCCCATGGTGAGTGAGCACCCCACGAACACGATGAGGGGTTGGGGTTGGGAGTGGGGTCTCCAGGACCCTTACTATAGACAGCGGTTCTGACTCCCGCCAGCATCCTGGATATTCCAGATGTGGGGCCCAGGTTGTTCTCTGAGCACGCTAAGAGTGAGAAGCTTGAGGGGGAGAGTGGATGGGAAGGGGCTCTGTGTCCAAATAATAGAATCTGGAATGCTGAGAATTGCCTTTAACCCTGGTGGCTCAGGTGGGAAAGTACCGCTTGCAATGTAGGAGACCCAGGTTCAACCCCTGGGTTGGGAAGATCCCCTGGAGGAGAGACTGGCAATCCACTCCAGTACTCTTGCCTGGAGAATCCCATGGACAGAGAAGCCTGGCGGGCTGCAGTCCATGGGGTCGCAAAGAGCCAGACATGACTGAACAGCTAAGCATGCATTTATGACAACGTTATCCACTTTCGGGTGATTTAAGACACACATTAGCCAAGTCTGAAGCTCCCAAGAGCCTTGAGAAGTAGGATGGTCCTCGTCTCTTCCATCCTTTTGAGATGAAGCAACCAAGGATCAGCGAGCTTAGGACACTGTCCATGATCACAGTTAGGAGTGCAGGCATCAAACTTTGGAGCCACATCTGTGATCATTATCCCAGTGTATTTCCTATGTTTGTTGTCATTATTACTGTTGTTAGCAGTAATTTCCCTTTGCAGTTAGAACATTTTTTAAAGGGTGGAAAGTTTATATAGCATAGTTTGGCATGATCTCTGTCTTCGACCCTCACTCAGATCCAGAGTCAGTTAGGTAACAGGTCAGTAATAAACAATGCTTATTTGGAGTAGGGCATCATCAGGGGTGTGCCCTTGGCCCCGGTCTGATTTTATTTTATTTTTCCACAGTATTTGTTAATTGTTTATTTATTAAGAGACTATTTCTCACCCCAGATAGTCATAGTTTCATAGTTGAGGAACACAGGAAAGTGACAAACTTCCAAGGAACTCAACCCAAAGAAATTCTTTATATTCCAAATCACTTTGCACTCTGAAAGATACCAGCCTTTCTCATCTCCTCAAAATCTTTCATGGAATCATAGTTTCTGTAGAAGTCTGCATATGCCTTCTTCCTTTTTTCAGCCACAGCAAACTTACAGAAAGTTGCAAACCCCAGGGAGACTCTGAAGGCTCCAACAATATGAAATCGCAGGCGTTTGGCCAGGGGGCCACGCATCTGAGGTTTTGCCAAAGCATTGGACATGGCAGGTTTTCTTCTCGACGGCTCACCCGCGACATCCTCTCAGGCTGATGGAGAAATGGACCCCTGGTCTGCTTTTAATGTGAGATACTTCCAAACCCCATCCAGGCGGGAGCTGCCCCACAGCGTTAACTTTCATTTCTCCTCTACCTCGATGAAGGTCATCTTACTTCTGGATGTCACCAACTTTGGGGCTGAGACTGGGCTTAGAAATAACAGGCTTTATGATCTTTGCTCTGAGCCACAGAAGGGCTGACTTTTCTTTTGTTCCTCCCCATACCCAGCAGACCAAGAAAAGAAATTTCACGAGATGAATCCAGCTCCCCCTAGATTTCAATAAGGATCTTATCTCCGCCTGAGCCTCTGGCTGGGGAATCACATAAGGGGACTCTCAAATGAGGAGTCCCACGTGGAATACAGAGTATAGAATTCACCAGAAGACACAGACACAGGTTTGGAAAACATTCCCTCCTTGGGGAATTTTAAAATATCATGCAGTTAAAAAAAAAAAAACAAGCAGCAACTGTCTTCCTATAACAGGAACAACGCATGATATGAAAACATAAGCAAAAACAACAACAACAAAAAACCAGATTATCTAACTTGAGGGTTTATATAATACATGTTATATTTTAATTCCCCATATAATTCTGACACAGCAAAGGCCTGGTGTCTGGAACTGGGTAAATGTGAGCGCTCTCTGTTTCTCTAATCCAAGAGCAGCTGCATAAGGCAAAATAAGAATGTGGCGACCCCTGCTCAAAAATTCTCAAGGATTTCAAGACAGAGCATTAAATGAGGTGCGGGCCCTTCCACACCTTGGGTCCTGTGTGACTGCGCAGGTCACATACCCATGGAACCAGCCCTGGAAAGCAAAGCTCATGCATCAGCGTCCAGGTCGCAAAGGCACATATGAGACAACCACGAACAGTTGGGCCGAGAAGACCGCCTTGCATTATCCCGACTTCTCACTCAGAGCGGTTCAAAGCTGACTCTTTTTCCTCTAAACTTTGAACTTCAGAAAGCCTACTTTAGCATCTCAGAAGTACTGTATGTAAAATAGGGAGTTTCTCCGTGCAGACAATGCCATTTCTTCTTGACTCTTCTCTGGACTTTCATCTATTCTAGTCCCCGGCAAGCTTGGCTGCTCTGCTCATTGGGCCTTTTCCTGCACTCCAGTCATTATCCTCTTTTTATATACTGCACTTCGTGCCCTTGTGAACCTGTTGAAAAATAATGAAAGAGAGCTGAAAAGTACCACTGGCTCCTAAAAATGGTGCTGAGGAGGAGGCAGAAAGGGGGAACTCCGGTTTTATTCAGTGCTAAAGATAACACCACCAGAGTGATAGACTCCTCCGAATTGTCCGTCCCCACTGCCCATTGTCCCCCCCGGGCACTGAATGAGCCTCTTAGCAGCTCTTGAGGGCCTGTCACAGGTAGGCACCCAACAGAGATAATTCCCAGCCTATGCTTGACTGCTTCTTTATAGACACTCACTCATGGTTCTGAAAGGCCTCAGACACTGTTGAATAAACTCCTACTCGCTTCCATAACCTTTTTCTCCCGCTGAATTTTCCGGGGATGTGAGCAGCTTCCCAGCCTCGCCAGAGGATGCTTCTGAATGCACTCCTGTTCTGAATCAAAGTCTGACAGCCAAGCCCCTTTCCTAAACAAGAGAAGAAAATGGGGGTATCGGTCCCCAGGAGGAATCTCTGTGCTTTCTTCTTCAGGTGAAGGCCAGCTCCCAGAGGCTCTGGCCTTCTTCCTGCTCTTCTCATGGGTTTATTTAGTTAGGTTGCAGGAGACCTGTTTTTGTTTTGTTTTGTTTTGTTTTTTAATAAAGGAAAAAAGCCTTTGTTATCTGAGTCCTCTCTCTTTTTGTTTTGAAAATGAAGTGCATGCCTATGGGACATGCCGGGGGTCTGTTTGTCCTCAGAATGTCCTGGAAGAGCACCACGCTGGCTGTGAATCCAAGATTCACCATTTACTAATGTGTAGGGCCTTGGGCAAGTCACTTGCCTGTCACAGTCTCATCTATAAAGCGGGGCTAATAACAACCTCTCTCATAGGCTCCTTTCTATCCAAGGTTCAAATAGATCGTGCACGTAGAGTGTTTTCCATGGTGCCCAGAGAATTCAGTAAGTGTTAGTTCTTATTACGGTACTATTACTCTGTTTTTTTTTTTGTTGTTGTTGTTATTATTCTGATTTGCAGACTCTTAGAGGCCCTTTGAGGCCAGTCTTTGGCTGCTGAAGACTGTCTTCTGGCCTCTGACACTGACCACCTGCCATCCAGATCTTTCTAAGCTGGCTTCTCAGTGAAGGAGACACAACCTCCTCCTTCTTACTTTAAATTCACCTCTTTGTGTGTTCTAAACTTTGGGGGCTTTATTTATTTTCGGTTGTGCTGAGTCTTCCTTGCTGCTATTGGGTTTTCTCGAGTTGCGGCAAGTGGGAGCTGCTCTCCAGTTGCGGTGCGAGAGCTTCTCATAGCGGCAGCTCCGCTCCCTGCGGTGCACAAGCTGTAGGCGCATGGGTTTTAGCAGTGGTGGAGCACAGGCTTAGCAGGTGCAGCTCTTGGGCTTGGCTGTTCTTTGGCATGTGGGATTTTCCTGGACCAGGGATCGAACCTGTGTCCCCTGCACTGGCTGGCAGGTGGGTTCCTAATCACTGGTCCACCAGGGAAGTCCACTTTTCATCTGTCTCTTGAAAACACCCCAGGTGGACACATTTTGTTATATGTCCTCATTCAAATGGAAGTGGATATCCCCATGACTTCACAGGCCTCTTTTAAGATCACTGAGGCATGAGAGCACTTAGGAAAAATATTATATAAGACTTTGTATAACTGTTCTTTTTAANGGTGGGATGATTTGGGAGAATAGCATTGAAATATGTATACTATCATGTAAGAAACAAATCGCCAGTCTATGTTCAATGCAGGAGGCTTGGGGTTGGTGTATGGGAATGATCCAGAGGGATGATGTGGGGTGAGAGGTGGGAGGGGGGGTTCATGTTTGGGAGTTCGTGTACACCCGTGGCAGATTCATGTCACTGTATGCCAAAACCAATAGAGTACTGTAAAGTATAATAAAGTAAAATGGAAGCTAAAAAAAAAAAATGCCTCTGAGGGGCAGTGCCAGCCCATTGAGAACCACTGGTTTAGAGTTTAATTGAGGAAGGAAGGCTCACACCCCAAAAGACTACCATATCATCTATTAAATGTCAAATCAGTCATTCAGAATAGACATCAGGTACTATTCAAAACAGGTCAAGAAAATCGGGGTTTCAGGTTATCAGGAAATTCTTCACAACTTAGCATGGGTTAAGAAAAAGTGAAAGGGAAGTCGCTCAGTCGTGTCCGACTCTTTGTGACCCCGTGGACTGTAGCCCACCAGGCTCCTCAGTCCATGGGATTCTCCAGGCAAGAATAATGGAGTGGGTTGCCATTTCCTTTTCCAGGGGATCTTCCCGACCCAGAGATAGAACCCAGGTCTCCCGCATTGCAGGCAGACGCTTTAACCTCTGAGCCACCAGGGTAAGAAAAAGTACAGACTCTGAATCAGACTCTGGGGCCAGAATTCCAACTTTGGCATTTACTCCCTGCATGAATTTGTGTAAGTACTTTAACTCCTCCAGTCCTTCTTTTGTCTAGCTATAGAACGGGAATAATGATACCTACTCTGAAAGGTAAGTGTGTGTGTCTGTGTGTTAGTCACTTAGTCGTGTTTGACTCTGCGACCGCATGGACTATAGCCTGCCAGGCTCTTCTGTCCACGGGATTCTCCAGGCAGGAATACTAGAGTCAGTTGCCATTTCCTTCTCCAAGGAAAGGTAAGTAGAGAGGATTAAATGAGGTTGGATATGTCAAGTATCTGGGAGAATACCTGGCTCTTGGCAGAGGTTCAGCAAGCAGTAGCTATCATTGTTATAAAGGAAGAGCAACTCTGGCTGGCCTTTGAAGGCTGACAGGAGTGGGGAAGGCAAGGCAGACACGGTGTGAGCAAAGGCCTGGAGGTGGGACTATCTACGGTGGGTTTTGCAGTTAATAGTTCAGGGAGACTGGCAAAGAGGGTGAGAGTGGGAGGCATGCTCAGTAAGTTGGGCACATTTAAGAGGGTGCAGCCTTGAACGCACGGCTAAGGAGGCTGGCATTTATTCTTGTTGGCTAAGAAGACAATGGATATGGAACAGTCCTGGAGAGAACCTAGTTAGAAGCAACTGCAGACAATCCCAGCGAGAGCTACAGCTATGTTCAGCACTGTGTGCTTCTCACCCTGCTCATGCCTAAAAAGCCTTTTAGCAAAATTGAGCTGGGTCAATCCAGATTCTTCTGTATGAACAAAAACAAGACAGTAGCTGTTACAGCTAAACAGAAAAGTCTTGAGGCAAACCTGAGGCTGGGATGTCTGCTTGGAACCACAGGCTCACCAAGGCTAGGAGGATGCTGGGTGATAGAGAGCGAGGAACCTGGACCAGACATGGATGAAGCTGTAACATCACTATAAAAAAACCACATGGCTCATAGGAGAGACCAAGAGAGCAGCTACCTGAGGTACCAGTGGTTTTCTGGTACCAGATTCAGTTTCTGTGCATCCTCACAAAAACTCCTCCTTTCTTAAAGTTAGTTGAATGGGTTTATAATTTCTAATTACTACAGATTATAATACAAGCAGTACCATGTTTCTGGATGGCCCACCAGAATGCCATGAGTTGTCCATGGAAGAAACCCCAATGGAATCCAGATAGCAACCTCTAGCTTGCAACATTTCCTGGGGGAAATCAATAAAGTAAATCAAATTTCAAGCTTCCTAAAGCCTGTAGAAAGGCAGAATGCTATAACACAAAAGGAATGGGAATCCTATTGCAAAGACCACACCTGACATGGATGAATGGTCAGTCAAAATGCACAAAGAACCCAGCCAAAGGTAGATCCTTGAAAGAGCAGTCCTGCAAGTTAAAGTCAGAGATGAGACTGAGCGAGGTTAATTCAGACAACTATACCCGAAAAAGAAACATCTTACACATAAGTCAGTATCCTTTCCTTGACACTGCTGGTGACTGCTTCCTTCTACTCCAGTAGATGAAGTGACTTCTCTGATCATTGAGTGACATAAACTATGGGTTGCCCCTCATAACCATTCCCCTCTCCCCGCTAAACAGTGAACTGTTTAGTGAGGCAGATGACCACTTAGAATAAAATGTGCATTTCCCAGCCTGCCTTGCAGGTAGGATTCAGT
Organism: Oreotragus oreotragus; assembly: GCA_006410675.1. Classification (NCBI taxonomy): domain Eukaryota; kingdom Metazoa; phylum Chordata; class Mammalia; order Artiodactyla; family Bovidae; genus Oreotragus; species Oreotragus oreotragus. Next base: position 373,811 of record SJYX01001865.1, read on the forward strand.
CATGTGATTAAGTCCTAGCCAATGAAATGGAAGTAAAAACATCATGCGGTAGCTTTCATAAACTTCCCTTAGTCTCTTCTTTCCCCTTTCCTCTATCTTGCTACCTAGAATGTGGGTGTGGTGGCTGGAACTGTGTCTTGATCCATGGGCACAGGAAACACACCCTGATTGTGGCAAAGACAGAAGGAGCCCGAGTCTCTCAGAACTTGGAGAGACCTGCCTTACCCGCCCTAGAATGATCCTTTTCAGATCTTTACATATAACACAAATCTCTCTCTCATTTCAAATAATGTTATTTCCTATCTCTGATACAGTCCAACCTAACTCTGAGTGAAAAAGCAACACTATATAAATCTGAAGTGTGTATGTTCCCTTTCATCTGAGTTTAAAGAGGTTTATAAAGGTGACACATGATCAATCATAGAAATCTCAATACTGGACAAATAAAGACTTCCAAGTGTAAGGATGAGCAAAGGGAAAAATTTTTCTGGATATATAGCAATATTAAGCAATTCCAAAGGGTTGATATGCGATAATATACAGCCCTGAAAGCAAAAGAGAGCTATAGAAACATCTCCAAATTGTATTATCAATATGCTCTAGAAGCTATTGCATCTATAAAACATGATCAATTTGGAAATGAAAGGGAAAAAATCTACATATAGCTTTCTTACATAAGGAAAGTATAACTAATGGATTTTAGAATACAGTGAAGGCAATAAAGGGCAGGCTGAGTGCTGCAGAAGTCTGGGTGGGTGTCCCTGATTATTCCCCTTAAACATGCTAAGCTTTCATTATCTTTACTCAGTGTTGCACTACAATCCATCCTACTCTTTCCAACATCTGACTTAACCTGTCTCACCAAGAATATTAAGTGTATTAGGTATGAAACCCCTCAAACTTTTTCTATATACCTGTAGTTCATCTCTTTGTGGCCTGCTCTCTCACCAAAACACCCTCTCATTGAAGAGGAAGATGGATCTTTTCCTATTCCTCCAGTCTCTATTCCTGATCACGTCCTTTTCTGATTTCTCTAAGATCAGGACCTTGTCCTTCCTCTTTCCCTGTATTATTACCCTTTCACTCTTTGCCAGATCCTTTTGTGCAGACTGAAGTTATGCTTAAGTTACCTATCTTTTTAAAAGTCCCTCAATTACTCATCCTCCACTAGTACTGCATCACCGAGCATCTCCTGTGCCAGACATGGTCCTCAAAACAACCGGAGCCCTCACTACCTCTATTTTCTCACCCCTAAGCACTCATTTTTAAATAAGTTGCTTAGATAAGTTGCTAAATAAGTTCATTTTCCTTGTTATAAAATTATATGTGTTATAGAAAGTTGGAAAAGTATAAAAGAATTTATCCATAGATCTGTGACTTAGAAACAATTAAGTGAATCTTTCAGAGATTTTTCTATTCATCTAGTTTCCATATATTGAAATACAAAATTTAATCTGACTCGAATTATAGTTTCATAGGCTTTTACTCACTTTAAGAATATCTTGTAATTTTTCTATATCATCAAGTTCTCTTTAGAAATACATTCACTTAAATAACAACTTGTACATGAATGTTCACAGCAGCCCTCATTACAATAGCCAGAATAGAAGATGAAAACAACCCAAATATTCTTCAGCTGATGAATGGACAAACAAAATGTATTATACCTATACAAGGGATATTATTTAGTCATAAAAAGGAATGAAATAGTATCTATGAAAGTGAAAGTTGCACAGTCATGTCTGACTCTTTATGAACCCATGAACTGTAGCCTTCCCAGTTCCTCTGTCCAAGGAATTCTCCAGGCAAGAATACTGGAGTGGGTTTGCCATATCCTTCTCCAGGGGATCTTCATGACCCGGGGATCAAACCCAGATATCCTGCATTACAGGCAGATTCTTTACCAACTGAGCCACGAGGGAAGCCCAGTATCTAGACTACTGCATAGACAAATCTTGCAAATGTTAAGAAGCCATACACAGTGGCCACATATTTTATGATTCTGTAGATATGAAAAGTCCAGAAGGGGCAAATCCATAGAGACAGAAAGTGGATTAATGGTTGCCAGGGGCTGGGAGAGGGTCAGTGAAGAGAAAGGGCTTAGTGGGTAGGTTTTTGTGTGTGTGTGGAGGGGGGGCATGATAAAAGTATTCTGGAACTAGATAAGGGTGGCGTGTATGTACCAAATGCCATTATTGTACACCTTATAATGGTTAAAATAGTCAACTTTAAGATTATATGTATTTTACCAGAATAAAAAAGATATTTAATAGTCGTCCCCCCTAGAACAGATAAGTGACACAAATACCACAGTAATTCATGAATGACTCATCCACATATATGATGCATTAGTACACAGTTATTCTTTAGCAGGGGCCATGGAGAAGGAAGTTTTAAGACAGCAGAGGAAATTCCCTGGCTGTCCAGTAGTTGGGACTCCGTGCTTTCACTGCAGAGGTGCCTGGTCGGGGAACTAGAGCCTGCAAGCTACATGGCATGGACAAAAAATAAATAAATAAGAGAAGGCAGAACACAATGGGAAACAGAACCTCCCTGGTGTTACCCAGAGTGAGTGCATTTTAGCACTTAGAGGGCCGGTTAGCAAAGAACTAAATGAGAAAGGAAGAGAGATGGAAGCAGAGGAAGACTTCGTTACTTCTCTAAATGTGTAGTACAAGCCCCACAAGGGGCTTGGAGAAGATGGCTGGGAAAGTACAAGCCACATTTACATGAACTGTAAACTGCTTAGGAGTCTATCACTGCCTTTTTCATTACGGTAGTCCTAAAGGTTGACACAATGTCAGTTACACAGTAGATGGTTGGTGCTCAATAAACTTTTTTAACTTAAAGAAATAATGGAAATTTCATAGTTTTCTTGTCATAATATTTGCTTGTACACAACAGAAACTTCATCAAATTAATTTAAGCAAGTTTAGCATGAGGATAAAGGTGAATTTCCCACAGTCCAACTGCAGAATGCACAGCAAGGTCTTGTGAGAACAGAACGATCGCCCATCCTTTTCCTCTGCCTGGAGCCATGCAGATCTCTCACCTTGACTCCTTTGTCCATATCTCATCTACTCTTCCTCATACAGATTAGTTTCCTCTGCAAAACTCTTAGTTTCTATTCTTTCAAAATTCTAGCTGCATGAGGCTTTGGGTAGACACGTTGACTACTTTGCATGCCTACAACTCCGATGAACCACACTGCTGACTGACTCAATCTCAGCTTGATTCAAGTGTCTACATCAGAAAAGTGGCCATGACTAGGTTGGAATCATGCAGTTCTTTGGACTGTCTCTTCTAGGCTACAAACAAGAGATTTTCAAAGATGGATCATTGTTTGAGGAGGCAATGGTAATGCTATGACAAGGATAATAAGCACAAAGTTAAGGGAATTGTATTCCACCCTTTGAAGCTTTGGGCTACAGCCCATGGTCCTATGAAAGTGTCTTTAGGCTATAAAGTGTCACTGCGTGTGCATGCGTGCCAAGTTGCTTCAGAAGTGTCCGACTCTGTGCGACGCTATAGACTGTAGCCTGCCGGGCTCCGCTGTCCATGGGATTCTCCAGGCAAGAATATTGGAGTGGGTTGCCATGCCCTCTTCCAGGAGATCTTCTCTTCCCAACCCTGGGATTGAACCTGTACTTCTTAGGTCTCCTGCATTGGCAGGCAGGTTCTTTACCACTAGCGCCACCCGGGAAGCCCCTAAAATGCCACTAGAATCATAGGAATACCATCAGCAGGATGCTCCAATGACTCATTTGCTTCTCAAGTCACTATTTTTCAAATGGATGCTAGCCTCCGCAAATGGAGATCAAGCTACAAGGTTAATCACTTAGTCAAGATATATATTGTGTAAGATTCCCTTCTAATAATTAGCATCTTGTCTCTGCTTTCCATGGGCACTCTGAGTCCACGGAACTATTAAAAGCTCACAGTCAGCCAACGATGAAAACTAGAGTCCCTCTGTAATGTGCAAGCAGCAAACACCTTTCTTTTCTTTTCAACTAAAGTATAATTGACCTATAACACTGTGCTAGTTTCAGGCACACAACATAGAGATTCAGTGTTTCTACACAGGAAAAATGATCACCATGATAAGTCTAGGTACTATCTGTCATCATACAAAATTAATATAATATTATTGACTATATTCCACACGCTGTGCATCTCATCCCTGTGACTTATTTTGTACCTGGACGTTTGTACCTCTTAATCTCCTTTACCTATTTCACTTATCCCCTCAACCCCTCCTCTCCAGCAACCATCTGTTTGTTTTCTGGATCTATGCCTCTGTTTCTATTGCATTACATTTGCACATCTGTTTCTATTCTATTACATTTGCTTTGTTTTTTAGATTCCATATATAAGAGAAACTGTATGGTATTTGTCTTTATCTGACTTATTTCACTTGGCATAATATCCTCTAGACCAATTTATGTTGTTGCAAATGGTAAGCATTCTTTACCTTTTTTTTTTTTTTTTTTTTTCA
>SJYX01001865.1:378442-412874 GCA_006410675.1 Oreotragus oreotragus
TTTTTTTTTTTTTTTTGCAATCTTTCTGAAATTTCCAGGATTTCAACCTTTCTAGCAACATGCATAGAAGCACCTAGGAACCAATGTGTTAAATTGGATTAACCAGTAGTTTTGAGACGTGAAAGAAAACAGTAGCTTTCTGCAGTGAGTCCACCTGGTGCTGATGGTCTGAGGGAGTCTTCAGACTCTTTAAGAGTCCCCTAAGTGGCCAGAGGGGGCAAGGCTACCTCCAAGTCCCATCTTATTCTTGAAGCTTTCTGTTTTTTTTATTTTTTATTTTTTAAGCATTTGGGCTACATGCAAAGTTTAACACATATCAAGTTAAAAAGTTAGACGTAGAAAAAATAACATAAATGTGGCATATTTTAATATTTGCTTGTACATATTGTTACTGGCGGCTCAGATGGTAAAGAATTTACCTGCAATGCGGGAGACCTGGGTTCTATCCCTGGGTTGGGAAGATCCCCTGGAGAAGAGAACAGCCACCACTCCAGAACGCTGGCCTGGAGAATCCCATGGACGGAGGAGACTGGTGGGATACAGTCCATGGGGCGCTGAAGAACTGAACACGACTGAGTGACTTTCACTTCACTTCATTGTTATAACAACAGTGGATCAAAATACATGCTGAATAGTTAAGGAAAAAACACTTGCATTTCCTTCATTCTGGTATTCTGCACTGTGTTTTAATTAGTGTGACAATAAGACTCTCAAAAGCCACCGTGTGGACAAAATTTTTACAAAATGATTTGTTACTGAAAGGCCCTAATTCCAAGTTATAGCATATTAGTTTCCAAAATGTCTATAATCTAATGCTTTGTTTCTAAAATCCTTAGTAGGTCCCGGATAGAGTTTTGTCCTGAAAAAGGAAAAAGATAAGTTCTAGTTCTTTTCTCAAAATACTTTTTAAAATCATTCCTTTTTAAAATCTTTGAAGGCCTACGCTGTTGGTTAACTTGAGAGAGCGCTGGGGTTGACTGACAGTATCTGTCAGAGGCAATGAACTCCACTCCAGTGTTGCCTTTATGCTGGTGTGTCAAGTTGCTCAACTGTGACCCTTCCATCTGTTCCAGCTAATCTGAAAGTCATTTAGACCCACGTCCCCATTCATCTGAAACACAGCACATTCTCCTGTTAACACACATATGCAAAGTTGGCTGCTGTCAGCAACCTATGGGTTTTTTTGAAAAGTCTCACTTACAACATCTGTATAAACATTTATACAACAGAAAATCCAGTTATTGACTGTTACTGCTTTCCTAACTTAACATTTTCAGACATTTCTAAGTATAGGGCCATTTTGGATATTTAGTATCGTCACCCCCAAATTAATTATTTCAAAAAAAGCATTCTGTGTTATGTATTAAGACTTCTTGTGAATTCATGATCTTATTTTCAAGGATCCAGTTTACAATTGAAAATCTTTTCTTTTTTTAAAAATAAGTTTGAGAGGAAGCAGTCTAATTCATCAGACCTACTAAATTAGAATCCCTGGAGTGAGACTCTGGCAATCTGCTTATTCAAAAAGTCCTCCAAGTGATTTTGAAAATCAACCAGGTTCAGAAACAACTGATCTGATTTACTTACACTTTACTAAGATGCCTGGTAATACATGACTCTCTTTTCTTATTTGTAGGACTCTAATAAGATTCTATTAAGTAAATCACTTAACTAAAAGTAAAAAAAAAAAAAAAGAAGTGTAATTAAAAAAAAAACAGAAAAGCTTATTTGAGGGATTTATACAGCATTTCCTTGCATTATGTGTAAATTGAAACTGCATTTGGATGTAACACAATAGGAATACTCATACTGTGCTAAGTGAATTAAGACCTCCTTTGGTACAGACCTTTAAAAAAAATTGCTTTGCTTTATTTTAACCTGTTTCCTTCTCTGTACTTAACTCTGTTAGATCTGGACCATGTAGACCGTGTGTGATCTTGTGTAGAACCTGTATCACCCTGAGTGAGTTACTTCTCCTCTCTGCGACTTAGTTTATATGAGGGAATTAAAATGATTTCTAAAGTCCCATCTAGCTCTGACAGTGCCTGGGGACCTAAAACAAGTTCTAGACAACCTTTCCTCCTGATAAAACCACTTCTCACCTAGAATGCAATCTCCAACCAGACATTATTAGGGAATCACAAAGATAAAAAGTTATCAAGGTATTTCTGAGGTTTAGGAGTTTAAGTTTAAGGGACTACCCTTTGTGAAATGTTCCTAGCATCTAAATTGACAGCCCTAGCTCCAAAAGGTTTTTTTCACTCATCTGTTCACAAAATGTGCCACTCTCTCCTTAGAGGTTCTATTTCCAACCATCAAAGGTTCTTTATGTTACATCTGTTGAATCTGCCCTTCCATATACACCCCTATCTCCTCTTTGTGTCTTGAACACGTGTGGTGAAAAATAACATAAAACTTCTGATGAGCTATACTTGAACAAATCATTTAATCTTCTCAAGCTTTAGGGTTTTTTTTTTTTTTTTGGTAAGATGGAGATAATACCTGCTTGAGTAGAAAATAACTCCTAGGTACAAAAGAAATGCGACAGAAGCACTTTTTAAACTCACCTTGCTGTGCAGATGTCACTATTACTATCTGCAGTAAGGTGGTCCTCCTCTGTGTCACTCCTGCGAATAAAGTATCATCTACTAAATGACTATTTGGAGACACTTTTAAAGAAAAATAGCTGGAGAAGGGAACAGCTACCCACTCCAGGATTCTTGCCTGGAGAATACCCATGGACAGAGGAGCCTGGCAGGCTACAGTTCACAAGGGTCACACAGAACTGGACATGATTGAAGCAACTTAGCACACAGCACACACGTACACATGGAGAAAAATGGAAGGCAACTGAAAATGCTCTTATCCAAAACTCTTAAACTTTAGGCATAATAAATTTATTTCTAACATACCAAATTGTGCATTCTATTCTTGCATAAAGATGTCCATCAAAGCATGTCTATAATAGCCCATATGACAATCAATCCAATGTCCACGAGTAAATCATTAGTCATCATTGAAATACTATGTAGCCATTCAAAATGGTGTTTTGGAAAAATATTTAATGACTTAGGAAAGGCTCAAACTACATAGGAGTTTAAAAAAGATGCAGACCTGCATTTAAGTACTATTGCAATTTTATGGCAAAATATATTGTCTAAATATATGTTAAGGAAAAAAAGATAAATGGAAGTATTTATAGTGATCAATAATAGGGGTAGAGATAATGTCTGTTTTCTATTTATCTCTGTATTTTGCAATTTTTTAAAATGTATTTTTAAAAGAAGGCATCAGTTCCTCCTCTCCTAAATTCCAAATCATATATTCATTCATCCATCAAAACACTGAGGATTGCCTGTCCTCTGCAGGACATGGAGGTGGGAAATACGGTTATAGGCTTTACAGAGCTTACAGTCTAGAAGGAGAAATACTGTTCCTTATACAATGAAAGGTAGTAATAAGAAAAAGGGTCCTTAGAACAGTACAAGTGAGTTGCCATAAAAATTAAGAGAGGAAGTTTGAGGATGGAACACATAAACTGTTTATTAAATCCTGTAAGAAAGACTACTGATATAATAAGCAGTTGATAGAAATGTGAAGAACTGACTCCTTAGAAAAGACCCTGATGATGCGGAAGATTAAAGGCAGGAGCAGAAGGGGATGAGGATGAGATGGTTGGATGGCATCACCCACTTGATGGACATGAATTTGAGCAAGGTCTGGGAGCTGGTGATAGATAGGGAAGCCTGGTGTGCTGCAGTCCATGGGGTTGCAGAGTCGGACATGGCTGAGCTACTGAACTGACTGAGAAATACTTTAATACGATTCGAGTTTGCACAGACTATACCTTCTCATCAGGAAATGGAAAGTATTTAAACTTTTACTTACTAGAATGCTCTTATCAAATTAAGTCCTAGCCTAGTGAACCCCATATTTGTCCAGAAAAAAAACATGAAATTAAACTCATCAGCAATCCATTCTTAAGAGGTGATATACCCAAGAAATAATCTGAAGAGACTTCAAATAGCACAAGGTCACCAAAATCGTATGAGGGCACTTGGAGTCTTCTAGCTACTCTTTCAGTCCCCTAAACTCAGGAGTACAATGCCAAATACAAAAATGTAGGTACCAAAGTGAAGAGGAAAAGAACAGTTTCTATCCAGAGTCCAGAATTCTCTAAGAAAGAAAATAAATAAATATAGTTGAAGTCTATGATGCTGAACCCCATAGTAGAAATAAAAATAAAATTGTCCACAGAGCTAGCCCATCTTCTACCTTCAACAGCATCATTTTTTATTTTTAATTGAGTTGTCTGCTTTTTGCTGCTGAGTTGTATGAGTTCCTTATATATTTTTTATGTTAACCCCTTATCAGATATACAGTTTGCAAATATATTCTCCCATTCTGTGGGTAGCCTTTTCATTTTATTGATTGCCTCCTTTGCTGTATAGAAGCCTTTTAGTTTGGTGTAATTCTATCTGTTCATTTTTACTTTTGTTGCCTATGCTATGGGTGTCATTTTCCCCAAATCATTGCCAAGACTGATGTCAAGAAGCTTTTTCTTTGCTTTCTTCTAGGAGATGAATAGTTTCATGTTAATACATTTCAAGTTAATTTTTGTGTGTGATGTAAGATGAGGACCCAATTTCATTCCTTTGTTTATGAATCCCTAGGTCGCAAGAATGAGTCAATGTATGCAAACCAACAAATGTGATACACCACATTAGCAGAATAAAGGATAAAATCATATAATCGTCTCAACAGACAGAAAAAGCATTTGAAAAATTCAACATTTTTTTCATGATAAAAATTCTCAGCAACTTAAGTACAGAAGGAATGTATCTCAGCATGATAAAGGCCATATATCACAAACCCACAGCTAACATCAAAATCAACAGTGAAAAGTTGAAAGCTCTTTTTCTAAGACCAGGAATAAGACAAAGGTACCCACTCTTTCATTTCCAATCAATATAGTACCAGAATTTTGTAATGTATTTAAATGTTGAATCACCATGTTGTACACTTGAAACAAATGTAGTATTGTATGTCTGCTGCTGCTGCTGCTGCTGCTAAGTCACTTGAGTCGTGTCCGACTCTGTGTGACCCCATAGACGGCAGCCCACCAGGCTCCCCCATCCCTGGGATTCTCCAGGCAAGAATACTGGAGTGGGTTGCCATTTCCTTCTCCAATGCATGAAAGAGAAAAGTGAAAGTGAAGTCGCTCAGTCTGTCCGACTGTTAGCGACCCCATGGACTGCAGCCCACCAGGCTACTCCGTCCATTGGATTTTCCAGGCAAGAGTACTGGGGTGGGGTGTCATTGTATGTCAACCACATTTAAAAGAAAACACTGGAAAATCTAGCCAGAGCAATTCAGCAAGCAAAAGAAGTAAAGGGCATCCAAATTGGAAAGGAAGAGTTAAACTACCCCTGTTTGCAGACGATGTGATCTTATATAAAGAAAATCCTAAAGATTCCAGTAAAATATTGTTAGAACTAATAAATGGATTCAGTAAAGTTACAGGATATAAAATCAACATATAAAAATCAGTTATGTTTCTATATACTATACAATATACTAAGAACAAACTAATCAAAAAAGAAATTTTTAAATTCCATTTACAATGCAATCAAAAAATGAAATATTTAGAAATCAATATAACCAAGGAGGTAAAAGATCTGTACGATAAAAACTGTAAAACTTTGATGAAAGACACTAAGAAGACACACATAAATGGGAATATTCTGCATTTATGGATTTGTTGGAGTAGGAAATGGCAACCCACTCCAGTATTCTTGCCTGGGAAATCCCACAGACAGAGGAGACTGCAGGCTACAGTTCACGGAGAGAAAGAAGCTGGAACAAACATCCCAGATTGACACCCTTTTCACCGCTTTGTCCCAGAGCCAGCACAGTAAGGGTTCTGTCAACGCTGGCAGAATATAGGAAGGTTACCTGTCCCAGAGTTCCTGGGACAGCCCTGGCTTCTGCCTGTTGTCCTAGCATACTTACTTCCTTTCACTCTCACAGTGGTCCCAGGTCGGATAATACATATTCAGGAGCTCTTGGGTCCACCGAACACAGGAGGGGGACAGCCCCACAGAATGTTGGTATCTGGTATCTTGGTACGTTGGTGACTCTCGTATCCGAATGAATCAGATAATGTTAATGCTGGTATCTGAGTGAATTAGAGAATGTTAATGGCTTCCCTGGTGCCTCAGAGGTCAAAGCATCTGCCTGGAATGCTGGAGACCTGGGTTCGATCCCTGGGTCAGGAAGATTCCCTGGAGAAGGCAACAGCAACCCACTCCAGTACTCTTGCCTGGAGAATCCCATGGAGGGAGGAGCCTGGTAGGCTACAGTCATATATACTATACAATATACTAAGAACAAACTAATCAAAAAAGAAATTTTAAAATTCCATTTACAATGCAATCAAAAAATGAAATATTTAGAAATCAATATAACCAAGGAGGTAAAAGATCTGTACGATAAAAACTGTAAAACTTTGATGAAAGACACTAAGAAGACACACATAAATGGGAATATTCTGCATTTATGGATTTGTTGGAGTAGGAAATGGCAACCCACTCCAGTATTCTTGCCTGGGAAATCCCACAGACAGAGGAGACTGCAGGCTACAGTTCACGGAGAGAAAGAAGCTGGAACAAACATCCCAGATTGACACCCTTTTCACCGCTTTGTCCCAGAGCCAGCACAGTAAGGGTTCTGTCAACGCTGGCAGAATATAGGAAGGTTACCTGTCCCAGAGTTCCTGGGACAGCCCTGGCTTCTGCCTGTTGTCCTAGCATACTTACTTCCTTTCACTCTCACAGTGGTCCCAGGTCGGATAATACATATTCAGGAGCTCTTGGGTCCACCGAACACAGGAGGGGGACAGCCCCACAGAATGTTGGTATCTGGTATCTTGGTACGTTGGTGACTCTCGTATCCGAATGAATCAGATAATGTTAATGCTGGTATCTGAGTGAATTAGAGAATGTTAATGGCTTCCCTGGTGCCTCAGAGGTCAAAGCATCTGCCTGGAATGCTGGAGACCTGGGTTCGATCCCTGGGTCAGGAAGATTCCCTGGAGAAGGCAACAGCAACCCACTCCAGTACTCTTGCCTGGAGAATCCCATGGAGGGAGGAGCCTGGTAGGCTACAGTCCATGGGGTCGCAAAGAGTCAGTCATGACTGAGCAACTTCACTTCAATGCTGCTATCTGAACAAACCAGAGAATGTTAACACTGATATCTGAATGAATCTCAGCCTCTCTCCACCTAGACTATACCGAGGGCACAGTGAACCAGTCAGAACAGCCAGGTAGAGGAAAGATTCTATTCACTATTTGCCACCAGGTCCCTAATGCACCCATAGGGGACACACATATATTGCTTTCATTTGTCTCATTCATTCCCACACATTCTGGGAAAGGTACCTGAGCATGCTTAGAAACCCCATTTCCCACTATTAAGCTGGGGGGTGGGGTGCAGCTCAGGAACAAATGTGTGACCCAGGGTGGTCACACACAGCATTTCAGATCCTTGGTTACAGGGTTGGTTCAGGAATAGACATGTGACCGAGGCTTGGTTGTTCAGAGTTCAACCCTGGATTGCTCACATCTGAAAAACTGCCTCTGCTACAGGACACCTGACAACCTAGAAAATCAATTTCAGGATATTTTGAAAATTGGTTGAATCGCTGAGGAGTTAAGAGAAAGCTTGGTGTCCTTGGCAACAATCTTCACACTATGAGAGGACAGTCTACTGAAGAATGGAATCAACACAGAGGAAAGGCAGGATAGCCAGAGTGGTGGAGAGAAAAATATAAAAACTAAGGACAGTGTCTAAATCCATGTATCTAATGAGGCCCAAAGTTAGTATTTCCCTAAACTTTTTTTTTTTTTTTAGAGCTTCCATTTTACTTTATTTTACTTTACAGTGCTCTATTGGTTTTGGCATACATTGACGTGAATCTGCCATGGGTAGGGGTGAAAGTGAGAGTGAAATTCGCTCAGTCATGTACGACTCTTTGCGACCCCATGGACTATACAGTCCATGGAGTTCTTCAGGCCAGAATACTGGAGAGGGTAGCCTTTCCTTTCTCCAGGGGATATTCCCAACCCAAAGATAGAACCCAGGTCTCCTGCATTGCAGGCGGATTCTTTACCAGCTGAGCCACAAAGGAAGACCAAAGTTAAGGGTAAAGTTACTAATTTCCTTTTCTAAAAAAACTGAGTTTAAGTTGGATTTCTAGCTCTTGAAAAACAACAAGAACATTCAATTCAGTTCAGTCACTCAGTCGTGTCCAACTCTGTGACCCCATGAATCGCAGCATGCCAAGCCTCCCTGTCTATCACCAACTCCCGGAGTTCACTCAAACTCATGTCCATCGAGTGAGTGATGCCATCCAGCTATCTCATCCTCTGTCATCCCCTTCTCCTCCTGCTCCTAATCCCTCCCAGCATCAGAGTCTTTTCCAATGAGTCAACTCTTCACATGAGGTGGCCAGAGTATTGGAGTTTCAGCCTCAGCATCCAATGAACATCCAGGATTGATCTCCTTTAGGATGGACTGGTTGGATCTCCTTGCAGTCCAAGGGACTCTCAAGAGTCTTCTCCAGCACCACAGTTCAAAAGCATCAATTCTTCGGCGCTCAGCTTTCTTCACAGTTCAACTCTCACATCCATATATGACCACTGGAAAAACCATAGCCTTGACTAGACGAAACTTTGTTGGCAAAGTAATATCTCTGCTTTTTAATATGCTATCTAGGTTGGTCATAACTTTCCGTCCAAGGAGTAAGCATCTTTTAATTTCATGGCTGCAATCACCATCTGCAGTGATTTTAGAGCTCAAGAAAATAAAGTCTGACACTGTTTCCACTATTTCCTCATCTATTTCCCATGAAGTGATGGGACCAGAAGTTCACAGTTCATGTATTGCTGAAGCCTGGCTTGGAGAATTTTAAGCATTACTTTACTAGCATGTGCGATGAGTACAATTGTGTAGTAGTTTGAGCATTCTTTGGCATTGCCTTTCTTATATATATATATATATATAAAATCTTGGGACACACTGAAATGCTTTTATTTTGGTATGCATCCACATCTAAGCATTTAGTGGTCCTGAACAGAAAAGTGGAAAAATCAGCCATTTGCCAGGAGGTTCAAGGATCTTCTGTGCACACTGAGTTCTTTCTTAATCCCTGCTAAGAACCAAGAGAAGCAACAATACCAAAACCAAAGTAGGCACCAAATTCAAAGTTCTTTTTGTTCCAGTTGTCAGCTTTCAAATTAGACCTAAATGAATTGCAAGGATGACCAAATGAGAGCCCCGTTTATAACTTCTTCAATTTTTAAGAGCAAAGCAATTACGTGAAAAGAAAACAATTCATTCAGAGAGGCAGTGTGTGCTTGCAAGTGCTTTCTGGGACCTTTCTCCAAGTGTAACCACCAAGGACTCCGAGGACTGGCAGATCTGGGCAACCCTGATGACTATTCTTTTTACCTTATCAAAGCCTGAGCTAAAAAAACAAAACAAAGAAACACACACACACACACACACACATCAGCTGATGATGACAGCAGAGGGTGACAGGGGTGAGAACCCAATATTCATTTCCCAGGCTGGTGCGTGCATGCTAAGTTGCTTCAGTCATGCCCAACTCTGTGCGACCCTATGGACTGTAGCCCGCCGGGTTCCTCTGTCCATGGGACTTTCCAGGCAAGAGTACTAGAGTGGGTTGTCATGCCTTCCTCCATAGGATCTTCTCAATCGAGGCATCTCGTGAAGAATAAATAAATGCGGCTCCAAAACTAAATGAAGGAGGTCAGAGATTCTTTCCAGCCTTACCTGACGGCTTCTGATCAAAGCAAGGAAGCGTCATTGCGAAGTGCTGGGTGGTGATGGTGCAAAAAGGGACTTGAGGAGGAGGAAGGAAAAAGCAGCACCCTTCAGTTAAAGTGGGGTGAGACGATATGGGGGAAAGTCCTGAATTCCTCACCAAAGGCCAGTTTCAGGAAGGGAGCAGAGGGGGTTACAATCTATGCCTCAGCCAGTGGTGGCAGTGGAGGGTGGGGGAAAGGATGAAGGCTTGGAAGCGGGGGGCATCATTTAAGACTTAGAGAAAAGACCGGGGATGCGGACAAAGCACCCTTACCCACTCAGCAGCATCCCACGGGCTGGGACTGGGAAGCTTCACGTCTAGCAAGTCACCCCAAGCTGAGGGCTACTGCAGGGAAGGAGGGAGGCAGGGAGAGGGGAAAGGGGAGAAGGCAGAGGCCCCAGGCCATGTAACCAGCAGCAAGGTGACTGTGTGAGGTGTTTTTCCACAGCTGAGTTAGATGTGCCTCGCCAGTTATGACAAGAATCAATTAAAACATACTTTCTTGGCCCCAGAAGTTCAACTATGTGGACAGTGCTTACACTTGACAGGAGGATTTGTTACAGCAAAACATACATTTCAAATGGACAAAAAAATAGCATCAGTTACAGTACCTTCAGCTGCCCTTGAATGGAGCTTTCTTTCCAGTACTTTGAGGTCTACAAGACGTATCTAGAAAATTTACTACTGTGGAAAATAAAGACTGCTTAAACTGAAAGGTGGTAGGGGAGGGTCTGTGATTTTCCTTTTTGATTAACTGCTGTCCTTCAGGCAGTTGAAAAAGTGAAAGTGTTAGTCACCCAGTGCTGCGTGACTCTTTGTGACCCCATGAACTGTAGCCTGCCAGGTTCCTCTGTCCATGGGATTCTCCAGGCAAGAAAACTGGAGTGGGTTGCCATTTTCTTCTCCAGGGGAATCTTCCTAATCCAGGGATTGAACCCAGGTCTCCTGCATTGTCGGCAGATTCTTTACCATCTGAACTACCGGGGAGTTTCTCAGGCAGCGGAGGGAGCTTCATATTTTCTCTAGACACCATTAGGCACCAAAGCTCTTGCAGAACAAGTCTGATGCTGTATGAGTTCTGCCACTCTGCTAGCACTGATATGGTTCTTGGGTCCACCACTATATTAGAATTATTAACTCCATTCAGATGAATTTTTGTTATAAATCATACAAAAGGGAGGTGCTTCTGGGTACTTAGGCCCACACTCTATTTTAAGGGTGTATATCTGGTTTTCATAACTTGTTCTTGGTGGCCCAGTCATCATCCATGTCCATCTTGTAAGTGTGCTGTCATTGTCATTTTCTAGATCCCAGCTAACTCTGCCATCTCTTACTCCTTACTGGCCTTCTTTGAGTTCTTCCAACAGCCAGAAATCACAAGGGACTTTTATTTCCAAGACCATGATGGCTGCCATCTTGTATCACTGTGGCTCAAAGACCTATACCCGTATATCTGAAGACAGATCTCATGTCCCCCAAGGACAGTCATCCTCATATGCCACAATTCCAGGTCTCTACTACATTGCTCCTACTGCTTTAGGGGTCTCCCAGAACTCACCTCCACCCCTGATTAGGTGCATTACTGTAATAGCCAGGAGGTATTAAGCATTTACTATTATCTAGACAATGTGCTGGGCTTCCCCTATGGTTCAGCGCATACTGTCATTGTCATTTTCTAGATCCCAGCTAACTCTGCCATCTCTTACTCCTTACTGGCCTTCTTTGAGTTCTTCCAACAGCCAGAAATCACAAGGGACTTTTATTTCCAAGACCATGATGGCTGCCATCTTGTATCACTGTGGCTCAAAGACCTATACCCGTATATCTGAAGACAGATCTCATGTCCCCCAAGGACAGTCATCCTCATATGCCACAATTCCAGGTCTCTACTACATTGCTCCTACTGCTTTAGGGGTCTCCCAGAACTCACCTCCACCCCTGATTAGGTGCATTACTGTAATAGCCAGGAGGTATTAAGCATTTACTATTATCTAGACAATGTGCTGGGCTTCCCCTATGGTTCAGCGCATAAAGAATCCACCTGCAATGCAGGAGACACAGGAGATTAGGGTTCAATCCCTGAGTCAGGAAGATTTCCTGGAGAAAGAAAACGTCAACCCACTCCAGTATTCTTTCCTGAAAAATCCCTTGGACAGAAAAGCCTGGTGGGTCACAAAGAGTCCACAGGGTCACAGAGAGTCAGACACAATTAAGCACTAGGAATTCTGCTAAGTTCTTTACAGTCCTCATCTCATTAATCCTCATAGCAACTCTACAGAGGTGGGTCCTATTATTATCTCCATTTTACAGATGAGAAAACTGAGGTTTTGAAGATTAAATAACTTTCCTAAGGTGATGTAGATATTAAGTGACAGGTCTGGACTCATTTAGTTTGATTAATGGAATTCATATTCATTTCACTACTACATTAATACTGCTTTTATGGCCTGGGACAGAGGGTCTTATATTACACGTAGGAATTTGGGTAATAACTCTACACTTGCAATTGCATTTGTGCAATACACAATGTCAATAAAATATCTGTTAGAGGAAGCGCACTGATTGAAACCGTCCACCCTAGCCAGGCACCATAGTAACCATTTGCATGAGTTGTTTTTGGATAGGAGGTCCCGGTAAGGAACACAAGAACTAATAAGCCTCCACCAACCGGAAGAGTTCAGTAAAGGTCAAAAGGAGACACCACATGTCCAACCACCTCCCAGAATCCTTCTCTCTGGCATCCATTTGGCTGAACAAGGCATGCACCACCAGGAAGGACTCTGAGTCAGAATGATTGGTTAAAGACACCCCGGAAACTAATCCCATCACCATAAAACCCGAGACTGCAAGCCATGTGACAGAGCAGTTCTCCTGGGTTCCCTTACCCTCCTGCTCTCCACCTGGGCGCCCTTTCCCAATAAAATCTCTTGCTTTGTCAGCACACGTGTCTCCTTGGACAATTCATTTCCAAGTGTTAGACAAGAACCCAGTGTTGGGCCCTGGAAGGGGTCCCCCTTCCTGCAACATATCCATGAGAAAATACATTTCTGCTGTTTTAAGCCACCAAATGTGTGACAATCTGTTACAACAGCCACAGAAACTAAGGTAACTACTGGGTAGCTTCAGATTCTACTTCCCAAAACCAATGAATAAATTCTATCTCCCAGTCTTGAGCCTCCAACAATGTAAAATATATCATGCCTTAACTTTGATCACACCCTCTACATAAATACTCATGTAACTGCTAAAATGGAGACCAGACACAGAACCTTTCATGTCATTGGCATAAAGGGACTCTGGCTTCACAGTGGGAATTACCAGACAAAAGAGCTTCCTGGTTTAGTAAAGAAATTTGAGAAATACTGGTTTGAAAACATTTGAAAAAGTTTCTCTATTATAGGACTTCTCAGAGCCTTTAATATGCTAATAAGACTGTGAATCTCCAAGGGGCAACGTGGTCTTCAATGTTCACCAAGCTTATTTCAATATAATCACCCTACCCATGGGAATGGGCTCCCCTGGTGGCTCAGATTGTAAAGGAGCTGTCTGCATTGCAGGATACCTGGGTTCGATCCTTGGGTTGGGAAGATTCCCTGGAAAAGGGAATGCTACCCACTAAGAAGCCTCTTGATGAAGGTTAAAGAGGAGAGTGAAAAGGCTGGCTTAAAACTCAGTATTCAAAACATGAAGATCATAGCATCCAGTCCTACCACTTCATGGCAAATAGATGGGGAAACAGTGGAAAACAGTGACAGACTATTTTCTGGGCTCCAAAATCACTGCAGATGGTGACAATAGCCATGAAGTTAAAAGACACTTGCTCCTTGGAAGAAAAGCTATGACCAACCAAGACAGCATACTGAAAAGCAGAGACATCACTTTGCCAACAAAGGTCCATAAAGTCAAAGCTATGGTTTTTCCCAGTGGTCATGTATAGATGTGAGAGTTGGACCATAAAGAAGGCTGAGTGGGGAAGTATTGATGCTTTTGAACTGTGGTGTTGGAGAAGACACCTGAGAGTCCCTTGGACTGCAAGGAGATCAAACCAGTCAGTCCTGAAGGAAATCAATCCTGAATATTCACGGAAGGACTGATGCTGAAGCTGAAACTTCAATACTTCAGCCACCTGATGTGAAGAACCGATTCACTGGAAAAGATCCTGATGCTGGGAAAGATTGAAGGCAGGAGGAGAAGGGGATGACAAAGGACGAATGGTTGGATGGCATCACTGACTCAATGGCCATGAGTCTGAGCAAACTCTGGGAGATGGTGAAGGACAGGAAAGCCTGGCAAGCTGTGGCCCATGGGGTCTAAAGAGTCGGGCACGGCTGAGCAANTGGACTCATTTAGTTTGATTAATGGAATTCATATTCATTTCACTACTACATTAATACTGCTTTTATGGCCTGGGACAGAGGGTCTTATATTACACGTAGGAATTTGGGTAATAACTCTACACTTGCAATTGCATTTGTGCAATACACAATGTCAATAAAATATCTGTTAGAGGAAGCGCACTGATTGAAACCGTCCACCCTAGCCAGGCACCATAGTAACCATTTGCATGAGTTGTTTTTGGATAGGAGGTCCCGGTAAGGAACACAAGAACTAATAAGCCTCCACCAACCGGAAGAGTTCAGTAAAGGTCAAAAGGAGACACCACATGTCCAACCACCTCCCAGAATCCTTCTCTCTGGCATCCATTTGGCTGAACAAGGCATGCACCACCAGGAAGGACTCTGAGTCAGAATGATTGGTTAAAGACACCCCGGAAACTAATCCCATCACCATAAAACCCGAGACTGCAAGCCATGTGACAGAGCAGTTCTCCTGGGTTCCCTTACCCTCCTGCTCTCCACCTGGGCGCCCTTTCCCAATAAAATCTCTTGCTTTGTCAGCACACGTGTCTCCTTGGACAATTCATTTCCAAGTGTTAGACAAGAACCCAGTGTTGGGCCCTGGAAGGGGTCCCCCTTCCTGCAACATATCCATGAGAAAATACATTTCTGCTGTTTTAAGCCACCAAATGTGTGACAATCTGTTACAACAGCCACAGAAACTAAGGTAACTACTGGGTAGCTTCAGATTCTACTTCCCAAAACCAATGAATAAATTCTATCTCCCAGTCTTGAGCCTCCAACAATGTAAAATATATCATGCCTTAACTTTGATCACACCCTCTACATAAATACTCATGTAACTGCTAAAATGGAGACCAGACACAGAACCTTTCATGTCATTGGCATAAAGGGACTCTGGCTTCACAGTGGGAATTACCAGACAAAAGAGCTTCCTGGTTTAGTAAAGAAATTTGAGAAATACTGGTTTGAAAACATTTGAAAAAGTTTCTCTATTATAGGACTTCTCAGAGCCTTTAATATGCTAATAAGACTGTGAATCTCCAAGGGGCAACGTGGTCTTCAATGTTCACCAAGCTTATTTCAATATAATCACCCTACCCATGGGAATGGGCTCCCCTGGTGGCTCAGATTGTAAAGGAGCTGTCTGCATTGCAGGATACCTGGGTTCGATCCTTGGGTTGGGAAGATTCCCTGGAAAAGGGAATGCTACCCACTAAGAAGCCTCTTGATGAAGGTTAAAGAGGAGAGTGAAAAGGCTGGCTTAAAACTCAGTATTCAAAACATGAAGATCATAGCATCCAGTCCTACCACTTCATGGCAAATAGATGGGGAAACAGTGGAAAACAGTGACAGACTATTTTCTGGGCTCCAAAATCACTGCAGATGGTGACAATAGCCATGAAGTTAAAAGACACTTGCTCCTTGGAAGAAAAGCTATGACCAACCAAGACAGCATACTGAAAAGCAGAGACATCACTTTGCCAACAAAGGTCCATAAAGTCAAAGCTATGGTTTTTCCCAGTGGTCATGTATAGATGTGAGAGTTGGACCATAAAGAAGGCTGAGTGGGGAAGTATTGATGCTTTTGAACTGTGGTGTTGGAGAAGACACCTGAGAGTCCCTTGGACTGCAAGGAGATCAAACCAGTCAGTCCTGAAGGAAATCAATCCTGAATATCCACGGAAGGACTGATGCTGAAGCTGAAACTTCAATACTTCAGCCACCTGATGTGAAGAACCGATTCACTGGAAAAGATCCTGATGCTGGGAAAGATTGAAGGCAGGAGGAGAAGGGGATGACAAAGGACGAATGGTTGGATGGCATCACTGACTCAATGGCCATGAGTCTGAGCAAACTCTGGGAGATGGTGAAGGACAGGAAAGCCTGGCAAGCTGTGGCCCATGGGGTCTAAAGAGTCGGGCACGGCTGAGCAGCTAACAACGACATCCCACTCCAGTCTTCTTGCCTGGAGAGTTCCATGGACAGAAGAGCCTGGCAGGGCCGTGAGGTCGTAAAGAGTAAGACACGACTGACTAACACACATCCCTGAGAAAGTACCTTTAAAGACAAGTGTTACAAAGACCACAGTTAGGAGAAAAATATGTCTGGCCCAAACACCTCACTGTACTGATAACACTGAAGTTCAGAGCAGTTGATCTGCCACAGTCCCACCACTGGTGGGGCACCTTCAGGGTTATAACTCAGACTTCCTAACCCTTTTGTCGGGTGTTCCTTCTATTAACCATGTTGAACGTCTTAAAAAAAAAAGCACTGAATGTCATCTTAAAGTAAAGGGAGGAGGAGGGATCTTCAAAGACAACTTCATTGAAAGGAAACATTTTCTGCAGTGAGTTAACAGTTTATAGAATGCAGCAATGAGATATGAGGAAAGGGGCATTTTTCTCATCTTTTGTTATTGGCATTGACCCTGAAGGCCCTTAGTCCTCCCCCAGAAGCTTAAGGGGCTTAGATCAAGGGCAGATTTTGAAACTGAATGTATTCAGATTAAGCAAAACCTTGAGTGAGAGGATTTACTCCCCACAAGCTGTTGCCAAGTTGGGGGCTGTCCCAGCCAGGCCCCTTTTCCTCAACTGCAGTCGACTTGTTTCCAAGTTGCTAGCATTCACGCAGCCCAGTTTCCTGGGACATTAAATATCCACAGAGCTTTGTCAGCCTCCCGGATCCTTTCCTATTTCTCCACTGTTTTTAGATAGGTTTCGGGGAGGCTGCAGATTTTCTAACAATCACCCAAGGAGATGATCTTGGGGAAATTACCCAGAGATTCTGAGTCTAGAAAAATGCTCCTTTCTTATTAGTGTTTGACAAGCCACAGTGAAGATTATTCCTGGCAAGGAGGATACTTTGCCATGATAATCTAGAAGACAGAGGCAGCTGGGAGCCCAGGGTTGCAAGTAGTTGTTTATTTGGGGACTTTTCTGTTAATATTGTTTCCCCTGGGTTGCTGGATGCTGCTCTTATTCCTCCAGTCTGAAAAATTGCCACTGATTTTAAGAGTCTTGAATGTGGCAGAGAAAATAGTTGCCAAGTTTCCATGAAATTAAAAAAGACGCTTGCCCTTTGAAAGGAAAGTTATGACAATTCTAGACAGTGTATTATAACACAGAGGCATCACTGTGTTGACAAAGGCCTGTCTTGTCAAAGCTATGGTTTTTCCAGCAGTCATGTATGGTGGTGAGAGTTGGATCATAAAGAAGGCTGAGTGCTGAAGAACTGATGCTTTCAAATTGTGGTGCTGGAGAAGATTCTTGAAAGTCCCTTGGATTACAAGGAAATCAAACCAGTCAATCCTAAAGGAAAGCAGTCCCAAATATTCATTGGAAGGACTGATGCTGAAGCTGAAGCTCTAATACTTTGCACACCCAATATAGAGAGCCAACTCATTGGAAAAGACCCTGATTCTGGGAAAAAAATGAAAGTAAAAGGAGAAGAGGGAGAAAGAGGATGAGACGGTTAGATAGCATCACCAGTTCAATGGACATGAACTTGGGCAGACTCTGGGAGACTGTGAGAGACAGGGAGGGCTGGCATGCTGCAGTCCATGCAGTCACAAAAAGTCAGACACTTAGCAACTGAACAACATTTTGAATGAGCTCTGTCTCTAAGACTGAATTTCTCTAAGTGTTTAAAAGGCTTCAAATTTTTCTCTTTTGTGTCTGTATTTTTAAAATAGCTTCTCTACTTTTCCCCTCATAATACCTGTTTGTTTTAGAAATGTTGGAAGTATGAGAAAAGCATAAGAAAAGAAAAATCTGTGTTC
This sequence comes from Oreotragus oreotragus, assembly GCA_006410675.1. Taxonomy (NCBI): domain Eukaryota; kingdom Metazoa; phylum Chordata; class Mammalia; order Artiodactyla; family Bovidae; genus Oreotragus; species Oreotragus oreotragus. The sequence goes on from SJYX01001865.1 coordinate 396,473, forward strand.
TCAGAAATAAAGGTAATTAACATTTTGGGCTCCAAGCTCTTTTAGAATTGGTTTTAAATATATTAACAGGATGCTGGTGAGAATAAAGTTTTAGGTGAGTCTCCCTAATCCCCACAGGATGGAAAGCAACCTGTGTGCTCCATCTCTGAAGCAAGCACAAGAATCACCTATCATTTATTGAGTTACTATATCAAAAAAAAAATCTTAGTTTGTCAAATTGTATGGAATCAGAGAACCCCATTGAATGGGTAAGAAACTGAGCGCCAGAGAATTAACTGACTTTCCCCATAACACCTGGCATCTCAGAAGTAGAACAGGGACAAAAATATTTCCTGGCTCATTTTAGTGGTTCTTCTCCCCTCACTATACCAGTGTGTCACTAGAGAAAGAATTATAGTTACAAAACTCAGGTTGAGTAAGAACATTCGGCTACGCCCAAACTCAAAGCACGAGGAATTTTTATGTACTAATTATTTGGCATTATGGAAAGAAAAATAATCTCCACATAAACAGACATTTACAAACGACTAAAGGTCAGCTTTTCAAGCACAAAGACCGGCATTTTAATGTTAGCCAGCACCAGTGGAAATTATTCTAAATATGCCTTTTTAAAAGACAGGCACATTTAACAACACAGTTTTTTTCGATGACTCGAAATCATAATTACGAGCATCAGTTTTTATTCTATCCTACAACAGAGTGAGTCCTTCTGGGATTGGTAAATTATAAACCCCTAATGGTTCCAGACTGCTAAGCTTTCACCGCGTTATGTTTGCTTTATATGGATTTTCTGCCTCCCCCTTCACAATCAAGCTGTCAGCTATTATTTCTTGCTGCTCCCAGTATGTCTGAGATCTTCTCCTCATTTGTTCCCCATCTGCTATGCTCCTGCTAATCTTTTATGAGCTGGAGANGGATTGGTAAATTATAAACCACTAATGGTTCCAGACTGCTAAGCTTTCACCGCGTTATGTTTGCTTTATATGGATTTTCTGCCTCCCCCTTCACAATCAAGCTGTCAGCTATTATTTCTTGCTGCTCCCAGTATGTCTGAGATCTTCTCCTCATTTGTTCCCCATCTGCTATGCTCCTGCTAATCTTTTATGAGCTGGAGAAGCGGATATCCACGTGTGTTAGAAGTATTTGTAATGTACAAGTAATTAGGCTCTGAGTGAGTATTGAGGGGTTTTGTCAGTCATAAAGTTAGTGAGCAGACTTAGGAACACATATTTTGACTGCTCAGAAGCCGTTTTAAATTTGTCTTCTCTTCAGATTGGCAAATCACATTCAGATAAATGATACATCACAGTACTTTAAAAATAAATATAAACAGACATGAAGAAGTCAGAAATCTTTTGCTGATCTTATGCACATCATTCTTTCCTTGGGAAGCGTCCAAATCTCTAAGCAACATAGTGGGTCCTGAGTTAATAATTTCTTTCTTTCATTTCTTTTGCTGTTCCTTTCAATCTGTAAGTTGTGTCACACTCTTTGCAATCCTGTGGGCTTAGCACGCCAGGTTTCCCTGTCCTGCACCATCTCCCGGAGTTTGCTCAAATTCATGTCCATCAAGTTGGTGAAGCAACCTAACCATCTCATCCTCTGCCACCCTCTTCTCCTTTTGCCTTCAATCTTTCCCAACATCAGGGTCTTTTCCAACGAGTCAGCTCTTTGCATCAGGTGGCCAAAGTATTGGAGCTTTAGTTTCAGAGGTTTGTAACACTGTACAGGAGGCAGCGACCAAAACCATCCCAAAGAAAAAGAAATGCAAGAAGGCAAAGTGGTTGTCTGAGGAGGCTTTACAAACAGCTGAGGAAAAGAGATGTGGAAAGCAAGGGAGAAACGGAAAGATACACCCAACTAAATGCAGAGTTCCAGAGAATAGCGATAAGCAGTCTTTGATTTCTTTTAAACTTCTAAAATTTACTTTACAACATAAAATCGGTCTTTTTAAATCTAATGGAAACACAGCCTCGGCATCACTCATGAGGGCCTGTCAAGTGCAGAGGACAGGCCTCTACTATCAGCGCTGTTTCCCACCCCTGCCCTTCATTTCCTGACTCCTTCCCCCTACCTCCAGCTGCTGTCTTCCCCTCTTCAGTGCAAAAAGTGCCAACTTTTCCTTTCTTCACTTGTGGCTTGCATATTTTTCAAAATATCAAAACAGCTTTCCCTTTATTCAAACTTTAAAATTCTTTTAAATGATCAATAAGACAGATTTTCCTACTCTAGCCCCACCTTTTTCTTCCGGATTTTAAATTTCTAAAAATTGTCTTGCCAAGAATAAACAAGTAACTGACATGGACCAGGAGGACGCTAATGTCCTTGCTCACGTGATGCTGAGATCATTCGGAATGCTACCATTAGAAATGGTGCTGCGGGAACAGCATAGCCTGTAAAAGCCAAGTGACTGCAAAATTATGCCAAGAGGAGGAATTACTCAATGCAAACACCTGCTGTGGAGTGATTATCAAATTATCCACAGTGTAGCTATGACCCTGCAAGTTGACTTTCCTCCCAACCCCCACAGCTCCCAATGCCACGCTCGTTTGTATTTACCAGTAAACATCCACAAAACCACTGCACTCTGCTAAACCAAAGGGCCAGATTAACTGACTCACGCTGGAATTAATGAGAGGCTGTAATAACAACAGCCTAGCCACATCAGAACGAGGCATTAACCATTTATTTGCAAAGGACTTCCACCTACATAGGAGCTCAGTTTGCAACAACTGCTCTAACCCTAAGGTGGTTCCCACCGATGGGTTCTCCCAAAGAAAGCACAAATCTTGTAAAGAAAACCGAAGTGAAAATACACCCTAACCGTCTGGTCTACTTCTTCCCACCACCCCCCTCCACTTTTCTTTCCAGCTGTCAGTTTCTAAAGTGTATATTTTAATTTTCCATGGTGGACCACATCCAAAGCTTTTTTAAGGAGCATGGGATTCTATTCTTCTCTAAAATCTATATGCAGCCATGGATTACCACAGCTGGCTCTGGTAACAACGCGCAAAGTCCAACTTACACTCTGAGACGATTTCTTAAGGCTATTGTGAGTGACATGAGGCCTGTTTCTGGCAAGAAATCCTCTAGTTGTAATGTACACCATCTTAAGTGGTCTTTTTGTGATCAGGGTCCCAGCTCTTACACAAATGCAGGGCACATTTTCTCCAATGGGTGTCCCAAGGAGAGCTTGGGAAGAAATCATCATTATCAAGGCGGTTCACCCAGACACACAGACTTGCTTGTTACCGTATTTAAAGAAGTGGCCACAAAGAAATAGTCATTGCATTTACAATAGGAGAAACCTAGTATGCATTTCCAAGGAATCACATTTTGGGGAGAATTACAGAATAATTACACATATGCTTAGATCACGAGCATTCAATGAAGCGGACAGTATTTTGAGGATTTAAGATGTTGGCGTTGTGGTCGTCTCTAAGAAACCGGGATAATTCAGACATTCAAATGCAAAACTGCACCATTTGGAGGGTGTAGTGCGGTCTGTTCTGGTCACTGTTACAAATTCGGAAAGGATTCCCTGGCTGCAGACATTAGAGGCACTTAATACTTAAATCTGTTTCCAAATGTAAAGCATAGAACAAAAGTGCTGGGCATTAATGAAACATATCCTAACACTGGGGTGCTGGCACATTTCATTAAAGTGTCACTTTGGGAGAGTAAAAAATAATGACAAGGGCTTTGCTGTGTGCAACTTGATAAGGTCCTCAGATGAAATATCACTAATAACACATTAGACATCCATTTTAACACTATCAGGGTTTTCAGATAAGGTTGGAATTAACTTTATCCTAGGCTGTTGTTTATAACCAATTACTATAAATGAACCTCTTTCGTAGGTCTAAATACTGATTGTTCATGTTAGTTGTATTCAAACTGCCAGGAAATCAAGTATTCTTGGAAGTTATTGCAAGAATCTTAAGAAAAAGACTTTAAAAAGTCAAATATCTTGTTTACTCATATATTATTCATTTCCTGAAGGAATATATCGTGTGTATGTATTTTTAAAAATACACACCTTTATCATTTTTGCTGGGTCAGTGGCAAAAAAAACTTTTCTACTGCACTATAAACGCAAAAGTGGCCTTCTAAACTCTAAAGGGTTTTTTCTTTTTATAATTAAAAAAATTGGATAAAAATAAGAATTCAACAGATATAGACCAAAAACTCAGCATTTTATGAATTTGAAAAGATTTCCAATTTCATGTTCCAATTTAAAGCTAAGTAGCTATCTATTTAGGAAAATTTTCCCTGTGCAAATACATAGAATTTGCATTTTCAGTAAAATTTCAAAACATCTAAGATCCTGTGTTCAAAATATCAGAATAACAAGAACTTTGCAGCTCTGGCAACCACCTGGAAACTCTTACCAGACAGATTTATGCAGAGTGTTTTTCAACATGTATAGATTTGTTTGATTTTATGCAAACGACTCATTCTATAAAACGTAGCAAGTGAAGAAATTCTCCTAAGCTGGTCGGATGCAGCCAAGAATCGAGTTACAAAGTAACACAAAACAAAAGAGATGAAATAGAGAAATTAGTCCAAAGCAAAACAAGAGAAGAGCAGGAGAAATTTGGAGCTGGCAATCTCCTAATGTGAAAGGTTAATCACAAGATTTAAAACCAGATCTCACTCTCTAAGGCAGTTCATGTAATTGCATACATTGTAAAGAGACATGAGAACAGTGGGAACAGGAAAAAAAAAATCGAGCTTGATATAAACTGTAAATTTAATGTGGAGAAAAGCAAAAACAGGCAGAGAACTCAGCAAGGGGTCAGCTGGGGAACAAAGACAGTAGAAATGGCTATAAATAACTAATTTTAAAGAAAAGGCAACCTTTAATTTTTGGTACATTTAAATTGATACATAGTCTAATGGGATACTCCCTAAAGGCTCTTTAGGTTAATTCCATTCATCTGTGCTGCCTAGCGAATATTTATAGGGAATCTATCATGTGCTGATACTGTGGGTATACAAAGACAAATGTGACACAAGGAGAAGAAAGCCATAGCTCCCCAGAGAAGACAGTACCAACTGAGAGTTGAGGAGGAGAAATCACTCCACAAAAGAGCTGGTATTTAAACTCTGCCTGGAAGAATGGGCAGGCCTTGGCCATATGCAGGTAGGAAACCAAAGAAAAAGAAATGCAAGAAGGCAAAGTGGTTGTCTGAGGAGGCTTTACAAACAGCTGAGGAAAAGAGATGTGGAAAGCAAGGGAGAAACGGAAAGATACACCCAACTAAATGCAGAGTTCCAGAGAATAGCGATAAGCAGTCTTTGATTTCTTTTAAACTTCTAAAATTTACTTTACAACATAAAATCGGTCTTTTTAAATCTAATGGAAACACAGCCTCGGCATCACTCATGAGGGCCTGTCAAGTGCAGAGGACAGGCCTCTACTATCAGCGCTGTTTCCCACCCCTGCCCTTCATTTCCTGACTCCTTCCCCCTACCTCCAGCTGCTGTCTTCCCCTCTTCAGTGCAAAAGGTGCCAACTTTTCCTTTCTTCACTTGTGGCTTGCATATTTTTCAAAATATCAAAACAGCTTTCCCTTTATTCAAACTTTAAAATTCTTTTAAATGATCAATAAGACAGATTTTCCTACTTTAGCCCCACCTTTTTCTTCCGGATTTTAAATTTCTAAAAATTGTCTTGCCAAGAATAAACAAGTAACTGACATGGACCAGGAGGACGCTAATGTCCTTGCTCACGTGATGCTGAGATCATTCGGAATGCTACCATTAGAAATGGTGCTGCGGGAACAGCATAGCCTGTAAAAGCCAAGTGACTGCAAAATTATGCCAAGAGGAGGAATTACTCAATGCAAACACCTGCTGTGGAGTGATTATCAAATTATCCACAGTGTAGCTATGACCCTGCAAGTTGACTTTCCTCCCAACCCCCACAGCTCCCAATGCCACGCTCGTTTGTATTTACCAGTAAACATCCACAAAACCACTGCACTCTGCTAAACCAAAGGGCCAGATTAACTGACTCACGCTGGAATTAATGAGAGGCTATAATAACAACAGCCTAGCCACATCAGAACGAGGCATTAACCATTTATTTGCAAAGGACTTCCACCTACATAGGAGCTCAGTTTGCAACAACTGCTCTAACCCTAAGGTGGTTCCCACCGATGGGTTCTCCCAAAGAAAGCACAAATCTTGTAAAGAAAACCGAAGTGAAAATACACCCTAACCGTCTGGTCTACTTCTTCCCACCACCCCCCTCCACTTTTCTTTCCAGCTGTCAGTTTCTAAAGTGTATATTTTAATTTTCCATGGTGGACCACATCCAAAGCTTTTTTAAGGAGCATGGGATTCTATTCTTCTCTAAAATCTATATGCAGCCATGGATTACCACAGCTGGCTCTGGTAACAACGCGCAAAGTCCAACTTACACTCTGAGACGATTTCTTAAGGCTATTGTGAGTGACATGAGGCCTGTTTCTGGCAAGAAATCCTCTAGTTGTAATGTACACCATCTTAAGTGGTCTTTTTGTGATCAGGGTCCCAGCTCTTACACAAATGCAGGGCACATTTTCTCCAATGGGTGTCCCAAGGAGAGCTTGGGAAGAAATCATCATTATCAAGGCGGTTCACCCAGACACACAGACTTGCTTGTTACCGTATTTAAAGAAGTGGCCACAAAGAAATAGTCATTGCATTTACAATAGGAGAAACCTAGTATGCATTTCCAAGGAATCACATTTTGGGGAGAATTACAGAATAATTACACATATGCTTAGATCACGAGCATTCAATGAAGCGGACAGTATTTTGAGGATTTAAGATGTTGGCGTTGTGGTCGTCTCTAAGAAACCGGGATAATTCAGACATTCAAATGCAAAACTGCACCATTTGGAGGGTGTAGTGCGGTCTGTTCTGGTCACTGTTACAAATTCGGAAAGGATTCCCTGGCTGCAGACATTAGAGGCACTTAATACTTAAATCTGTTTCCAAATGTAAAGCATAGAACAAAAGTGCTGGGCATTAATGAAACATATCCTAACACTGGGGTGCTGGCACATTTCATTAAAGTGTCACTTTGGGAGAGTAAAAAATAATGACAAGGGCTTTGCTGTGTGCAACTTGATAAGGTCCTCAGATGAAATATCACTAATAACACATTAGACATCCATTTTAACACTATCAGGGTTTTCAGATAAGGTTGGAATTAACTTTATCCTAGGCTGTTGTTTATAACCAATTACTATAAATGAACCTCTTTCGTAGGTCTAAATACTGATTGTTCATGTTAGTTGTATTCAAACTGCCAGGAAATCAAGTATTCTTGGAAGTTATTGCAAGAATCTTAAGAAAAAGACTTTAAAAAGTCAAATATCTTGTTTACTCATATATTATTCATTTCCTGAAGGAATATATCGTGTGTATGTATTTTTAAAAATACACACCTTTATCATTTTTGCTGGGTCAGTGGCAAAAAAAACTTTTCTACTGCACTATAAACGCAAAAGTGGCCTTCTAAACTCTAAAGGGTTTTTTCTTTTTATAATTAAAAAAATTGGATAAAAATAAGAATTCAACAGATATAGACCAAAAACTCAGCATTTTATGAATTTGAAAAGATTTCCAATTTCATGTTCCAATTTAAAGCTAAGTAGCTATCTATTTAGGAAAATTTTCCCTGTGCAAATACATAGAATTTGCATTTTCAGTAAAATTTCAAAACATCTAAGATCCTGTGTTCAAAATATCAGAATAACAAGAACTTTGCAGCTCTGGCAACCACCTGGAAACTCTTACCAGACAGATTTATGCAGAGTGTTTTTCAACATGTATAGATTTGTTTGATTTTATGCAAACGACTCATTCTATAAAACGTAGCAAGTGAAGAAATTCTCCTAAGCTGGTCGGATGCAGCCAAGAATCGAGTTACAAAGTAACACAAAACAAAAGAGATGAAATAGAGAAATTAGTCCAAAGCAAAACAAGAGAAGAGCAGGAGAAATTTGGAGCTGGCAATCTCCTAATGTGAAAGGTTAATCACAAGATTTAAAACCAGATCTCACTCTCTAAGGCAGTTCATGTAATTGCATACATTGTAAAGAGACATGAGAACAGTGGGAACAGGAAAAAAAAAATCGAGCTTGATATAAACTGTAAATTTAATGTGGAGAAAAGCAAAAACAGGCAGAGAACTCAGCAAGGGGTCAGCTGGGGAACAAAGACAGTAGAAATGGCTATAAATAACTAATTTTAAAGAAAAGGCAACCTTTAATTTTTGGTACATTTAAATTGATACATAGTCTAATGGGATACTCCCTAAAGGCTCTTAAGGTTAATTCCATTCATCTGTGCTGCCTAGCGAATATTTATAGGGAATCTATCATGTGCTGATACTGTGGGTATACAAAGACAAATGTGACACAAGGAGAAGAAAGCCATAGCTCCCCAGAGAAGACAGTACCAACTGAGAGTTGAGGAGGAGAAATCACTCCACAAAAGAGCTGGTATTTAAACTCTGCCTGGAAGAATGGGCAGGCCTTGGCCATATGCAGGTAGGAACGGAAAGACAGGAGCAAAGGCAGGAGAGTCTGGAGTATGTGCGTAAGTCAGAGGCGACCGCAGGTGGACTGCAGTGCAGCTGACACACAGAAGCAGCGTGGGCTGCAAACGGAGATGGGTAGACATCGTGGGCTCTGGAGGAATGTGACCGCTTTTCAATGGGAAGTGGGAAAACACTGGAGTTTGGGGATTCCAGGAATGATCTGACTCTAAAGGTGTTGAAGATTAATCTATGTGGGGCAATCTAGAAGAGGAAGAGGAAAACATCATCTCAGCAGAATATATTTCAGGACCGCGAAAGTGCAGAGATTTGTGTTTGGGGCTAGAAAGTACTGAAAGCATATTTATGAGTTACATATTTCTAAATTTTAAGATTCACTTCTTGCTAAATTGGAAATGAAGTAAGAGGTGCCATGGTGGAACACGTAATTTATCAAGGACTCATGGAAGACCCAGTGGGTGTGACTCAAACCAATTTCCCCAGCTTTTCCAGAGAGATCTCTGGGTACGTGTTGAATGCCAGAGACTGAATGGATTAAAAAAACACACCAAGGGTGTATATAATTCCCTATCACAGCAAGAATTTGGCTACATCTCAGGCCCAATCAGGACATACAACAACCAGCTGCCCCATGAGTAGCCCCTGTGTCCAAGTTAGCTCAGGGCTGTGGGTTAAGCATGATGATCACCCCAGATTTCTTTCCACTGGCATTTTCCAAATCTCAGAGCAGATACGGCGAATCCAGAGTGTGGTAGTTTCGTGGAACAGAGGAGACGGAGGTCAGATTTCAGAGAGGCTGCAACAACCAGAATCTGTGAGGAAAAGGACTGAAAAGAGAGCTTCACAGTGCAAGAACTCTATAAGCCTGTGCAGAGTGCGGTGAGCCTTTGAATACTGATATTAAGCCATACACACACAGGTGGGGCTCCAGGCAAAGAACCAGTGCTGGAAGGTAGTCAGCTGAGCAGCTACAGAAGTTTGCACAGTGCTCGGGGACACGTGAGTTCCCGAGAGTGCCGGGACCTGACAGGACGCATGTGAAGCACACCTCAAGGCATGTCTTAATTCAACTGCTGAAACCCAATCCTAAAGAGACTATCGTAAAAGCAGTCAGAGAGGAAAAAAGACACCACCTTTAGAAGAATGAAGATCTCAAGCCAAACAATAACAGAATGGCATTTTTAAAATGCTGAAAGCAAAGAAAAAATGATTTTGTATTATTAAATACATCATGTACAAAGGCATCAAAAATATGAAATGCCTAGGGATAAATCTAACAAAATAAGTTAGGAACAGTATAGAAAAACAAACAAAAAATGGAACTGGTAGAAATTAAAGAAGACGAAACTGTCCACAGATTGGAAGATTCAATATTACTGAAATGTCTGTTTTCCACAAATTGATCTATATAATTCAAAGCAATCTAAAGGAAAATCCTTGAGATGAAACTGGGATTTCTGATTCTTCACTTTCACTCACGGGTTCTTCAAAAATGCCTAGGGATATATCTAACAAAATAAATTAGGAACAGTATAGAAAAACAAACAAAAAATGGAACTGGTAGAAATTAAAGAAGACAAAATTGTCCACGGATTGGAAGATTCAATATTACTGAAATGTCGGTTTTCCACAAATTGATCTATATAATTCAAAGCAATCTAAAGGAAAATCCTTGAGATGAAACTGGGATTTCTGATTCTTCACTTTCACTCACGGGTTCTTCACAATCTATAACATTTGCCCAAAGAGAAGTTGGCATTCTTTCTGCTTTTCCTGTGCTCTCTCAGTTTGTCAGGCTGGTTTTATGATATTGCAGTCATCATGGGAAATACCTCAGGGTGAAGAGTTTGCTGATTTGGAACCTTGTGCCTTTAACGTAATGGAAGAGGATCATCAAAGAGATCCTTGTCACCCTCCTAAGCCTACGTGAATTGTTCTGTGAGCTCAGACACTCAGTCATGCCTGACGCTTCACAACCCCGTGGACTGTAGCCCGCCAGGCTCCTCGGTCCACGGGATTTTCCAGGGAAGAATACTGGAGTGGGTTGCATTTCCTTCTTTAGGAAATCTTCGTGATCCAGGGATCGAACCCACACGTCCTGAGTCTCCTGACTTGGCAAGCAGATCCTTTACCACTGAGCCACCTGGAAAGCCCACGTGAATTGTTCTAGCTCTCTCCAATTTTCCAAGTGGTTTATACTTTGGCTCCATCCCTTGGGAAGACTGGCATGAAGGCTTTAAGATTTCTCCAACTTCATCTATAACTGTGCCTACTAGAATAACATTTGGATAAGTCATTCACATATTTGGATACAAGCAGCTCTGCGGGAAACTGCCCTTAGCAGGAAATCCCCTTTCTGGTCACTTTAGAGAAGCTACATTGTCACTAACTTTCAACCAGGTACCCCCATGCTTTGCTCATCTCCAGCCCTGGCACACTTTTCTTGGATCACACAATACTTTGCCTAACCTGTTGGCTCTTTCCTCAGATCAAAGAAGTAGAAATGAAGCATAAATAATTAACAGATGACCAGGTCTCTCCCCTGGCTTCCTCTTTCAGTAATCTCATGAACCAACTGTGTGAACAAGATAATATCTAAAGAAAGATCTCAAGGAGTCAGCAAATTGCACACAGTGGAAGACGGCCGACTTTGAATCCCAGTCTCAATGATTAACCAAGATTATTCCCCTTTTCCCTTTAAAACCTTTCATGACTGAGCAGAATCTGGTTCAGAAGGTAATTTGGGGGGGGAACAAGAGTTCACCTTCTCCCCAGATTGCTGGCATTCCGATTAAAAATAATTTTTCTTTCTACCCACAACTGCCCCTTGGTACTGACTTTTGAGTGGGGAGCAGTGAAACCTGAGTTTGGTTACATTCACAGGACAAATGTGGCTCAAAGTATCTTTAATCTCATTGTAGGAGGAGTGAATTTTTTAAAAAAGGGCAGGGGGACCTCTGTAAGAACTCTCTCCAGTCCTCGCAGTGACATCGGTTTTTCTGGCTCTTTCTCCAAACCACATACTGAATGGCTTAATGCTGGTGGTATGGAGAGAAATTCTATTTTTGGAAGTAAGTCCACAGGATAACTTATTCCACTGAAAATATTCCTCTGCCTTTGAATGCTGACATTCATGGATCTGAGTGCTGCAGTTTTCTATGACATAATGAAGAATTATTGGTTTTGTTCAGTCGCTAAGTCATGTCCAATTCTTTGCGTCCCCATGGTCTGCGGCACGCCAGGCTCCCCTGTCCTTCACTATCTCCTAGAGTTTGCTCAGATTCATGTCCATCAAGTCGGTGATGCTATGAAGGATGTCAGGCATGTTTCTAAACATGTCTAGATTATCCACAGGAACCTAGACTCTGAACTCCTCACTAAGGTTGGTGAATACCCCTACTCATCAGCTGCTGTGCAGTTCAGCCATACCATATGGTACAGACCAAGCATCCAGCTTCAAACCAGCTCTAACATTCCACTTACTGACATTCCTTCTCCATTGGGAATTTGAGAATATTTTGGACTGCAGAAACCAGTATCTAAGTACACACTCTGGATGTTTTGTACTCTGCCCCCAGAGTACAGCTCCATTCTGGCAGCTTCTCTTTTTGCCAGTCTGACATACCCCTGGTATGACAGTTCTGTTACTGCCCTGAGATATAAACATAATTGATCCTGGGCAAGGACCAGCTGGTCAGAGAGTCACAACAATCTCTCCCTTCTCACTTGATGCTTCATCGATGAAAGAAATCTGGGTAGGAGTTTCAATTTCAGTTAATATAATTTGTTTCTCCCCCAAATCTGTACTTTGGGGTAGTTGACAACAACCGTTTAGTAACAGGGAACAGTATAAGTAAACCTTCAAGCTGGGGGGGAATCCGAGTCCTGCCACTTACTGGCTTCATGATCTTGGACAACTTATTTAACCTCTCGGATTTCTCAGTTTCTTCATCTATACTTCAACCTTCTTTTCAAGGAAGGGCCTCTTAATGCTTTCATATGATCCTTGTGGAGGTGGGCCAGGAAGTAGGAACAGGCCCTCAGGTTCTCCCTGCCCAAGCAGTCAGTGGAGATGGTTAGGCTGCCCCTCGAAGGAGCTCATAGTGCCAGCTGATCCCCACTGACTGGGGACCCAGCAGGGCATGGAAGCTCATGCCAGTGTTGACTGTGCTAACACTTCTGGAAGTCTGCCAAAAGACTTCTTAAACATGGAAGAAAAGCGCTAGCAATAAGAGAAAAATACGAATTGAATTTTAACAAACTTAAAAGCTTTGATTTTTCAAGAAAGAGTATCAAGAAAAAGAAAGGTCAAGTCTCATACTTCTAGCAAAAAGTATTCACAATACACATACCTGAAAAAATACTTGCAGAATAAATGCAAAGAATACTTAAACTCAGGGGGAAGACAGCAATTCATTTCTCAAATGGGCAAAAAATCTGACAGTCATTTCACAAAAGAACGTGCATATTCTTGAGAGAATATCTGTGAGGGAAATTTTGGAGGTGATAAAAATATTCTATGCCTTGACTAGCAGGAAGGCTACATACATTTGTCAAAATTCAATGAACTGCACATTTTAAATAGATCTAAAATATAACTCAATAAGTTTTTTTAATAAAAGGGAAAGTGGAAGAAAAGGGGAAAGTTATAGGACATTATGCAGAATAAGGTAAAAAGAATAAGGTAAACATCTACTTCTGAATTTAAAGATAGGATATCAAGTGAAAAATGAGAGTTACTGAATACTACCATTAATCCCATGCACTTTTCAAAAAAGTAGTCTCTCCTCCCCTCCCCCACCAAAATATATATATTTGCTTATATATACCCAGAGAGATTGGTTACAGAAAAAAAGCAAGTCAAGGGCTATTCTGTAGAGTATCAGAGGAGAGAAGGAACAGGCTTTTGTTTTCTTTCTAATACCCCATTGTTTACCCAGTCATGAATCACCAGCATCTAGGTTGCTTCTATCTTTTGATTACTGTGACTTAATGCTGCTATATACCTTTTTGTACAAATATCTGCTGAGTTCTTGCTTTCAATTCTTTTGGGTATATATCTAGAAGTGAAATTGCTGGATCATGTGATTATTTTGTTTAAATTTTCCTCATCTGTAAAATGGGCATGATAATCCCTGCTCTGTTTACACCCCTGGGGCTTTGAGAACCATATAAAAACCCCTTTGAAACCTGTTAAATATCAAATTCCTGTAAGAGATTATGAGAAAGCTTTTGTGAAGAGTACAATTCTAAAACAGAAGTGTGTATAAATAATTTAAAAACAATGAATGCTTCATGTGCCAAGTACTAACCTACACATTTCACAGATGTTAGCAAATTTAACTTTGGAAGGACTGATGCTGAAACTGAAGCACCAATACTTTGGCCACCTGATGCAAAGAACTGACTCATTGGAAAAGACCCTGATGCTAGGAAAGATTGAAGGTAGGAGGAGATGGGGGAAACAAAGGATGAGATGGTTGGATGGCATCACTGACTCGGTGGACATGAGTTTGTTGAGCAAGCTCCAGGATTTGGTCATGGACAGGAAAGCCTGGCATGCTGCAGCCCATGGGGTCGCAAAGAGTCAGATACAACTGAGTGACTGAACTGAGCAAATTCAAGCCTCAAGGGGCAATCTTGTGAAGTAGGTTTTGCTACAGTTTGGCCCTCCAAATCTGTGGGTTCCATATCCACAGATCCAACCAACTACAGGTTGAAAACATTCAGGACAAAAAAGAAATTTCCAGAAAGTTCCAAAAAGCAAAATTTGCATGTACTGGCAACTATTTTACATACTATTTACATTATATTAGATAGTATAAGTAATATAGGGATAATTTAAAGTATATGGGAGGATGTGCATAGGTTGTAGGCATTTGATATAAGGGACTTGAGCATCCATAGATTTTGGTATAATTGTGTGTCCTGGAACCAATCTCCCATGGAAACCAACAAATGACTTTATTATCATTCTATATGTGAGAAAACTTAGGCACAGAAAAGCTACATAACCTGCCCAATATCATATACCTAGTAACTAGGAGAATAAAAAAAAACTTCAAGGAGTAGCAGGCTTCCCTACATGACAGAGTTCTTTCCTCATATAGTAGGTTTTATCATAATTTACAATTTCAAACTTTGAAAGAAAAAATATGCATGTATCTCATTTCAAAGCTATATTAGTAGTTTAGGAAATGCAAAAGGAAATACATCTGTTATTATAAATGTTACCTAAATTTCCCCATAAATGGTTACTTCTTTGATTCTGAAAGAGGAGAAGAGTCTAGACTTTTTCAGTATCACCATGTGTAGGTATCACAACAACTGGCTCCTGAAAAGATTCTGACGTCCTTGTTACTATTGGAGTTTGGGGGAATGGGTGGGGGAGCACAGAGGGAGGGGCCCAATGTCTGCCTTTGGCATCAACATGAAGGAGAGAGAAAGCAAAGGAAAGCATGTGTGAGCCAACAGGAGAAACACCATGTTTCTAATGAGGTCTTCATGCCTTCTTTGTCTTCAAATGAAAACTGGAACCATGAAATTCCTTTTTTGTTAATGTTAAGATGTGGTAATGCCAAGCATTCGTGACCATAAGCATGGAAAACTGATGAAATTACAATCTGTTCAGGGAAATAATGTAGTGATGAGAGAAATAATCTTCACCTGTGTCAGGATCCTGATGGCAGCTTTTAAAAACAGGTGAACATTCTCTTCCCTCTCTGGGGGAAGACATCCCTTTGTATAACATGCCAAGTAGATGCATATGGGAAAAGGCCAAAGGAAAAAAAAGAGATTGACACAAATAATTGAGATATTTTTAAGGGCATGTAAGTCAGTGAGCATTTCATTAGTATCATTTCAGCAATTTTCTGCTCTCCAAGAAGAAGCCAAATTGAAATCACATCCTTCTACTTAATGAGCAAAAGAATGTGATTATCTTGCTGGAACATTAAGATTTGAGACGTTCATGTGACGTAAATCAGAGTTAATCTAAGTAAAATAAACCTGGCCCTTTCCTAGGAATGCTTTTCATCAGAATACATTAAAAGTCATCACTTTTTTTTTTTTTTTGAAGATTATTTAGCTTTATTTAGCTGATCTCGCAGACTATGTTCTCAGCTGCTGAGCTACGCTGCCAGGCAATGATAACAGAAAGGACACATAACTACATTATTACTTCCATTTTTTGAGACAGGCACTGTCCTGAAACACACACACAGACACACACACATATACAAATATATATAATTTTATATATGGTATATAACTAGTTTAGGTGCTAGAGTCCATCTCCAGCAGCCAGGAAATCAACCTGAAGGGGTGAGCGATGTTGGCGGATGATGATGTAGTCTCTGACTCATAGTACGGAACTGCATGCTTATTTCAAGCTTCAGGTTTTCTTTTATACTTTGAGCAAAGCATTAGGTCAGGGGTTTGACACTTTCAGTTACCCCCACCCAAAATTACTGTCTCTGGAATTCATTGTTGTCCTACCAACAGAGAAGTCATCACTTCTTTAAGAGCTATTAACAGCCACAACTCAATATTCAGAGTCATGCATTTCTAACATACGCTATATTGAAGTCTCGAGTAATTGAAAAAAGAATTGCTCTATCTGGCTTCCCTGGTGGCTCAGACAGTAAAGAATCTGCCAGCAATGTGGGAGACCTAGGTTCTGTCCCTGGGTAGGGAAGATCCCCTGGAGGAGGGAATGGCTACCCACTCCAGTATTCTTGTCTGGAGAATCCCATGGCCAGAGGAGCCTGGAGGGTTACATCCATGGGGTCACAGAGTCAGATACAACTGAGTGACTAACACACACACACACACACACACACACAC
>SJYX01001868.1:42070-72561 GCA_006410675.1 Oreotragus oreotragus
TTACTTTTGTGCATTGGAGAAGGAAATGGCAACCCACTTCAGTGTTCTTGCCTGGAGAATCCCAGGGATGGTAGCCTCATGGGCTGGCGTCTATGGGGTCACACAGAGTCGGACACGAGTGAAGTGACTTAGCAGTAGTAGCAGTAGGTTTGTCATAGCTTTTCTTCCAAGGAGCAACCGTCTTTTAATTTCATGGCTGTAGTCAATATCCACAATAATTTTGGAGTCCAAGAAAATAAAATATGCCACTGTTTTTACTTTTCCCACATTTATTAGCCATGAAGTTGAGAGGGTAACAGGTAGGAAGGCGGCTGCGGCTGCTGCTAAGTCGCTTCAGTTGTGTCCGACTCTGTGCGACCCCATAGACGGCAGCCCACCAGGCTCCCCCGTCCCTGGGATTCTCCAGGCAAGAATACTGGAGTGAGTTGCCATTTCCTTCAATGCATGAAAGTGAAAAGTGAAAGTGAAGTCGCTCAGTCATGTCCGACTCCTAGCGACCCCATGGACTGCAGCCCACCAGGCTCCTCCATCCATGGGATTTTCCAGGCAAGAGTACTGGGGTGGGGTGTCATTGCCTTCCCCCAAGGTAGGAAGGCTAGGTGCCCCCAAGTGGAGGAAATAAATGGTAAGTGGCAGATTTTTGTCCCTTTCTTTGCACAAAATTAAAAGGAGGTTTCTTTTAAATTCTTTGTTGTTATGATAACACCTGGTTCCCCCTAAATTTAACTTTCCTCAAACCTAGAGCTAACCAATGCTTTTTTCTTATGGAAATGTTTTTCTTAAGCTATGTTAATGAGCTATGTATTTGTCTTTGAATCTGCCTTCCTTCTAAAAGGTTCAGCCTAAGACTCAAACCTTGAACAGAAAATGGCCCAACAAACCAGTATGTCTTACTCATGGAAATGCTGTCTTAAGCTATGCTAATGAAGCTATGTATTTGATTGGAAATTTGCCTTTCTTTAAGATTCATGTCAATTGTTTTATGGTGGGGATGGCTCACCTTGTGCCAATGTTATCTCAAAATGCATGCTATAGGAGAGGGGCCTGGTGCAACTCTTTCAGTTTTGAGGTGATTCTTTATTTGATTAGCAACTTGCTAACAGATATATAACTCCTTGCTAAAAAAAATAGCAAAGGGGCACTCTTTCTGTCCCCTTCTAATATCTATGTCAGAAGCTTCCTCTGTCTCTTTTATACTTTAATAAAACTTTGTTACACAAAAGCTTGAGTGATCAAGCCTCGTCTCTGGCCCCGGATAGAAATCTTCTCCTCTGGAGGTCATGAGTCCCAGTGTAGCTCATGGCTCACAGCCAAACCTTTCAAAGTGATGGGATTGGATGCCATGATCTTAGTTTTTTGAATGTTGAGTTTTAAGCCAGCTTTTTCACTCTCCTCTTTCATCCTAATCAAGAAGTTCTCTAGTTCCTCTTCACTTTCTGCCATTAGAGTGGTATCATCTGTGTATCTGTTGTTGATATTTTTCCCTGTAATCTTGATTCCAGCTTGGGATTCATCCTGCCCAGCATTTCACGTAATGTATTCTGCATATAAATAAGCAGGGTGACAATATACAGCCTTAAAGTACTCCTGTTCCAATTTTGAACCAGTCAGTTGTTTCATGTAATATTCTCACTGTTGCTTCTTGATCTGCATATAGGTTTCTTGGGAGACAGGAATGGTGGTCTGGTTTTCTCATCTTTGAGAGTTTCCCAGTTTGTTGTGATCCACACAGCCAAAGGCTTTATCATAGTCAATGAAGCAGAAAAAAATATTTTTCTAGAATTCCTTTGCTTTTTCTATGATTCAGCAGTTGTTGGCAACCTGATCTCTGGTTCCTCTGCCTTTTCAAAATTCAGCTTTTACCTTTCCCTGGTTCAGGATCAGTTAAAAATTTGAGGTTTTACTCTCATTGTCCAATAGGTGATGATATAGCAATTACATATTTCTTCTGCCTGAACTGCCTCTGTTTATTGTTCTGCTCTTCCCACCTTCCATTGCCTCTATCAGAGGTGTCATCCTGAGATTTAGTTATTGCTTCTTGTGTCTCTGGGATTGTTGGTATCTTGCTGCTGACAGTGTGGCTGGCATGTTGCCTGGTACTCTGGGTGGGTAGATTTTCTGATGCACCTGGGAACCCCTGGGACACAGGCTATGATGCCATAAGGGTAGAGTGATGGTAGGTGGTGGAGCTGGGATTATAAGGGTGCTACGGCACTTTGCTGGTGGCTCAGATGGTAAAGAATACATCTGCAATGCAGGAGACCCAGGTTTGATCCCTAGGTAGGGAAGATCCCCTGGAGAAGGAAATGGCTATCCACTCCAGTATTCTTGCCTGGAGAATTCCATGGAAAGAGGAGCCTGGTGGCTATAGTCCATTGGATCACAAAGAGTCAAACAGACTGAAGTGACTTAGCATGTACACACATGACATATTCAGTGTGGTAAGATTAAACAACCATGGTCACTGCAAGTGTGGAAACAGGAGGAAGAGTCGTGGAACCCTAGGTGACTATGGGGACGGGATCCCATGCCTCATGGCCACCTGTACTCACACCTAATTAGAGATGATGTAGGAGGGTCCCTACAGTGCATGAAATCCATGAACAAAATACTGAAATTAATTTCTTTATGGTAAAATATAAATGGTAGCATTTCAACAATGCAGTAATGCCAACTTATGTGAAAATTAGTCATGTTATTTTCCCTTTTTGTCATAGTCACCACCACCACATGGCACCAAGGAACCTAACAGCAGTTTTTTAATTTTTTCTTATGGGATTTTCAGAGGAATCAGAACTGCAGACCCTCTTATTTATTATTTTTCTCTCCATGCACCTGATAGTGTGTTTAGAAACCTACTCATTATCATTGCTGTCCAGTCAGACTCCCATCTCCACATCCCCGTGTGCTTCTTCCTCTCCAACCTGTCTTTTGTAGACATCTGTTTCACCTCCACCACCATCCCAAAGATGCTGTGGAGCATCCAGACATGGAGCAAAGTTACTTTTTGCTGGACTGGATATCTTTCTCTTGACACTGATGGCTTTTAATTGATATGTGGCCATCTGTCACCCCTGCACAACATGGTCATCATGACTGCTCGGTTCTATGGACTGCTGGTGCTGGTGTCTTGGGTCATCAGTGTCCTGCATTTCTTGTTAGAAAACTTAATGGTATTGTGGCTGACCTTCTGTAACATCTTAGAAATCTCACACTTTTTCTGTGAACTCAGTCAGATGATCCAACTTGCCAGTTCTGCCACCTTTATCAATAACATGGTGATGTAATCTGTAGCTCTGTTTCTGGCTGATGTTTCCTTCATGTGTATCCTTTACTCTTACTCTAAGGAAGTTTCCTTCATACACGGAATCTCATCAGCTCAGGGGAAGAATAAAGCATTTTTCACCTGTGCATTTCATCTCTCAGTTGTCTCCTTATTTTATTGTACAGGCTTAAGATATATCTTAGCTCTGCTGCTACTCACAGCTCAAACTCAAGTGCAACAGCCTCAGTGATGTACATTGTGGTCACACTTATGCTGAACCCCTTCATCTACAGTCTGAGAAATAGAAACCTAAAGAGGGGTCTAAACATGTTCTTTGGAAAGGTAAGTATAAAGGGTCCAGTTGTCCTAGGGCTTAAGGAGTACCTGTGAGAGCAGAGCTCAAATTCTTAGCCAGATGTTGCCAATGTTTTGTCAGACTGTGAAGATAGAATGCACCTCTTCTATTTTTCTTGGAATTTGTATTTTGATTTTGACCTCTTTATATAATTTAGATAACTCACTCTTAAGTTTTGTTATATCTATGAGTGCTTTTTTTTTTTTTTTTTTCCTTTCTAATTTCCCTTTGTGTGTTAATCACACAGTCGTGTCTGACTCTGAGGCTCCCTGGACTGTAGCCCCCATGCTCCTCTGTCTATGGAATTCTCCCAGCAAGAACACTGGAGTCAGTTGCTATTTCCTTCTCCAGGGGATCTTCCTGACCCAGGGATCAAACCTGCATTGTTAGACAGATTCTTTACCACAGGGAAAGCCAACCTGAGGAAGTATACTATAAAAGTTTTTCTGCCTTGTTATGTAATTATTATAAAGGGAATGCCCAAACATTCTGTTTCTTTACTTCTGAAGGCCATGCAAAAAAGGGATGCTATGAGAAAAGAAATGAAAACTGTAAAAATACTTGTGTAGTCCAAAGAATACCTTGACCGGTAAGGGGTGTATGTATATGTGTGCATTATCTGTATATATTTTATTTTAAAAAGCACACTCACACACAAACATGTACATACACAGACCCATATATTACCATTTATTATATCGAGAATAACCTTTACAGAAAATGGAGAGTAATAAAATGAAAATAATGGATATCTTTATTAATATGGAATTTAAGTAATGTAGAAATCTAGATAATAACATTTGAAATAGAATATAAGACCTTATCTTTGATGTGAATTACTTTTCCTATTATGTAACCAGTGTGTGCACACAGGCTTAGTCATGTCCTACTCTTTGTGACCTCAAGGACTGTAGCCTGCCACACTTCTCTGTCCATGGAATTCTCAGGCAAGAGTACTGGAATGGGTTGCCATTTTCTCTTTTAGGGGATCTTTCCAACCCAGAGATTGAACCCAAGTCTCCTGTGTCTTCTGCATTGGCAGGTGGATTTTTTACTGCTGTGCCACCTGGGAAGCCCATCAATGAACCAGTAAATAAGACAACAATTTCAAACTGCTTCTAATTCTCTTCTTCAATGGGGTTGAAGTGGGGTTCCACTACAAAATACCTTTATCCAGGGGAAACTAAAGAACTGAATCGAGCTGTCTCTCAGTAACACATTGCTACACTAATGGCTTTAAAAATTAAAGCTCTAAAGATCAGATGTGGATATTCCTTGCATTGGATTGAACAGAAGATATCTGGGAGAGCTGAGACCCATCTGGACATGCCAGGGAAGAAGGCTTAACCTTCCTAGATCACTGTCACATTCATGCCTTGTCTTATGGTCCTTCCATTTTCAAAGCCAGCATCATAGCATCTTCAAATCTATCCCTGACACCACTTTTTCCTCTCTTTTCCACATATAGAAAACCATTGCCATTACTCATACCAATGA
This sequence comes from Oreotragus oreotragus, assembly GCA_006410675.1. Classification (NCBI taxonomy): domain Eukaryota; kingdom Metazoa; phylum Chordata; class Mammalia; order Artiodactyla; family Bovidae; genus Oreotragus; species Oreotragus oreotragus. The sequence continues at coordinate 47,188 of SJYX01001868.1, forward strand.
GCATAATTCAAGTTAATCTTCTCACTATAAGGATAATAATTTGCTAATTTATTTTATCATTTACCTTTATTTTTCTTTATGTAAGTTAAACCATTCAAAATTTGGGAGAATGACACTGAAACATGTATAATATCATATAAGAAATGAATGGCCGGTCTAGGTTCGATGCAGGATACAGGATGCTTGGGGCTGGTGCACTGGGAGGACCCAGAGGGATGGTATGGGGAGGGAGGTGGGAGGGGGGTTCAGGATGGGGAACATGTGTACACCCGTTTGTGTCCTTACAAGATGTCAATGCACTGACCAGCAAAGAGAACGATTCAAGAGAGTTGCCTCACTGTCACTTGTTGGAGAAAACTCGAAGTTGGGGTTGGGATAAGATGCTTGGAGTTTGGACTCTGGCAGGATTAGAGATAATGGAGAAGGATTAATAAAAACTGAGTTTGCCTGGCTTATAACTTGGTCTCCTGGGAACAGAAAATGAATAGGAAAACAACAACAACAACAACAACAATTTTTTGTCCAGACCAAGTCCCACAGGGAATTCATGTGCCTGTAGGTCATTTATCAAGAGGGAAATGTACCTAATGAGCACATGTAGAGAGTTGTAAATGCCTCCTCTGCTGCATCCCTGAGCTTGTACAGCCTGGGCATGGAGTAGACTAATTGTTGCATTTGGAGTCCTAAGTCTGAGTAAAGAACCAATGCTTGACCTCTCCTTCCTGCTCTCTCATCTGAAGACAGAGCTTCAGTCTCCATCATCATCCACCCAGAAGGGATTCAGACTTCCATAAGGAGCCCTCTGTTCATAGTCCCATGCAGGTGAGTCTGAGACCTCAAAAGATACTGCTAAAAATGTTCAGATAAAACGAAATCCAAAAAATTTACATTAGAAACAACTCATCCTAACTCAGAGTCGGAATGGAATGGAAGACCAAAGAGAAGAGGGGTGAGAGGCATAAAGTGTTTCCAGTAAAAGTAGAACTTATGCCCAATATTTTATTAACTAGTTGGGGTGAAAGATATTGCGCATGTTTGCTTTCTAAGTTGGTTCAGTTTTGTTCAACTCTTTCATCCTAACTCAGAGTCGGAATGGAATGGAAGACCAAAGAGAAGAGGGGTGAGAGGCATAAAGTGTTTCCAGTAAAAGTAGAACTTATGCCCAATATTTTATTAACTAGTTGGGGTGAAAGATATTGCGCATGTTTGCTTTCTAAGTTGGTTCAGTTTTGTTCAACTCTTTGCAATCCTATGGATTGCAGACCACCAGGCTCCTCAGTCCATGGGATTTTCCAGGCAAGAATACTGGAGTGGGTTGCCATTTCCTCCTCCAAGGGATCTTGGAGGGATCGAATCTGCATCTCTCACATTTCCTGCATTGACAGGGAGGTTCTTTACTACTAGTGCCACCTGGGAATTCCTAAAGATACTGGGTATTAGCTTTGGAGTGATGTAGAATGAATTGACGGAGAAGGCGATGGCACCCCCACTCCAGTACTCTTGCCTGGAAAATTCCATGGATGGAGGAGCCTGGTGGGCTGCAGTCCATGGGGTCGCTAAGAGTCAGACACGACTGAGCGACTTCACTTTCACTTTTCACTTTCATGCAATGGAGAACGAAATGGCAACCCACTCCAGTGTTCTTGCCTGCAGAATCCCAGAGATGGGGAAGCCCGGCAGGCTGCCGTCTATGGGGTCACACAGAGTCAGACACGACTGAAGTGACTTAGCAGCAGCAGAATGAATTGAAGGCATTCTTTTACAACTTTTACGGTGGGAGTTTTTTTCTCACCAGGTGGTTATTTGCCATTTAGTTATTTTATTGATGTATTTGAGAGGAATTGTGAGTCTATATAAATTTTGTGTGGTCAAATCTAGTAATCATTTATATTATGTTTTCTGCATTTCTAGTATATCAATACTACAAAAATATAAGAAAGTGAAGTTCAAATTCTGGCTCTAACTGTGGATGACTTTGTCCCCCAGGGTACATCTAACAATGTCCAGAGTCTTTTATGACCATGACCTATTGAGGGCTGGATAAATGTCAGGGATGCTGTAAACATCCCACAATGCACAGGACAGACACTCACCTCAAATAATGATCTGGTCCAGAATGTCAATTGTGCCAACTCTGGGGAATCCTGAATTAAAGAACAGCTGTATTTTGAATATTTATTGCTATCTTCAATTTTTTCCTTAAAATGTCACACTTTACATTTTCTGCCAGACAAGTCAGAGAGGACTCCTAGTTGAGAAGCACTCAGCCCCTAACTGACAAATATATTTTCCACAGGAGAATGATATGAAAGAGATTCTGTGTTGCTTTCTCAAGTCATATACTGGATTAGAGCAAAACTTTGAGTATGTGGTCACAATTTTGATTTCTCTGTTATTTTTATATATCCATATATTACATGTCACTTTTTCTATAGTAAATAGACTTTCAAATGCTTTTTTTAAAAAAAAAAACAAATTATTGCTTTTCCATTGACTTTTGGGGCATATTCTTGACAAAAAAGTTTAAGAATATTTTAGTTCGATTGGCAGGTTAGTGGAAGGGAGATTACATACCAAAACATTCTATGAACATAATATATCACATTATTTTTATCTCTAGGTCACTGTCAATATCATTAATCCATATCAATATCATGAATCATTACTGTTATATGTACTGTTCAATTAATTGTCAATACTTCATTTGCTTTTATTACACTTGGTTCAGAATCATACTATTTAACCTGGTTTCATTCTCTTTGTCATATTTTTACTTCCTAGCTTTTCAGTTTTCTAAATTACTTTTGGTACAAGTGCACATTTATTCACACACTTCATTAAAATGCAAGGGTGAGCAAAACAGGTTAATTTCCTTCCTGTTTTGAATCTTGCATTATGATTAGGAAGACAGAGTACAATGAAAGAAATGTGTGTGTAATTCAATGTCCTCAGATGACTAATACGAAGGACTTTACTCAGTGATAAGAGTAGAGTTGTTACACTGTGGGTAGGCTTTATGTGGATGGACCAAACAGATCATGAGTTGGATAAAGAGCAGAACTAGGACTAGAGTGTGCCCATAGGACTTATGGGAAAAGTGATCAAAACCCAAGCATAACAAAGAGATGATGCCACATATGAAAAGGGAGAGTCTTGTCTTGTCTGCTCTCAGACCTATGAAACCAATTAGTCAAATAGGTATTAAGCAGCCCCAGAAAAATAAGTATTTCTGCCTGATATTAAAGAAGGTCAATATTCAATCCATATTTCATTATGCTTTCTAAATATCCATTTGTGAAATGTTGGCTCAGTCCTTTTGCTCACTTTGTGTTGGGCTATCCAATCGGCAAATGTTTCAAATCATAAAGATATTACTATTTTATTATTTGAAAAAATATATTTTTGATTTGTTATTATTTTTCCTGGACATCTAGGGGGAAAAAAAAAACAAAAACAGCACACGAAATGTCACCAGAACCAAAGAAACTTCTTTACCACAGTCTCTCAGGAGACATTTGAGTTTGTTAGGTCTTTATTCCCTCTTGTGTCCATTTCTCTCTTTTTCTACCCACTCCCCAATCCCTCTCTGTCTCCTGATATATACATATGCCTTAAAATTCAAGTTTTGAAACAAGATATATATATACATATATATATATATATATACACACACACATATATATATAGAGAGATGTACATTCATTGAACAAGTTTTTTATTTTATATTGGAGTAAAGCCAATTAACAATGTTGTGATAGTTTCAGATGAACAGCAAAGGGACTCAGCCACGCTTATACATGTATCCATTCTCCCCCAAACTCCCCTTCCATCCAGACTGAGACATAACATTGAGCAGAGTTCCCTGTGTTATACAGCAGGACCTTGTTGGTTATCTACTTTAAATATAGCATTGTGTTCATGTCAATCCCAAACTCTCTGTCCCTTCCCCTCATCTTTCCCCCTGGCAACCATAGGTTCACATTCAACTATTTTTAAATGATCTTTAATACAAGTGTAAAATGGCCATACCAAAATTGAATCCCAAGTATATTGGTACCAAGAATACTTACAAACTGGAATTTTTGGATACCACTTTACATAACCTGATCTTATCAATGGGAGTTGTATCAGATTCTAACTTAATCAAGGTAGTTAGGGAAGACGGGTGAAAAACATAGAAGTAATATAGCTTAGGTGGCCAGTGTCTACTGTGTGTGTGTGCCTGTGTGTGTGTGCCTGTGTGTTTGTGTGTGCCTGTGTGTGTGTGTGTGTGCCTGTGTGTGTGTGTGCCTGTGTGTGTGTGTGTGTGCCTGTGTGTGTGTGGTACCTGGTGGAGTATGAGAAGTCCTCACAGAGGTGGTACTGAGTTCATATAATCCAAGGTGACTCCAAGAATCTGCCTGCAATGCAAGAGACTTGGGTCCAGTCCTTGAGCTGGGAAGATCCCCTGAAGGAAGGCATGGAAACCCATTCCAGTATTCTTGACTGGAGAATCCCATGGCAGAGGAGCCTGGCGGGATACAGTCCATGGGATCACAAAGAGTTGGACATGACTGAAGCAGCTGAGCACAGCAAGGTCAACAAAAGGAATCCATTTAAACAGATTGGAAATCTCTGCAGCAATTTCATAAAGTACTAGTTACATGAGGTGGATGAAAGCCTTATGATTTGAAGTTTCAGCACCACCAGGGAGGCCACCTTGTTCCTCAGCATCCTCTGACACCATCTCTCCTCACTCCCTCTTGCCCTATGCCCTCCCCACATTGGTTTCGTTTTTTCTCTTAAACTTGAACACTTTAAACAAGCCCTTTCCTCAGTGCATTTGCACTGGTTATTCTCCCTGCCAAGCATACAGTTCACCTGATCTGTTCATGGCGCCTACTCTTTCATTCTTGAATCTAAAAAAAAGCATGCCTTCTCTACTCTTTCCCTAAAACCTTGCAAGTTTTTTCATAGCAACAGTTGCCATTCAAAAGTTATATATAACTTATAAGCTATATATATATACATATATATACATTCAATATATATTCCCATATATATGGACTTCTCTGGTGGCTCAGCAGTAAAGAACCCGCCTGCAATGCAGGAGACTCAGGAGACCGGGGTTCTATCTCTGGGTGGGGAAGATCCCCAAGGAAGGCATGTCAACCCATTCCAGTGTTCTTGCCTGGGAAACCTCATGGACAGAAGAGCCTGGAGGGCTAGAGTGCATAGAGTGGGAAAGAAGCCCCTGAGCACACACACATACCCACACACATATACGACTTTATGTTTACTTTGTGACTGGATTTTTAGAGATTTTGTGTTTTAGAACCCTATACTCATTGCCAAGACATCACCTGGAACATGATCATCACTCAGTTCATAATCCCCAAATGAATGAAATTATTTCTTATGTGGAAGAGATGACATCCCAGGGAAGAAGCAGCAAGTGGGACAACCTTGTCAGTTCCAGATGACACAAAAATTCCTTAAAGGGGAGCAAATCCATGAACAAAGCAGCACTTAGTTAAGCAAATATATTTAAATACAATTAGGTGGCTCAGAGGTTAAAGTGTCTGCCTGGAATGCGGGAGACCTGGATTTGATTCCTGAGTCGGGAAGATCCCCTGGAGAAGAAATGGCAAACCCACTCCAGTACTCTTGCCTAGAGAATCCCATGGAGGGAAGAGCCTGATAGGCTACAGTCCATGGGGTCGCAAAGAGTTGGACATGACTGAGCGACTTCACTTCACTTCACTTCAGGCAAAATATAAATAATAGTTTTTCAGTGATGTGAGCAATGTCTTTTTTTGTGAAAATTAGACATGATATTTTCCCCTTTCCTTTAGGTCACCTCCACCACATGGTACCAAGGAACCTAACACATGTTTCAGGTTTTCTTCTTCTGGGATTCTCAGAGGAAACAGAACTGCAGCCCATCATATTTGGGCTTTTCCTCTCCATGTACCTGATCACTGTGTTTGGAAACCTGCTCATCATCCTGGCTGTCAGCTCAGACTCCCACCTCCACACTCCCATGTACTTCTTCCTCTCCAACCTGTCCTTTGTAGACATCTGCTTCACCTCCACAACCATCCCAAAGATGCTGTGGAACATCCAGACCCAGAACAAAGTTATCACTTGTGAAGGTTGCATCACCCAGGTGTATTTTTTCGCATTGTTTGTAGGGTTGGATGACTTCCTCCTAACAGTGATGGCTTATGACCGATTTGTAGCCATCTGCCACCCCCTGCACTACACGGTCATCATGAGCGCCCAGCTCTTGTACCTGATCACTGTGTTTGGAAACCTGCTCATCATCCTGGCTGTCAGCTCAGACTCCCACCTCCACACTCCCATGTACTTCTTCCTCTCCAACCTGTCCTTTGTAGACATCTGCTTCACCTCCACAACCATCCCAAAGATGCTGTGGAACATCCAGACCCAGAACAAAGTTATCACTTGTGAAGGTTGCATCACCCAGGTGTATTTTTTCGCATTGTTTGTAGGGTTGGATGACTTCCTCCTAACAGTGATGGCTTATGACCGATTTGTAGCCATCTGCCACCCCCTGCACTACACGGTCATCATGAGCGCCCAGCTCTGTGGACTGCTGGTTCTTGTTTCCTGGGTCATCAATGTTCTACATTCCTTCTTGCAAACTTTAATGGTGTTGAGTTTGTCCTTTGGCAGAGAGGTGATAATCCCTCACTATTTCTGTGAACTGAAACAGTTGGTCCAACTTGCCTGTTCTGACACCTTTCTTAATGACATGGTGATGTATTTTGCAACTGTCTTGCTGGGAGGTGCTCCCTTAGCTGGCATCCTTTACTCTTACTCTAGGATAGTGTCCTCCATATGTGAAATCTCATCAGCTCAGGGGAAGTATAAAGCATTTTCCACCTGTGCATCTCATCTCTCAGTTGTCTCTTTATTTTATTGTACATGCTTAGGAGTGTACCTTAGCTCTGCTGCTACCCAAAGCTCACACTCAAGTGCAATGGCCTCAGTGATGTACACTGTGGTCACACCCATGCTGAATCCCTTCATCTACAGTCTGAGGAACAAGGACATAAAGACTGCTCTGAAAGCATTCTTTAGGAGGACAATGATTAAAACACCATTTGTTCTAAGCTGGATAAGGGAGCATGACTGAAAGATTTAAAACCTCACAGGCAGAAATTGCAATTTTTGAGATAAGATTGTGGAAGCAGACTTTACTCTTTCCTTTATTTCATGAAATTTCCATTTATTTGATCTCATTTCTTTCATACAATTTATGTAACTCATTTGATTAAGCTTTGTTGGAGAAGACTCTTGAGAGTCCCTTGGACTGCAAGGAGATCCAACCGGTCCATCCTGAAGGAGATCAGCCCTGGGATTTCTTTGGAAGGAATGATGCTAAAGCTGAAACTCCAGTACTTTGGCCACCTCATGGGAAGAGTTGACTCATTGGAAAAGACTCTGATGCTGGGAGGGATTGGGGGNTGTTGGAGAAGACTCTTGAGAGTCCCTTGGACTGCAAGGAGATCCAACCGGTCCATCCTGAAGGAGATCAGCCCTGGGATTTCTTTGGAAGGAATGATGCTAAAGCTGAAACTCCAGTACTTTGGCCACCTCATGGGAAGAGTTGACTCATTGGAAAAGACTCTGATGCTGGGAGGGATTGGGGGCAGGGGGAGGAGGGGACGACAGAGGATGAGATGGCTGGATGGCATCACTGACTCAATGGACATGAGTCTGAGTGAATTCCGGGAGATGGTGATGGACAAGGAGGTCTGATGTGCTGCAATTCATGGGGTCCCAAAGAGTCAGACGACTGAGTGACTGAACTGAACTGAACTGAGTGATTTATCTCTTATCCAAGAGTTATTTTAATAAAGAATAGTCATGAGTTGTACTGCTCCTATGTGGGGAAAACTGCTGAAGACATTCACGGCTCTCTGTGTATTTATAACAAGGAAAATTTCAGACCATTGATTTCGTGTTTGTGTACATCATTTCTTTGTATCATCACCTTAGCTGCTCTTGCTGATATTTTGGACTTTGACATACACTGTTTCTTGCTCGTTGTCACTGTATTTTATTTACCTCTTTAGGATTCTATTCCTTATTCAGTTTTGTTTCCACAATTGCTCAGTCATGTCTCTTTGTGACTTTTCGACTGTAGCCTGCTGGGCTCCTCTGTCCATGGGATTCTCCAAGCAAGATAACTGGAATGAGTTGCCATTTCCTCCTCTAAGGGATCTTCCTGACCCAGGGATCAAATGCCATATCTTGTCTTCTGCATTGGCAGGCAGGGGTTCTTTACCACTAGCATCAGCTGGGGAGCCCCTGAGGCATCAAATTCAGTTCAGTTCAGTTGCTCAGTCATGTCTAACTCTTTGCGACCTCATGGACTGCAGTACTCCAGGCTTCCCTGTCTATCACCAACTCCCGGAGTTTACACAAACTCATGTCCATTGAGACGGGTGATGCCATCTAACCATCTCATCCTCTGTCGTCCCCTTCTCCTTCCACCTTCAATCTTTCCCAGCATCAGAGTCTTTTCAAATGAGTCAGTTCCTTACATCAGGTGGCCAAAGTATTGGAGTTTCAGCTTAATTATCAGTCCTTCCAATGAAATTCAGGACTGATTTCCTTGAAAATGAGCTTGTTGGATCTCCTCGCTGTCCAAAGGACTCTCAAGAGTCTTCTCCAAACCACAATTCAAAAGCATCAATTTTTTGGCCCTCAGCTTTCTTTATAGTCTAACTCTCACATCCATACATGACTACTGGAAAAACCATAGCCTTGACTAGATGGACCTTTTGGCAAAGTAATGTCTCTGCTTTTTAATATCCTGTCGAGGTTGTTCATAACTTTCCTTCCAAGGAGCAAGTGTCTTTTAATTTCATGGCTTCAGTCACCATCTGCAGTGATTTTGAAGCCCCCCAAAATAAAGGCTGTCACTGTTTCCACTATTTCCCGATCTATTTTCTGTGAACTGATCAGATGTCATGATCTTAGTTTTCTGAATGTTGAGCTTTAAGCCAACTTTTTCGCTCTCTTCTTTCACTTTCATCAAGAGGCTCTTTAGTTCTTCTACATTTTCTGCCATAAGGGTAGTGTCATCTGCATATCTGAGGATACTGATATTTCTCCAGAGAATCTTGATTCCAGCTTGTGCTTCATCCAGTCCAGCGTTTCTTATAATGTACTCTGCATAGAAGTTAAATATGCAGCCTTGATGCTGTCTCTTATACACATCTAGATGTGTATAAGAGACAGTCCAGGGACATGGCTCACCTATGTTGAGCTTTAAGCCAACTTTTTCGCTCTCTTCTTTCACTTTCATCAAGAGGCTCTTTAGTTCTTCTACATTTTCTGCCATAAGGGTAGTGTCATCTGCATATCTGAGGATACTGATATTTCTCCAGAGAATCTTGATTCCAGCTTGTGCTTCATCCAGTCCAGCGTTTCTTATAATGTACTCTGCATAGAAGTTAAATATGCAGCCTTGATGCACTCCTTTCCCTATTTGGACCAGTCTGTTGTTCCATGTCGAGTTCTAACTGTTGCTTCTTGAACTGCACACAGATTCCTCAAGATGCAGGTCAGGTCGTCTGGTATTCCTATCTCTTGAAAAATTTTCCACAGTTTGTTGTGAGCCACACAGTCAAAGGCTTTGACATGGTTTATAAAGCAGAAGTAGATGTTTTTCTGGAACTCTTGCTTTTTCAATGTTCCAGTGGATGTTGACAATTTGATCTCTGGTTCCTCTGCCTTTTCTAAATCCAACTGGAACATCTGGAAGTTCAAGAAACAGATGGACAACATGAAAATGAAATTTTTTACAAAATAACATTGTGCATTTAAACATTCTTTTTTATATCACACGTATCTATTATATTGAATGATTCATTCAAACTTATGTTCTCTTAGAAACTATACCTGAAGACATGTATATGATAATCTGTTTTAATTGTTCAATATAATTGAAATGTGTGATATTAAAAAAAAAATGTTTAAATACCCTTTAGAAAAGGCAGAGGAACCAGAGATCAAATTGCCAACATCTGCTGGATTATGGAAAAAGCAAGAGAATTCCAGAAAAACATCTATTTCTGCTTTATTGACTATGCCAAAGCCTTTGACTCTGTGGATCACAATAAATTGTGGGAAATTCTGAGAGAGATGGGAATACCAGACCTCCTGATCTGCCTCTTGAGAAACCTATATGCAGGTCAGGAAGGAACAGTAAGAACTGGACATGGAACAACAGACTGGTTCCAAATAGGAAAAGGAGTACATCAAGGCTGTATATTGTCACCCTGCTTATTTTAACTTATATGCAGAGTACATCATGAGAAACACTGGGCTGGAAGAAACACAAGCTGGAATCAAGATTTCGGGAGAAATAACAATAACCTCAGATATGCAGATGATACCACCCTGATGGCAGAAAGTGAAGAGGAACTAAAGAGCCTCTTGATGAAAGTGAAGGAGGAGAGTGAAAAAGTTGGCTTAAAGCTCAACATTCAGAAAATGAAGATCATGGCATCCGGTCCCATCACTTCATGGGAAATAGATGGGGAAACAGTGGAAACAGTGTNTTCCTCACAACATCCAGGTGAAGTTAGGATTGATCATCTAATATTTCCTTCTGAAAGATAAAACTGAGGCTCAGGGCATTTCCATTATTAACAATAACTTAAAGAAATTAGAATTTATTGTGGACCTTTTAAAATTATACACAAATAGAACCATGTAATATACTTCTGGTTTTTGAAATTTAGAAAATTGCATATTTTAAAAATATGTAGTTTATTATATATAATTACACTCTAATGAATTAGTTAAGAATTAAAATTTTCTGGCTGTGCATTATTATGGGCAGTATGTCAAGCACAGGTAGTTGAATCACACAAAAATTAGTGAGAGAGAGCTCCTCTAACTAGGAAGAAAGCAAAGTGACATATATGGATTTAGGAATAATGAAATTTAAATATAGCAATTAACATTTGAGAAATCCAGTTATTTTTAATAACTTATAAACTAAAGATTGTTGTTCAGTTGCTAAGTGATGTTCAACCCTTTGTGACCCCACAGACTGCAGCACACCAGACTTCCCTGTCATTTGCCATCTCCCAGATATTGCTCAAATTCATGTCCAATGAATCAGTGGTGAAATCCAACCATCTCATCCTCTGCCACCTCCTTCTCCTTTTACCTTTAATCTTTCCCAGCATCAGGGTCTTTTCCAATGAGTTGACTCTTCGTGTCAGGTGGCTAAAGTATTAGCACTTCAGCCTCAGCATTAGTCCTTCCACTGAATATTCTGGGTTGATTTCCTGTAGGACTAACTGGTTTGATCTCCTTTCAGACTAAGGGACTCTCAACAGTCTTCTCCAGCACCAGAATGGATAACATTAATTCTTTGGTGCTCAGCCTTCTTTATGGTCCAACTCACCCAGTCACTGTACACGATAAACTAAAGACTAACCTACTTACATGGGGCTCCCTTTGTAGCTCAGTCAGTAAAGAATCTGCCTGCAGTGCAGGAGACCCAGGTTCAATCCCTGGGTTGGGAAGATCCCCTGCAGAAGGAAATGGTGACCCACTCCAGTATCCTTGCTTGGGAAATCTCATGAACAGAGGAGCCTGGTGGGCTGCAGTCCATGGGGTCACAAAGAGTCAGGCACGACTNCAGTCAGTAAAGAATCTGCCTGCAGTGCAGGAGACCCAGGTTCAATCCCTGGGTTGGGAAGATCCCCTGCAGAAGGAAATGGTGACCCACTCCAGTATCCTTGCTTGGGAAATCTCATGAACAGAGGAGCCTGGTGGGCTGCAGTCCATGGGGTCACAAAGAGTCAGGCACGACTGAGTGACTAACACTTACTTACTTAACCTACTTATGTAAAAGGAAGAAATTGACATAAAGTTGTTCAAGACAAAGAAGACCACTACAACTGCACACACCATCGTGGAGGAGCCATTAAAACACAAAATAGAGTCTGACAGTTGACAGTAGACCCATGAGGAAACAATCATAACTCAGATAAACTCCTCATCATAGAAAATCATTAGGTAAAAAATACATTATACTAAATCACTGCTTTTATTTTTCATTTTTTTAAATTTTATTTTTACTTTATTTTACTTTACAATACAGTATTGGTTTTGCCATACAATGACATGAATCTGCCACTGGTGTATACAAGCTCTCAATCCTGAACCCCCCTCCCACCTCCCACCCCATATCATCTCTCTGGATCANGGGCACCTACTGACCTGGGGAGTTCCTCTTTCAGTATCCTATCATTTTGCCTTTTCATACTGTTCATAGTGTTCCCAAGGCAAGAATAGTGAAGTGGTTTGCCATTGCCTTCTCCAGTGTACCACATTCTGTCAGACCTCTCCACCATGACCTGCCCACCTTGGGTTGCCCCGTGGACATGGCTTAGTTTCATTAAGTTAGACAAAGCTGTGGCCCTAGTGTGATTAGATTGACTATTTTTCTGTGAGTATGGTTTCAGTGTGTCTGCCCCCTGATGCCCTCTTGCAACACCTACCACCTTACTTGGGTTTCTTTTACCAATCAGAGTGTTGCAGACATCTTCATTTTTGCTCAACGAGACTTCAGGATTTTTGTCTCATAGAACTTTATTATAGGTACTTCTTTTAACCTGCTAGTGTTGTAACTTGTTAAAGAAGCAATAGGAATCTAATATAGATATTTGTCCAATCATGTGCTGTTTCTGCTAACATATTATATCTCAGATGGTAAAGAATCCACCTGCAAAACAGGAGACCCAGGTTCAATTGCTAGGTGGGGATAATCCCCTGAAGAAGGGAATGGCAACCCACTCCTGTATACTTGCTTGGAAAATTGCAAGGAAAGACCGTGCATGGAGTTCCAAAGGTTGGACATGACTGACGATTCATACACATTGATTTTAACACATACTGTTCCTAGGAGCTGAGTTTAAGCTTTTGATTCTAACACTGAGCTTCCTTACAGAGTCATTATATGTTAAACTCATATCTTAAACAGGAGAAAATTTCAGTCACTCTGGAGAGATTTTGCCCCCTTAGCTAGTACAGAGAATTTCACTTTGTCTAAATGTAAATATGGTTCTGACCACATTCTGTCAGACCTCTCCACCATGACCTGCCCACCTTGGGTTGCCCCGTGGGCATGGCTTAGTTTCATTGAGTTAGACAAGGCTGTGGTCCTAGTGAATTGCCTTCTCCAGTGTACCACATTCTGTCAGACCTCTCCACCATGACCTGCCCACCTTGGGTTGCCCCGTGGACATGGCTTAGTTTCATTAAGTTAGACAAAGCTGTGGCCCTAGTGTGATTAGATTGACTATTTTTCTGTGAGTATGGTTTCAGTGTGTCTGCCCCCTGATGCCCTCTTGCAACACCTACCACCTTACTTGGGTTTCTTTTACCATGGGCGTGAGGTATCTCTTCACGGCTGCTCCAGCAAAGCGCAGCCACTCCTCCTTACCTTGGAGGAAGGGTATCTCCTCACCAGCACCCTTCCTGACCTTCAACGTGGGATAGCTCCTCTAGGCCCACCTGCACCCATGCAGCCACCACTCCTTGGATGTGGGTTACTCCTCCTGGCCGCCACTCCTGGCCTTGGGCAGGGGTTGGATCCTCCCAGCCACCTCGCCTGACCTCAGATGCAGGGTAGCTCCTCTCGGCCGTTCCTGTGATGTCGCAGCCTGGCACTCTCAGCCACTGCCCCTGACCTCGGACATGGGGTAACTCCTCTTGGCAGTCACCCTTCGTGCATGGGGTCCTCCTGGCTTCTGCCTCTGACCTCGGACGTGGGGTAGTTCCTCTTGGCCGTGCTTAGTGTGGATATTCCAAAGTTCTTAGCATGCGGACCTGTTTTGGAGGATCTTATTCTGCCTACTGCAAAGTCTTTATCTAGTAGAAATTATTTTATGTCACTTAAGAATACTGATGTAAAACACAAAATTTATCATTACCTATGAAATTAAGTGAAAATCTTATCTTTCAATATTACATACATGGAAGGGACTTCCCTGGTGGTCCAGTGGTTAAGAATCTGTGCTTCCAATGCAGGGGACACTGGGTTCTCTTCCTGGTTGGGGAACTAAGGTCTCACATGCCATGAGATCAGAAAATAAAAGAAAACAAACAAACAAAATACATCATGAATTGTTTACAAATTTACATACAGAGAAGATTTTTGTTGAATGCCTAAATCTAGCTATGCTGCTGCTGCTAAGTCACTTCAGTTGTGTCCGACTCTGTGCGACTCCACAGACGTCAGCCCACCAGCCTCCCCCGTCCCTGGGATTCTCCAGGCAGGAACACTGGAGTGGGTTGCCATTTCCTTCTCCAATGCATGAAAGTGAAAAGTGAAATTAAAGTCACTTAGTCATGACTGATTCTTAGCGACCCCATGGACTGCAGCCTACCAGGCTCCTCCATCCATGGGATTTTCCAGGCAAGAGTACTGGAGTGGGGTGCCATTGCCTTCTCCGAATCTAGCTATAACTGAATCAAACACAGATTCACTTCTTTGCTACACAAATTGTAATACACAGATGAGGACCTGAAGTAACAACAGTTAGCCTCTTGTTAGAAATGAAGAGTCTGTGGCCCCCTAATCAGATCTGCTGAAAAATAATTTGAAATTAACCTATAATCCTTGGCAATTTTTAGGAATTGTGAATTTAGAGAAATACTATTCTGGAATAAATATTCTTACCTTGACAGTGTTGATCATTATAGAACTGATGCTATCCTTTAAATTGCATTTCTATAATGGAGAAAGGAGTTCATAAAAGTACTATTTCATAGAATATATTATAGTAAAATTTAAATGTGACAGTCTTTATAATATGCTAAGCTAGTGGTGCATCTGAGTCACGTCAGTTGTATCCAACTGTTCGTGACTCTATGGACTGTAGCTCTCCAGACTCTTCTGTCCATGGGATTCTCCAAGCAAAAATTCTGGAGTGGGTTGCCATGCCCTCCTCCAGGGATCCTCCTGACCTGGGGATACTACCCACATCTCTTACTTTTCCTGCAATGGCAGTAGGGTTCTTTAATTTCTGATATAAGTAGGAAATCTTTTTGGCTTTGCAAAACTTTCATGAAACCAAATATCATAATACCCAAGTTAGTTTTATATTAAAGAAGCAAAGTTATCCCTTGTTTTGAAGAGGGCAATAGTCAGACATTTCTGGGATTGTGTGTCCACCACAAATCAAGGCATTGAAGATCCAAAGGAGCTATTCAAGACCAATTGTCAACATTATGTTTTTGAGACAATTTGAACTCAGGGATGTGATGAGGTGTCAGAAACCTTAGAGCTTTGGAAGCAGAAGAGTTAACAGAGAAGGAATGACAAAACTGTATTTACTTATTTTATAATGGAGTCTCTTAGGAACAGAGACTCAGAAGAAAAAAATCTATTTTGTCCAGACCAGTGTCACCAGGGAATATCACATACTTAGAGGCTGATGTAACAAGAGAAAAGCATGTCTAATGAGCCAACATGAAAATATGTAAATAACCCGTCTGCTGCCTCTTTGGTTGGACAGGATGTAGTTGTTGCTTTTGCAATCCTACATCTGGCTGAGAGGCCAATGTTTGATCTCTTATTGCTGTCTTGTGGGGAGACACAGCTTTGGTCTGCATTGCCAGCTACTTAGGGGGAAATTTTGACTTTTACAGAGAATCCTCCCACACAGAGTTCCCAAACAGGTGAGTCTGAGAGCTCCACATACATTGCAGGAGAGGATCAGAGAGGATGGAAGCCAGAAATGTACCAGAGGTCACTTGAAGACCAATCTAGCATAGCCCACAGAAGTCACTGCAGTTGTTTGCTGGGTTTCTTAAATAAAACAGGTACATAAATAAAAATGTATTTATTTATGATGCTGGAAAAAGAACAGTGCACCTGAAAACGTGAGTGACAATGTTGACAATTAAATCATGCTAGTGGAAGCCCACAAAATAACAAATGGGAGGTATAAACTGCATCCAGTAAAAGTGGAACATGAGTCTAAGTTTCTTCTAATTAACAGGAGTAGACAAATAGGGTATTAACTGTAGAGGGTCGATCAGTGAGGTGAGGGCATTTCATGTTATTGTAAGAAAGGACACATTAGACCGTGCATCCACATAGAGGAGAAAGATCTAAACCAATGACTGCTTACAAATACACACTTTCAATAGCTGTGTAGGAAACACACACATTACAATATCTTCTCTCACTCTTGTGTTCACATATTTAGTTATGTAAGTGAAAAGATGTATGCTAGTGAGGCTTACTTTGCAAATATCTTGTCTGTGAGGCTAAATATATCTATGGATTTGTTAGCCATGCAGTGTTTCTCTATTAAAAAAGTCTCTATAGCTATTTTGTTTTATATAGTGGTATCAGAGTATTGTTATTCCTTTTTAAAATTGCATTCTTTGATAGAAAGAATTATTTTTAATAAGAAACTTAAATTTGTGATTTAGTTCTTTTATATATGCATAGATGCACAAGAATTGATAAATTTTGTTGGTCTTATATACCAACATTCTCTTCATTTCTTTTCCAAAAGAATTTGGGTATAATTGACACATGATAATATATGAGTTACAGGTACACAGGTTGATGGTTCAATATTTGTTTATATTGCTAAGTGATCACCACAGTAAACCTAGTTAACATCTATCACCACACGTAGTTACAGTTTATTGTGATGAGAGTTTTTAGGATATACTGTCTCTTAGTAACTTTCAATTCAGTTCAGTTCAGTCACTCGGTTGTGTCCGACTCTTTGAAACCCCATGAATCGCAGCACGCCAGGCATCCCTGACAATCACCAATTCCCAGGGTTCACTCAAACTCACATTCTTTGAGTCGGTGATGCCATCCAGCCATCTCATCCTCTGTCATCCCCTTCTCCTCCTGCCTCAAATCCCTCCCAGCATCAGAGTGTTTTCCAATGAGTCAACTCTTCGCATGAGGTGGCCAAAGTACTGGAGTTTCAGCTTTAGCATCATTCCTTCCAAAGAACACCCAGAACTCATCTCCTTCAGAATGGACTTGTTGGATCTCCTTGCAGTCCAAGGGACTCTCAAGAGTCTTTTCCAACTTTAAATTATTCTGAAAAAAGTATTATGAACTATAGTTATCATGCTGCACAGTACATACTGTACATTGCTTTTTATTATTATTTTTCTTACTGTAATAATTTAATTACTTTAATATTCTTAATGTGTCCACACTTGCTGTAAGCAAGAAAAGAAAATGAGAGTTCTTCATCCTTAGTGGTGATAATTTCCTATACATATTTACTTCTATTAAGAGTTTCTCATCTGTTATTCTTTATTTTCCCTTTTGGCCTTCTCATTAAATCTTTTCCTAAAAGTTGCATCACCTGGCCTTAATTTTTTACCATTTGTCTTATATTCTATAAGCATATTTCAATTCTTCTATCTACATTTAAGATAAAATTATAATTTAGATACTTCTCCTTCCTCACCTTGTAAATGTTCTTCTGTTATATTATTTCACTTCCAAATCTTTGGCAATTTGATCTTGAATTAGTGATCCATGTATTGTTAAATTTTTACTCTTTTGTGTCTTTTAATCAGTTAATTGTAGATTTTCATTCAATTTTATTATGTTCTATTGTTCACAAAGGGGGTTCTCAGATGTTGCTAGTGATAATGATCTTGTCTGGTAATAGAGGAGAATTAAGAGATGCAGGTTCAAACCCTGGGTTGGGAAGATCCTCTTGAGGAAGGCATAACACCTCACTCCAGTTTTCTTGCTTGGAGAATCCTTTGGACAGATGGAGGCTACTGGCAAACTACAGTCCATAGTGTTGCATGGAGTCAGACACGACTGAAGCAACTTAGCACACAGCACATTGTCCAGAAAACAATGCACTTTACATAATTGCACTCTCACCAATATAATTTGTCCCATGAGTTCTTATGTTTTGAAAAATATCTTTGTAAAATGTGTTCTTAAACATACTTATATACTTTCAAACAAATGCATCAATACCATCCTGAATATATCATAAGTGGTCTTTATATTTTAGTGACAAATAGTCATTATGTTTAATGTTTTCTACAATTTGTCTCTCACTTGTTTCATTCTCAATAATACCTCAGGGACTTGCTTCCAATCAACCAGTATAATGTTGGTTCATTATTTTAATATCTATGTAATATCACATGGTGTGGCTGTGTGACTCACACATTTGGTGGTCTATAACATTATTTATCCATAAGTGACTATTATATCACTGCTACAAAAATATTTTGAGAGTCTTAATTTAATACTGTGCTTTCCAACGAAGGATAATTGTGTCCCCCAGGGTTTTTTGAGCAATATTTGTACACATTATTTGCTGTCACACTAATGAGGAATAAGTGGTGGGCAAAGGTGTTTCTAAACATCCTGCAATTTACAGGACAGACCCTACACCAGAGAAGGAACAGGCAGAGAATGTCCAATAGCACAGAGATTGAGAAAATCTGAGCTTAAAATTCTCTGTGTTTCTTGTATCAGTAAAAATGTAGCTCCAATGTGGATTTTTACATATGCATCTAAAGTGGATTGCTCACTTTTACACCAGGGTCTTTAGTCCCTTTTTAAAAGGTGTGTCAGAGAAGGAACTACTTAATTTTTTTCTAGAGAGATAACCATTTATTCCAGTTTTTTAAAATTTAAATTTATTTATTTTAATTGGAAGCTAATTACTTTACAATATTGTATTGGTTTTGCCATACATCAACATGAATGCACCACGGGTTTTTATTCAACAATCCAGCCTTTTCCAACCAAATTGAATACAACCACCCCAAAGGATGGAGAAGGCAATGGCAACCCACTCCAGTACTCTTGTCTGGAAAATCCTATGGACAGAGGAGCCTGGTAGGCTGCAGTCCAAGGGGTCTCGAAGAATCGGACATGACTGAGCGACTTCACTTTCAGTTTTCATTTTCATGCATTGGAGAAGGAAATGGCAACCCACTCCAGTGTTCTTGCCTGGAGAATCCCAGGGATGGCGGAGCTTGGTGGGCTGTCATCCATGGGGTTGCACAGAGTTGGACACGACTGAAGCAACTTAACATTCCAAAGGATAGTGTTCATACCTAAGAGGACCTAATTCCTAATCATAACACATTATAACAAAGCATCTGCTATTTGCCAGAAATTTCTGGGTCATTATATGTTATGTTCTTTTGAGTCAAGGTCTTTTCTAAATTATTAATTCATGTCATAAATGTTTAATTACTCCTATTATAAATCATGTTTCAGTCAGTTTTTGCTGTTCCATTCAGTTTTCTTTAATACGATTATATGAAATAACTTTTATCTGTTTCATATTTTAGCCATATTTTATCATTTCATAATTCATTCATTTTCTTAAATGCATTTTTTAAATAAATGCAAATATATACACATACCTTTGAGAAAATAATAAGTGAACAGACATATGTCTCTGATGATAAGGAAAATTAAGTCTCTGATGATTAGTATCATAAAGTGGCAAAGTCATAGTACAGTGAAATAAAATATAATGTCCTCAGGCTTAAATTACATAAAAAAGTTTATCCAGAATAAGAGAATGAATTTTTCTGACCTGCTCAGGCTTTATGGAGTATGAAGTGATTTAACACAAACACACACACATATGGGAGAAAATTAATCTGATCTGACCAGCTTGAGCTATAACCACTCCTGGCCCAAGAAGCGTGGTTCTGGATAAGAAATTTGTGACAGTAGCTGCTCAGAAGGCGACACTGTGTCTGTGAACCTGTGCCTCGTGGAATAGGAGAAGCACCTGAGCTCATATATTAAGTTGGTATACTAAGATGGAGGTGGTCAGAACTTAATCAAAGATGGTACTAAGCAGAGAATCTGATATAATTCACAGGATGTCCTTGCAACTAAATCCATAAAGTGCTGGGAACAACATGCAAGGAAGGATTCTCTGTGGACTGAAGTGTCAGCTGTAGCAGGGAGGCCACCTTGTTCCTCAGCATTCCTGTTGTTGTTGTTCAGTGGCTCAGTCATGTCTGACTCTGCAATCCCATGGACTGCAGCACACAAGGCTCCCCTGTCCAGTATCTCCTGGAGCTTGCTCAAACTCATGTCCATTGAGTCAATAATGCCATACAGCCATCTCATCATCTGTCATTTGCTTCTCCTTCTGCTTTCAATCTTTCCAGCATCAGGGGCTTTTCCAATGACTCAGTTCTTTGCATCAAGTGGCCAATGTATTGGAGTTTCAGCTTCAACATCAGTCTTTCCAGTGGATATTCAGTGTTGATTTCCTTTAATATTGACTGGTTTGATCTCCTTGTCATCCAAGGGATTCTCAAGAGTCTTCTCCAACATCACATTTCAGAAGCATCCATTCTTCGATGCTGAGCCTTCCTTATGGTCCAAGTCTCACATCCATACATGACGACTGGAAAAACCATAGCTTTGACCATACAGAATTTTGCTGGCAAAGTGATGTCTCTACTTTTTAATACTCTAAGTTTGTCATAGCTTTTTTCCCAAAGAGCAAGCATCTTTTAATTTCATAAGTTCAATCACTGTCCACAGTGATTTTGGAACACAAGAAAATAAAGCCTTTAACTGTTTCCACTGTTTCCCCATCTATTTGCCAAGAAATGATAGGACCAGATGCCATGAGCTTCATTTTTTAAATGTTGAGTTTTAAGCCAGCCTTTTCGGTCTCCTCCTTCACCTTTGTCAAGAGGCTCTTTAGTTCCTCTTTACTTTCTGCCATAAGGATGGTGTCATCTGCATATCTGAGGTTATTCGTATTTTTCCTGGCAATCTTGATTCCAGCTTGTGATTCATCCATCTCTAATCACTCCTCCTTTTATTCATTTCTGTCTCCAACTGGCTTCCTTGTTTGGATCTGAACATGTGGAACCAGCATCTTCCTCAGGTCCTTTGCAGTGATTGTTCCCTCGGCCTTCACTCTACTGAGTGCCTTCTCCTAGTATCAAACTAGGTCCTTCTCTTCCTTTCTTCATGTTTCTTCAAGTAAATCCTTGTTTTCAGCCTTTGCTGGAACACTCTGTGTAAAATAATGTCTCCTACTACTCTCTCCTTTACATATGTTTCTGTTTTCTTTATCCATCTGTCACCTTCTAACATATTATATATTTATTTGAATATCATCTTTCACCATCCTTGGATTGTGAAAGATTTGTTTTTAAACATGTCTAAAATATAGAGATATTATATCCCATATATGTGCACATATTTATCTCTTATAGGTGCTTAGAATATATATGCTCTCAATATGTTTCTCAATAAAACTGTGAAACATGAATTGCTTGGAAATATGCTCAAATGGGACAAAAACTTTGAGTTACAGGTGAAATGAGGTATATCCTCAAGGTGAATTTATCTATATAAAACATATTAACATTAATTTTTTGTCAGCAAAATGGAGATTACAGTATTTTAGTTATTTGAGTAATGTCAGTTTGAATGAAAATTATTATGTTATATGTATATATATATATATATATTTTTTTTTTTTTCCCCAGTAGTCACATCCATCATATGGAACCAGAGAACAAGACACAAATTTCAGAATTTCTCCTTCTGGGATTCTCAGAGGAAACAGAAAAGCAGCCCATCATCTTTGGGCTTTTCCTCTCCATGTACCTGATCACTATGTTTGGAAACCTGCTCATCATCCTGGCTGTCAGCTCAGATCCCCACCTCCACACCCCCATGTATTTCTTCCTCTCCAACCTGTCTTTTGTAGACATCTGTTTCACCTCCACCATCATCCCAAAGATGCTGCAAAGCACTCAGGCACAGAGGAAAGTCATTAGCTATGCAGGCTGCATAGTCCAGGTGTATTTTTACTTACTCTTTGCAGGATTAGATGACTTCCTCCTGACTGTGATGGCCTATGACAGGTATGTGGCCATCTGTCACCCCCTGCACTACCTGGTCATCATGAAGCCCTGGGTCTGTGGACTGCTCCTTCTGGTGTCCTGGATCATGAGTGCCCTGTTTTCCTTGTTACACAGCTTAACGGTGTTGCAACTGTCATTCTGCTCAGACTTGGAAATCCACCACTTTTTCTGTGAAATCAAATGGCTTATCCAACTTGCCTGTTCTGACCCCTTTCTCAACAACATAATGGTATATTTTGGATCTGTAATTCAGGGGAGTGTTCCCCTGACAGGTATCCTTTACTCTTACTCTAAAATTTTGTCCTCTATCTGTGGAATCTCATCAGCTAAGGGGCAGTATAAAGCATTTTCCACCTGTGCATCTCACCTCTCAGTTGTCTCCTTATTTTATTGTTCGGCCTTAGGAGTGTACCTTAGCTCTGCTGCTACCCACAGCTCACACATAAGTACAATTGCCTCTGTAATGTACACTGTGGTCACGCCCATGCTGAACCCCTTCATCTACAGTCTGAGAAATAAAGACATAAAGAGGGCTCTAAAAAGATTCTTTGGAATGGAAACATTTATAAAAGAGCCATTTGTCCTTGGGCTGAAGGACGTGGGCTGAAGAACTGCCCATGAAAGCAGGGCTCAAAGCCTCATAGGCACATATGTGATTCTTTGATTAGATTGTGATAATAGAAAAAACTTCTTCAATTTATTGCCTGATATTTCAATTTCTTTGATTTCAACTTCTCTATACAGTTTTAAAAACATCCTTGATTAACTTTGATGTTCTCTGTTATCTAAGTTTTTTCTTTGGTCACTTTTCTACTCTCTCAAATTGATTCAAAATTTCATGTGAAACATATATGTAAATTTCCATTTATCTCATTTTTTTTTTGAAAAGTAATAGTAGGTTATAAAAATAAAAATTAGAGGACTTAAAAATTTAAGAGAGTTATAAAAAAAGAAGAAAAAGAAAAGAAGAAAAAACAATCATGCAACAACATCAACATACACACACACAAAGAAGATCGTAAAAATAGTAAAGATATATCTGGCCCTTTTTCTGGTGTTGTGGGAAGTGTGGGTCACTTCCAAGGTGGTTCCCTCTGTTTAACTTCTTCTGTGTGCTGGTCTCTTCAGTGTCTGATTTCCATCTTGACACAGGGAGGGCGGACGTGTGCTCAGTGTCTCATCCATGCTGGGCCTGCCCCTGCTCATGGCTCACATTGCTCAGGCTCTACGTTGCTCCGCTGGGAACCATCTGAGGCCGGCCCTAGGCTTCATGCAACTCTCCGGTCTAAGCTGCTCAGGCTCAGTGCTCAGGTAGCCCTCAGAGGTGCAGATTTGGTTGGGCCTGCATTTTTTGCCCTTCCCAGGTCCGAGTAGCTCAGGAGTTTGGTGAGTGCAGTCGCTGTGACTTATCGCCTTTCCCTGCTGCTCAGTTTTCTGAGTGTACTGCTGGCGTCCCTTCTCAGGNGCTCAGGCTCAGTGCTCAGGTAGCCCTCAGAGGTGCAGATTTGGTTGGGCCTGCATTTTTTGCCCTTCCCAGGTCCGAGTAGCTCAGGAGTTTGGTGAGTGCAGTCGCTGTGACTTATCGCCTTTCCCTGCTGCTCAGTTTTCTGAGTGTACTGCTGGCGTCCCTTCTCAGGCAGATGATGACTGTCCAGAGCCCCCAGAAGTCTTAGTTAGCAAAGAAGCCTGCTTGCATTTTGGTAGGTAATGTCTCTCTCAGGCTGCGATTGCCCCCTTCCAGCCCTTATGGCTCTGGCTGCCTGTCACCGGAGGGGAATGTTCTGCAGCCGGCTATTTCTGTTTCATCCTTTGTTCTGTGCGCGGTCCTGGCAGTGTCTTATGTTCAAGCATTTTGCGTGGTAGCTATCCCACAGTCTGGTTTGTTAGCCCAAGTTAGTTTGTTCTGGTTATGCGTGGGGTGTTCCAGCCTGATTCTTAGGAAAACGCTGCAGCCCACACCTCCCACAGCCCAGTTCTTAAAAAGCACTGCAGCCTGTGCCTCCTGAGCCTCCCTGCCCAGCCCCCACTTGCTAGTGGCGGATGCAGGCATCTGTGCTGCTTTTCCGCTGGGGGAGTTACTGTTGGGCTCATAATCTGTTGGTTTTAATTATTTATTTATTTTTCCTTCCTGTTATGTTGCCCTCTGTGCTTCCAAGGCTCACCATGGACTCAGCAGCGAGAATGTTTCCTTGTGTTTGGAAACCTCTCTTCTTATGAGTCTCTTCCCAGGATGGGACTCCCTTCTGGGACGGAGCTCCCTCCCTACCTCCTTTGTCTCTTTTTTCATCTTTTATGTTTTTTCCTACCTGGTTTTGAAGCCAGTGATCTGCTTTTCTGGGTGCCTGATGTCCTCTGCCAGCATTCAGAAGTTGTTTTGTGGAATTTACTCAGCATTGAAATGTTCTTTTGATGAATTTGTGAGGGAGAAAGTGGTCTCCCTGTCCTATTCCTCTGCCATCTTAGGACCACCCCCTAAATCATTGCTTTTAGAATGACTTGGTATGTAGCAAATGTAACTGATACAATAATCCAAGTGAACAGAACTGAGGGGAATTATAATAATATGTTGCTGTTTTCTAGGCAATTGTTGTGTTGCTATTTTCTACACAAAGCATTCATGATTTCTCTATTATTCAAGTTTATTTCATTTACTTTTATTAAAATGGGATTCCATTTAGATTTCCTTGTAGGTAAACAGGAAAGGTTACAGTTATTTGTGAGAAATTTGTACCTTTATCACAGGAAAGTAAAAAAGCAAAAGTCGCTCAGTCATATCTGAATGTTTGTGACCCCCACTATACAGTCCATGGAATTCTCCAGGCAAGAATGTTGGAGTGAGTAGCCTTTCCCTTCTCCTGGAGATCTTCCCAAGCCAGGGATTGAACCCAGGTCTCCCGCATTGCAGGTGGATTCTTTACCAGCTGAGCCACCAGGAAAGCCCAAGAACACTGGAGTGGGTCGCCTATCCCTTCTCCAGGGGATCTTCCTGGCCCAGGAATCAAACAAGGGTCTCCTGCATTGCAGGTGGATTCTTTGCCAACTGAACTAATCACGAAAGCCCCTTTATCACAGGACTATATGGGAATTTAAGATCTAGTGAGCCATAATTTGGAGATATATATATATATATATATCATGTATATATTTTAATATATACATGTATATCATTTAAATATCATATTTATGTTGTTCATTCACTACTCTTTCATTGGTTATAGCAGAAATGGAAGGGGGAATGTTTCATCTAGAGCAATGCTGCTGCTGCTGCTAAGTCACTTCAGTCGTGTCCAACTCCGTGTGATCCCAGAGACGGCAGCTCACCAGGCTCCCCCATCCCTGGGATTCTCCAGGCAAGAATACTGGAGTGGGTTGCCATTTCCTTCTCCAATGCATGAAAGTGAAAAGTGAAAGTGAAGTCGTTCAGTTGTGTCCGACCCTCAGTGA
>SJYX01001869.1:16565-30764 GCA_006410675.1 Oreotragus oreotragus
CCTGGTGGGCTGCCGTCTATGGGGTCACACAGAGTCAGACACGACTGAAGTGACTTAGCAGCAGCAGCAGCATGCATACATTTGATATAATAATTATATAATTAAAATATATTTCCTTATAGGACAATTGTAACATACTCAGAAATTATTCAAGATACTTCATATCATTTATATAATTCCTGTGAAAATCATATGGAACATATTTTATTTCTATATATTTAATATACAAGGAAAATAAGGTCTCATGATAAGTATAAATTCAGAGCAGCAATAAGTCTACTCAAGTTTTGATTTTGTTCTTGAACTTATATTTAATCATTTAAATTATCATTATACTTACCTATCTGTTGGAGTATATATTCTAGGAAGACATGGAAAATTTATTTCTTTAAAAGGTCATACTTAGATAGTCAAGAATATTGTAAAATGTGTATAAAAAGCTGAATTTAGGTATTTAACAATCCGTAGTTTCATAAAAGAATGTTAAAATCTTTTAATATAACTATTTGATATCATGCTGAATATATTAAGATATTATGAACAATTTTTAAAATATGCCTGATGAGATCAAGTTTCACAGAAACTCTGTGAATCAGTTGGATTAACAGAGGGATTCTTAAAGATAAATTGAAATTGAACTTGATATGAAGTTTTACTAGAATATTGTTCTGGTGATGGTTAAAGAATGATCATGTACTATATGTTTTGGAAACATATAAAAGGAAGAATGTAAATTTATTTTCAATTATAGGATAACATGATAGGGACAACTATACTTATTTAAACAATACAGAGTCTAATTATAAGTAAGAAAAGCTGTATTTGTGTGATTGTGTCTTATACACAGAAAACAAATGCACATTCATACCTTGAGTATTTGGACTTCTGAACTAGTATTCTTTAATAATAAGTAATAGAATTCATAGTTTTGAATGATTTAGAATTACTAAATTTTAGAGCTTTGGTGTTGATTCAGCACTTTGTTTTGCAAATAGGGGAACTGACTCAGAGTAGATGAGCCATGAAGAGAATGGGCTTCTTGTGATTTCTAATGAAGTAAACTTGACAACACTATATTAAGGAACAGACCAGTTTCATGCTAAGACAGAGCCTGGTTGTCTCTGGGGGAATGGAACCTGAGAATTAATTCAGTTGTATACTGCAGAGTTAATAAGACCTTAGCCATAATGCATCTTGAATCAGTGACTTACACAACTTAGATTGATTAATATAGCTGAAGAGACGATATAACAGAAAGCAAATTTTGAGTTCAAATGAAGAACACTTATTTTGAAAAGTAATTTATGCTTTTAACATTTTACTTTCCTTAAAGTTCCATAATTTTATAAATATATAAAAATAACAGATTTGCAGTCCAATTTTTAATTGCTGATTAAATTACACAGTTTTATTTTGATTCCTTTTTGTGTAGTCATTTTGACTGTAAAGATCCTTGACAATTTTTATTTTTAGAAGAGAGGCTTGACATAGCCTTTGTACATTGACTGTGTTTGTTCCCTATTAATTTTGTTTCATTGACATAATAACTTGTTATGTATGTTTTCAATAGCTTTGTTATTATGCACCTGTGGAACAATGTTCCAATTAATTATGCTCTAGACTTACCATAGTTTTTTCATCTCTGTTTTGATTAAGATAATTCATGATACAACTCCTTGTAATGATATGTCTTAGAGTATTTATAATCCCACTTCAAATATTTTTCCTCACTTCCAAATGTAAAAGTTACTGTGCTTGGAAGAAGTATGGTTTATTGAGTAAACAAGCTCACAATCAATTATAAAGAAATAGGTTATGTAATACAATGAAGACTTTCTATTTGTCCAGTAATCTGTGTGATTATCTGCATGTAGGCAAACTGGTTTTTGCTATTCTTATGAGTAAAAATGATATTTCTACTCCTAGTGGTAGACTTTACTATCTTGGAAATATCTTTACACTTTTGGAATTTTACTCGTAGAGTCAATTTTTTAAAAGTTATATACTACATTAGCATTTTTAAAAGTTACAAAGCTGCTAAATGTTACATATAAAAATCTGTTTTTTTTTACTTAAATTTATGTGCCTCTATAAATAGTAAAGGCTGTTTATTTCCTATACCATGCTAACAGTTTGAATATATCTTATGCCTGAATATTATTACATGTTGAACTGACTAGTGTTAGTGACATTGAGTACTGTTATTGTAATGAGAGCATTCTTTAGTGACAAATTATTCCTTTTGACGCCCTTTGAAAATGAGGTAGTCCTACTTGCAGAGAAGATTGTATAGTTTTATCTGAAATACCTTTCTAGATTTTTTTAATAAATAGCAAAGCCCTATGAAAATAGTTTTAGGTGATATAAAACCACTTAAAAAGAACTATTTCGAAGGATATTGTCTCTAGGAGAAGAATATATCCACTTTTGTAAAATACATGATCAGGACTATCTTGATTATTACATTTCTCACATGTATCATTTATTTCACAGATGATTTTTTCTACTAATTTCATTCATAGTTAATAGCTAAAATATGCATATGGTATGGAATAATTAGACATGCTAGCAATAAGAATGCCTATCATCTGTCATAAATGAAGTGCAGTGTAATTCAAAGTGTTTTGCATTGGCTAGAGTAGTTGATGAAATAAATAGAAGATGTGACATGATGTCTCTTTCATCTACAAAAATATCAGCTCAGAGGTTATACTTCATTAGCTTCAAATGTAGCATGCATAATAAAGGAGGAAAGCAGAGCAGTTCTTTGATTCACTGTGAAAAAGCCTATCAGACCCCTTTCAAGTGACAGTTTATTAAACAAGTTAAATAATGGAAAATATTGCAACTGGAGCAGAATCATAACCCTATGTTTGGCACTTGATTGAAAGTACAGATGACAATGTTGCATTTCAATCTGGTGTGTTTACGAATTGAATGGCAGAAGATAGGCAGTACTCTGAATTTAATGGCTTTTAATTTTTCTCTTTTACTTCTTTTCTTTCATCTTTTTTTTGTATTAGTTGATTGAATCTCAAAAAGAAATGGAAAATGACTTGATTACAAAGTGTAAAATGGCTTTAATTTCTTCAATATGGAGATAGTCAAATTAAATGTGTAACACACATGTGGAGAAACAGTGTGTCTGTCTCTGTACTCATCTTTGATGTACTTGGGGATGCTCTGCAAAGACATCATCTTCAGGCTCTCTCTCTCCCCTTGGTCAGTGATTAATTTATTAATTCATTAATGCATTCATTTATTCATTGTTTCTTCTGTAGAGTCAATCCACCAAATATTTTGTCATGCTATATTTTATGATGTAATCTCTAAGCTGTAAAATCTAAAATGTAAGCATAGCCATTGCCCTTAAGGGGATTATAGTCTATATGATTGTTTAATATTTTTTTCAGAGTCAGGAATTACCTAGTATTAAAAAAATGCCAAACTCCCTTCTTTACTCACATACCTTCACTTTCAAAATAGGTGAAATATTTATTACTTCTTTTGATTAGGTTAGTTGATCCTGAATTGTACTACAGCAACACATCGTGTATCTCCAGTTGCATATTTATCAGAATTTGTAATAATTTCTCATTATTTAACTTTTTTTTAATCTGCTAGACTCTAAGGTCAGATCCTGGGATAATACCCATCCCCTCTGTACCACCAAAACCTAGTAGCAAGGTTTTGTAGTTTAGTAGTTAAGATAATCATTTTTCCCTAGTATTCATACTTTTAAAAATAAGTTTTTCATGTTTGCTACTGGGAAACAGGGAGTCCCCTTCAGGAATGAGTATGCTTCAAGTGGTGCAGATATTCACCGTATTGCATCAAGTTCACAATGTGCTTACTTTGAAATACATCTGAAATAACTGACACTGGTCTAAGCAGACTTTGGGAAGTGCTGTGATTAAACTGCTAAGGAGAATCTTCCAGGTATTTGCTGTAGTTTAATGTGCTATACTTGCATTTAATCTCTGATAAAAACATTTAGATGCTCATTACAAAAATATATAGTGCTAATGCTTCATAAATATCCTTATTTACAGTTGAGCTAGAGAAGTAATTTGACATTCAGTTCCTTCCATTGTGTGATGTTACTGTTTTTCAAGTACAACTTTAACTTTTTGTTGATTCATGACACTGACACTCAAAAGCTTCTTTCAACCAATTGTAAGGTCAAGATTGAGGCAGTGGATCCATTGCAGTTTTGGTGGACCAAAGGATCTGTGCTCTGTGACCTATTTGGTGAGTTAAGTTTCCTAAAATCAACTGAGCTACAGAGATGAGGTATGAAGGAAGTTGACTTTCATTTTTTAGCTTTTTCTAACTTTCATTTTTCAGCTTTTTTTAAGATTTCATGGTAAGTATGAAAGTTCCATTCTGGACATAAAAAAATTACCTGTGCTCACAAAACAGTGAAGCTTCCTACACTGTTCTCTTTGAATGGAAAGAAGGTTTTGGGGGGCACCAAGAGACATGTGTCCTTTTGTACATTCTGATATCCGTTTAATCATCTGGACACAATGACATTTTTTTCTACTCATTAGGAAATGTCAGATACGAAAGCTGTCCAATTGCTTTCATCTACTTAGTGAAGCCTTCATGTTACAGAGATGGATAGTTTAAATTATTAATCTGTGATTTCTGTGAAGTTACATTAAATTATCCTTTCTATTTACAAATGTCAATATACTTTAATATATGAGGAAATAATATCACATTTCACTGAAATGAGTTCTATGATTAATAGCTAATATACTTCAACTTAAAAAAGTGTGATAATTATAACGCCTACATGGAAGTTTAAGATTCTCAGAGAAGATATTTTAAAATTGACCCATTTCAAGTTTTAATTCTTACTAAAATAACAAATTGGGCTTCCTTAGTGGCTCAGATGGTAAAGCTTATGCCTGCAATGTGGGAGACCTGGGTTCGATCCCTGAGTCAGGAAGATCCCTTGGAGAAGGAAATGGCAACCCACTCCAATACTCTTGCCTGGAAAATTCCATGGACAGAGGAGCCTTGTAGGCTACAGTCCATGGGGTTGGAAAGAGTCCAACACAACTGAGCAACTTCACTTCATTAAACATAACAGGTTAGAAGCACAACAATTCATTTACTTCAACCAAATAAAAATGTCTTGTTTTTATATTTCCAGTTTGTAATTTGAAACAATCAATAAGAAATGAATATTTGGTCTTCTGTGAGACTACATTTATATACCACCAATTTCACACAATAAATGAATACTTATTCTTTGAATTAATTTTATTTTTCAATCTTGGTACCAATTCACAGACAATTGTTTCATGGATTGTCTATTTTAGGAAATTTAAATTTGACTGCTTTAACACTTCCACTGACACTTGCTAAGGAAGTGGAAAAAATGTACTTTTTTAAAATAAAAAATCTTTTAAAATATTCCTTTTGGGGAAAGAAGACAATTATTGTATTGTCGCCTTTTTTTTGCTAATTCTATTCATCACTTCATGGGAAATAGATGGGGAAACAGTGGAAACAGTGTCAGACCTGTCTCTTATACACATCTGATGAGATCAAGTTTCACAGAAACTCTGTGAATCAGTTGGATTAACAGAGGGATTCTTAAAGATAAATTGAAATTGAACTTGATATGAAGTTTTACTAGAATATTGTTCTGGTGATGGTTAAAGAATGATCATGTACTATATGTTTTGGAAACATATAAAAGGAAGAATGTAAATTTATTTTCAATTATAGGATAACATGATAGGGACAACTATACTTATTTAAACAATACAGAGTCTAATTATAAGTAAGAAAAGCTGTATTTGTGTGATTGTGTCTTATACACAGAAAACAAATGCACATTCATACCTTGAGTATTTGGACTTCTGAACTAGTATTCTTTAATAATAAGTAATAGAATTCATAGTTTTGAATGATTTAGAATTACTAAATTTTAGAGCTTTGGTGTTGATTCAGCACTTTGTTTTGCAAATAGGGGAACTGACTCAGAGTAGATGAGCCATGAAGAGAATGGGCTTCTTGTGATTTCTAATGAAGTAAACTTGACAACACTATATTAAGGAACAGACCAGTTTCATGCTAAGACAGAGCCTGGTTGTCTCTGGGGGAATGGAACCTGAGAATTAATTCAGTTGTATACTGCAGAGTTAATAAGACCTTAGCCATAATGCATCTTGAATCAGTGACTTACACAACTTAGATTGATTAATATAGCTGAAGAGACGATATAACAGAAAGCAAATTTTGAGTTCAAATGAAGAACACTTATTTTGAAAAGTAATTTATGCTTTTAACATTTTACTTTCCTTAAAGTTCCATAATTTTATAAATATATAAAAATAACAGATTTGCAGTCCAATTTTTAATTGCTGATTAAATTACACAGTTTTATTTTGATTCCTTTTTGTGTAGTCATTTTGACTGTAAAGATCCTTGACAATTTTTATTTTTAGAAGAGAGGCTTGACATAGCCTTTGTACATTGACTGTGTTTGTTCCCTATTAATTTTGTTTCATTGACATAATAACTTGTTATGTATGTTTTCAATAGCTTTGTTATTATGCACCTGTGGAACAATGTTCCAATTAATTATGCTCTAGACTTACCATAGTTTTTTCATCTCTGTTTTGATTAAGATAATTCATGATACAACTCCTTGTAATGATATGTCTTAGAGTATTTATAATCCCACTTCAAATATTTTTCCTCACTTCCAAATGTAAAAGTTACTGTGCTTGGAAGAAGTATGGTTTATTGAGTAAACAAGCTCACAATCAATTATAAAGAAATAGGTTATGTAATACAATGAAGACTTTCTATTTGTCCAGTAATCTGTGTGATTATCTGCATGTAGGCAAACTGGTTTTTGCTATTCTTATGAGTAAAAATGATATTTCTACTCCTAGTGGTAGACTTTACTATCTTGGAAATATCTTTACACTTTTGGAATTTTACTCGTAGAGTCAATTTTTTAAAAGTTATATACTACATTAGCATTTTTAAAAGTTACAAAGCTGCTAAATGTTACATATAAAAATCTTTTTTTTTTTACTTAAATTTATGTGCCTCTATAAATAGTAAAGGCTGTTTATTTCCTATACCATGCTAACAGTTTGAATATATCTTATGCCTGAATATTATTACATGTTGAACTGACTAGTGTTAGTGACATTGAGTACTGTTATTGTAATGAGAGCATTCTTTAGTGACAAATTATTCCTTTTGACGCCCTTTGAAAATGAGGTAGTCCTACTTGCAGAGAAGATTATATAGTTTTATCTGAAATACCTTTCTAGATTTTTTTAATAAATAGCAAAGCCTTATGAAAATAGTTTTAGGTGATATAAAACCACTTAAAAAAAACTATTTCAAAAGATATTGTCTCTAGGAGAAGAATATATCCACTTTTGTAAAATACATGATCAGGACTATCTTGATTATTACATTTCTTACATGTATCATTTATTTCACAGATGATTTTTTCTACTAATTTCATTCATAGTTAATAGCTAAAATATGCATATGGTATGGAATAATTAGACATGCTAGCAATAAGAATGCCTATCATCTGTCATAAATGAAGTGCAGTGTAATTCAAAGTGTTTTGCATTGGCTAGAGTAGTTGATGAAATAAATAGAAGATGTGACATGATGTCTCTTTCATCTACAAAAATATCAGCTCAGAGGTTATACTTCATTAGCTTCAAATGTAGCATGCATAATAAAGGAGGAAAGCAGAGCAGTTCTTTGATTCACTGTGAAAAAGCCTATCAGACCCCTTTCAAGTGACAGTTTATTAAACAAGTTAAATAATGGAAAATATTGCAACTGGAGCAGAATCATAACCCTATGTTTGGCACTTGATTGAAAGTACAGATGACAATGTTGCATTTCAATCTGGTGTGTTTACGAATTGAATGGCAGAAGATAGGCAGTACTCTGAATTTAATGGCTTTTAATTTTTCTCTTTTACTTCTTTTCTTTCATCTTTTTTTTGTATTAGTTGATTGAATCTCAAAAAGAAATGGAAAATGACTTGATTACAAAGTGTAAAATGGCTTTAATTTCTTCAATATGGAGATAGTCAAATTAAATGTGTAACACACATGTGGAGAAACAGTGTGTCTGTCTCTGTACTCATCTTTGATGTACTTGGGGATGCTCTGCAAAGACATCATCTTCAGGCTCTCTCTCTCCCCTTGGTCAGTGATTAATTTATTAATTCATTAATGCATTCATTTATTCATTGTTTCTTCTGTAGAGTCAATCCACCAAATATTTTGTCATGCTATATTTTATGATGTAATCTCTAAGCTGTAAAATCTAAAATGTAAGCATAGCCATTGCCCTTAAGGGGATTATAGTCTATATGATTGTTTAATATTTTTTTCAGAGTCAGGAATTACCTAGTATTAAAAAAATGCCAAACTCCCTTCTTTACTCACATACCTTCACTTTCAAAATAGGTGAAATATTTATTACTTCTTTTGATTAGGTTAGTTGATCCTGAATTGTACTACAGCAACACATCGTGTATCTCCAGTTGCATATTTATCAGAATTTGTAATAATTTCTCATTATTTAACTTTTTTTTAATCTGCTAGACTCTAAGGTCAGATCCTGGGATAATACCCATCCCCTCTGTACCACCAAAACCTAGTAGCAAGGTTTTGTAGTTTAGTAGTTAAGATAATCATTTTTCCCTAGTATTCATACTTTTAAAAATAAGTTTTTCATGTTTGCTACTGGGAAACAGGGAGTCCCCTTCAGGAATGAGTATGCTTCAGCTGGTGCAGATATTCACCGTATTGCATCAAGTTCACAATGTGCTTACTTTGAAATACATCTGAAATAACTGACACTGGTCTAAGCAGACTTTGGGAAGTGCTGTGATTAAACTGCTAAGGAGAATCTTCCAGGTATTTGCTGTAGTTTAATGTGCTATACTTGCATTTAATCTCTGATAAAAACATTTAGATGCTCATTACAAAAATATATAGTGCTAATGCCTCATAAATATACTTATTTACAGTTGAGCTAGAGAAGTAATTTGACATTCAGTTCCTTCCATTGTGTGATGTTACTGTTTTTCAAGTACAACTTTAACTTTTTGTTGATTCATGACACTGACACTCAAAAGCTTCTTTCAACCAATTGTAAGGTCAAGATTGAGGCAGTGGATCCATTGCAGTTTTGGTGGACCAAAGGATCTGTGCTCTGTGACCTATTTGGTGAGTTAAGTTTCCTAAAATCAACTGAGCTACAGAGATGAGGTATGAAGGAAGTTGACTTTCATTTTTTAGCTTTTTCTAACTTTCATTTTTCAGCTTTTTTTAAGATTTCATGGTAAGTATGAAAGTTCCATTCTGGACATAAAAAAATTACCTGTGCTCACAAAACAGTGAAGCTTCCTACACTGTTCTCTTTGAATGGAAAGAAGGTTTTGGGGGGCACCAAGAGACATGTGTCCTTTTGTACATTCTGATATCCGTTTAATCATCTGGACACAATGACATTTTTTTCTACTCATTAGGAAATGTCAGATACGAAAGCTGTCCAATTGCTTTCATCTACTTAGTGAAGCCTTCATGTTACAGAGATGGATAGTTTAAATTATTAATCTGTGATTTCTGTGAAGTTACATTAAATTATCCTTTCTATTTACAAATGTCAATATACTTTAATATATGAGGAAATAATATCACATTTCACTGAAATGAGTTCTATGATTAATAGCTAATATACTTCAACTTAAAAAAGTGTGATAATTATAACGCCTACATGGAAGTTTAAGATTCTCAGAGAAGATATTTTAAAATTGACCCATTTCAAGTTTTAATTCTTACTAAAATAACAAATTGGGCTTCCTTAGTGGCTCAGATGGTAAAGCTTCTGCCTGCAATGTGGGAGACCTGGGTTCGATCCCTGAGTCAGGAAGATCCCTTGGAGAAGGAAATGGCAACCCACTCCAATACTCTTGCCTGGAAAATTCCATGGACAGAGGAGCCTTGTAGGCTACAGTCCATGGGGTTGGAAAGAGTCCAACACAACTGAGCAACTTCACTTCACTAAACATAACAGGTTAGAAGCACAACAATTCATTTACTTCAACCAAATAAAAATGTCTTGTTTTTATATTTCCAGTTTGTAATTTGAAACAATCAATAAGAAATGAATATTTGGTCTTCTGTGAGACTACATTTATATACCACCAATTTCACACAATAAATGAATACTTATTCTTTGAATTAATTTTATTTTTCAATCTTGGTACCAATTCACAGACAATTGTTTCATGGATTGTCTATTTTAGGAAATTTAAATTTGACTGCTTTAACACTTCCACTGACACTTGCTAAGGAAGTGGAAAAAATTTGGAACAATCAATAAGAAATGAATATTTGGTCTTCTGTGAGACTACATTTATATACCACCAATTTGACACAAGAAATAAATACTTATTCTTTGAATTAATTTTATTTTTCAATCTTGGTACCAATTCACAGACAATAATTTCATGGATTGTCTATTTTAGGAAATTTAAATTTGACTGCTTTAACACTTACACTGACACTTGCTAAGGAAGTGGAAAAAGTGTACTTTTTTAAAATAAAAAATCTTTTAAAATATTCCTTTTGGGGAAAGAAGACAATTATTGTATTGTCGCCTTTTTTTTGCTAATTCTATTCATCACTTCATGGGAAATAGATGGGGAAACAGTGGAAACAGTGTCAGACTTTATTTCTTTGGGCTCCAAAATCACTGCAGATGGTGATTGCAGCCATGAAATTAAAAGACACTCCTTGGAAGGAAAGTTATGACCAACATAGATAGCATATTGAAAAGCAGAGACATACTTTGCCAACAAAGGTCCATCTAGTCAAGGCTATGGTTTTTCCAGTGGTCATGTATAGATGTAAAAGGTGGACTGTGAAGAAAGCTGAGCGCCGAAAAATTGATGCTTTTGAAGTGTGGTGTTGGAGAAGAATCTTGAGAGTCCCTTGGACGGCAAGGAGATCCAGCCAGTCCATTCTAAAAGAGATCGGTCCTGGGTGTTCTTTGGAAGGACTGATGGTAAAGCTGAAACTCCAATACTTTGTCCACCTCATGCAAAGAGTTGACTCATTGGAAAAGATTCTGATGCTGGGAGGTATTGGGGGCAGGAGGAGAAGGGGACGACCGAGGATGAGATGGCTGGATGGCATCACTGACTCAATGGACATGAATTTGACTGAACTCCGGGAATTGGTGATGGACAGGAAGGCCTGGCATGCTGCAGTTCATGGGGTTGCAAAGAGTCGGACACGACTGAGCGACTGNATTGGGGGCAGGAGGAGAAGGGGACGACCGAGGATGAGATGGCTGGATGGCATCACTGACTCAATGGACATGAATTTGACTGAACTCCGGGAATTGGTGATGGACAGGAAGGCCTGGCATGCTGCAGTTCATGGGGTTGCAAAGAGTCGGACACGACTGAGCGACTGAACTGAACTGAACTGAAAGACTGAACTGAACTGATAGAACTATTTGATTAAAAAAATAAAGAATAGTGTTATCAAAGATCAAAGAATAATTAGAAATCAATACAATAATTTAATTTAGTGTGATAGCTTTTCTTTTCTTTTTTTCTTTAACTGACCTTGTAGGCTGACTTCTTTATAGCTGATTTTTGATTACTTGCATGATGTTGGTCAATTTATTTAACAAACACACCTACATTCTTAATCTATAAAATGAGACTCATGATCTGTTTTGCTTCAATGTCTTAAAATTTACTGAGAGAATATCCATTAAAATACTTTATATATGATAATGCTAATTGTATAGTCATTAAGTCATGTCTGACTCTCCACAACCCCATGTAATACAGCATGCAAGGCTCATCTCCCCTCCACTATGTCTTGGAGTTTGCTCAGATTCAACTCCATTGAGTCAGTGATGTTATCTAACTATCTTGTCCTCTGTTAGCCCTTTCTCCTTTTGCCTTCAATCTTTCCCATCATCAGCATCTTTCTTAATGAGTTGGCTCTTTGCATCAGATGGCCAAAGTATTGGAGTTTCAGCTTCAGCATCAGTCCTTAAAATATAGGATTAATTTCCTTTAGGATTGACTGGTTTGATCTCATTGCTGCCCAAGGGACTATCAAGAGCCTTCTCCAGCACCATAGTTCAAAAACATCAGTAGGCACTCAGCCTTCTTTATGGTCCAACTCTCACATCCATACATGACTACTGGAAAAACCACAGCTTTGACTATATGGATCTTTGTTGGCAAAGTGATGTCTCTGCTTTTTAATATGCTGCCTAGATTTGTCATAGGTTTCCTTCCAAAGAGCAAGTATCTTTGGATTTCATGACTGCAGCCACTGTCCGAAGTGATTTTGGAGCTCAAGAAATTAAAATCTGTCACTGTTTCCACTTTCACTCCATGTATTTGCCATGAAGTAGTGGGAACACATGTCATAATCTTAATTTTTTGAATGTTGAGTTCTAAGCCAGCTTTTTCACTCTTCCCTTTCACCCTCATCAAGAGGCTCTTTGGTTCCTATTAACTTTCTGCCTTTAGAGTGGTATTGTCTGCATATCTGAGGTTGTTGATATTTCTCTTGGCAGTCTTAATTCTGGCTTGGCATTTTGTACTCTGCATATAAGTTAAATAAGCAAGGTGACAATATATAGCCTCATTGTACTCCTTTCCCAATTTTGAACCAGCCCATTGTTCCATGTCAGATTCTAACACTTGCTTTTTGACCCACATCCAGGTTTCTTAAGAGACAGGTGAGGTGACCTGGTATTCCCACCTCTTTAAGAATTTTCCACAGTTTGTAAAGTACTTAATAATTATTACTAGCTTTCTAAAAATATATGTAGGTAATATGTTCTTAATTTATCTTATG
Source organism: Oreotragus oreotragus (assembly GCA_006410675.1). NCBI lineage: Eukaryota > Metazoa > Chordata > Mammalia > Artiodactyla > Bovidae > Oreotragus > Oreotragus oreotragus. Next base: position 29,480 of record SJYX01001869.1, read on the forward strand.
TTTCTTGATCCCCGTTTATTTTAGGAGGAATTACACTTACAAAGTATCAGTTCTGGAAAGTGACTTAGTGAATAAGATAATCTGCTCATTTTGAGAATTTTTTAAAAATTACATGGCATATTTAGAAAAATTGGAGATGAATTTCAGTTTATTGTGGCTCAATTCATGGGAGACAACTTCAATTGACATGTCCTTTTGCTTTCTAGGAATATATTGTTCACAAATGAAGGTTAAATTTGCTATTTGACAAATTATTGTGTGTTCTTTTTCCAACTGCTTGTACTCTCAATATCTCATTAATCCATATGTATTCACAGATTATTTGACAATTCAGTGAAAAGTTAAAATGATCAGTATTACTGTTTTCGATAATCTCTGAAACTACTTTTAATAACTAATCATGAGACTCTTCTGTCCATTGCCAAAAGTTACTGCTATGTAAGATAATTCTTTATATATCTTACCATCTCTTACCTCCAAAAGCCTCATATATTTTCCTTATCAATTGGTTCTTGACATTTCCAGAAGTGCCATTATTCTGGATGTAATTGTAGGTGTTACTGATACAGTTTTTGTTTTTTTACTCTTTCTGACAGAAGTCTGATTGAGTTACAATATTATATTAGCTTTTGGTGTATAGCTTAATGATTCAATATTTTATAGGTTATACTCCACTTAAAATTATTGCAACTTGAGTTTGCTACACACTGATAACTAATATGTACATAGTACTTACATTCTATTAGGTATTATAGGTAATCTAGAGATGATTTGTTGGGCTTCCTTGGTGGCTCAGATGGTAAAGAATTTGCCTGCAATGTGGGAAACCTGGGTTTGATCCCTGGTTTGGAAAGATCCCCTGGAGAAGGAAATGGCAACCCACTCCAGTATTCTTGCCTGAAGTATTCCATGAACAGAGGAGCCTGGCTACAGTCCATAGGGTAGCAAAGAGGCAGACATGACTGAGCTACTTTCACTTTCTTTTCAGAGATGATTTAAAGTGTATACAAGAGTGTATGCATATATGCAAATGTTCACCTTATTCCACAAAAGACTTGAACATTCATGGATTTTGGGGTCCTTAGGTCTGTCTTGGAACCAATTTCCTTTGGATATGGAGGGATGGGGCTTCTCAGGTGAAAACAGAAGTAAAGAGTCTGCCTGCCAATGCAGGAGACGTGAGAGACACAGGTTCAATCCCTGGGTCAGGAAGATCCCCTAGAGGAGGGCTGGCAACCTACTCTAGTATTCTTGCCTGGAGAATCCCATGGACAGAAGAGCCTGG
>SJYX01001871.1:31658-73846 GCA_006410675.1 Oreotragus oreotragus
AAAGTAAATTTCCAACTGCTCAAGCATTTTGAACCTGCAGATTAAAGTTGGCCTTGTCAGTTATTCCTAGCTTTCATTTGAAAGTGTGTTTACTTGCTTACTCCTTCTGAGTAAAGTACAACAGATTTTCCCCCATGCTATACTAGCAAAGGTCACAAGACCTTGTGTCATCCCCAACAAGGCCTCTGATTTTATATGCAGAACCCTAGAAATCTTCCTTTAGATGTCACCCAAGTGACCTCCCTGCTGCTGCTGGGGCTAAGTCGCTTCAGTTGTGTCCGACTCTGTGAGACCCCATAGACGGCCTCCTACCAGGCTCCTCTGTCCCTGGGATTCTCTCCCTAAGTGCCTTCTAACTCTGAGTCTAGGAATTTACAAACACACTATGAAACCTTGTAGCAAAGATCTGAACAAGTTGTATTTTCCACAAAAGCACTGGACTGGAAATAATCTTAAGGAAATGGGAAATCAGTGCTAGATGAAGATAATGAACATACTTTATCATCTCTAAGATCAAGATTTGAAAGACATTTCATAAAAACTTTATGAAACAACGAATAGTATATTGCTAGTCTCTCAGCAATAAAGGGTACTATTTATACTCTTTAACACTTTAAAGTTTTCTTTTCCTGCTGATTAAAATAAGTAATGCACAAGTGGGAAACATTAATGAACTTCAGATTTTGTGCATGAAAAATTAACTACCGCAGTTTTACCTTTCTGCTCACTCATCATCTGGGCCTAAACTTGCTCTCATAATTCAGCCAACAAGGAGCAGAAATGCACACTAGCAGCTAGGTTTCAGCAGGGTAGGCAAGAAAGCGCCCTTCATAGTAAAGTCGAGAGTACTGAGCTTTTTAAATTTATGTTCATATAAATCAATGAGGTTACTTGCTGATTACATAGGTTCTCTGAGCGCCAAACCTTCAGATTCTTAGTTCTGAGATGGGGTCCAGGAGTTTGCATTTCAAAATAAGGTCATGAGTTGATGTTGCATGGGCCACCCTTTGAGAAACATCACATGTAGCCGAATTTCTAAAGTAAAGATGAGATCGGGGCAGCCTTATTCTAGAGAAATGCCTGTTGTTTTCCACTGTGTGACTTAATCGCTGAGAGGCTGATTCCTCATCTGTGAAGTGAAAATGAAAATCCCTGCTCTGTTGGGATGACCGACCATCAAACACTAACGTGTAGAAGCTTTGAACGCTCCCAAGTGCCCCACGATTGTGAAGTGTCCTGTGTCTGATAAAGCAGGCAGAAAGCATTCTCACACCTCCTGTATGAAATCTCTGACTGTGTTCACAGGTTACACACATTCTGGGAATTAAATGGTGGGAGCAAAAGAATTTGGTGAGCAGAGAACNAGAAATGCCTGTTGTTTTCCACTGTGTGACTTAATCGCTGAGAGGCTGATTCCTCATCTGTGAAGTGAAAATGAAAATCCCTGCTCTGTTGGGATGACCGACCGTCAAACACTAACGTGTAGAAGCTTTGAACGCTCCCAAGTGCCCCACGATTGTGAAGTGTCCTGTCTGATAAAGGAGGCAGAAAGCATTCTCACACCTCCTGTATGAAATCTCTGACTGTGTTCACAGGTTACACACATTCTGGGAATTAAATGGTGGGAGCAAAAGAATTTGGTGAGCAGAGAACGATTGTGACATAAATGATCGATCCGGATGATAGCTCTAAACCTGCTGGCCAAGAATGAAAGAGCAGGTGCTGCTCACGTGAGGGCTGCCGCATCTCATCTCCTGCAGGCATGCTAGGACACATGGCCGAGAGCTGCCCCACAGGCCCCAGGCCAGGCGTGTGCACCTGTCAGAAGAGGCTGGAGAAGCAGGGACCATTTAGTCTCCTGCTGAATGAAAGAGGACTATTTTCTTACCATTCTCCCTCTGGCAGGAGAAATAGTAAAGAACACTCCTAATGAAATACTTAGTTTCCAAAACCAGAATTTCATTTGGTTCCTTTCAACATGGTCTTTGAACCCCTTTTTGCATAAAAGAGCAGAAGTGAATAAAAACCAGACTCAACAGTTGTTCCTCTAGAATAAGGCTGCCTGATCCTGTTTTTACTTTAGAAATTCGGCTACACGCTATGCTTCTTGAGAGGTGGTCTATGCAACATCAACTCAGGATAATATTTTGAAATACAGATTCCTGGATCCCATCTCGGAAATAAGAATCGGAAGCTTTGGTACTCAGAGACTGTACATAATCAGCAAACAGTTCAGTTGATTTGTATGCACCTACGTATTCCAGTCTTCAGTTTGTCTTCTTAGTTATAAATGCTAGCTAAAAGACTTAGTGCACTTTGCAAACTAGAAACCAGTGACACTAAAACATTTCAAAGAATACATATATTCTGAAAGAATTCCAAACTCTCTATAGCATAATTCTCATGAGAAAAGCCTTTTTGATAAACAGAGCTGACTTTAGGCAAGATTTAGGTATCTGAGGTGAAATCAAAATTAGAAATCAAATAGAAATCAAAATTCTATTTAATTTTGGAAATTTCCTCTTTCAGCTTCCTTACATTTCCATGTTCCGTGGCCAAGGGGGCTTTCTCCCTTTACATTACCTTACTTGGAATTAGCCAATTAAAATAATTTTTTAGAAGCAGTCACATAGGCTGATCACAGAAGTTCAAACTTGCCAAAATTTCTGGTTGAAAAGTGAAGATTTTAGATACCTAGATATTTTCATTTACCCATCAATCTATTTATTCATTTGCAATCTATATCACTGAACATCAAGTATTGAGGGTAGAAAAATGAAAAAGGCATGGTCCATGCTTTTAAGAAAAATCATCCAAAACTTAGAAATTAAGAATTTATAGCATCCTCTTTCAATGCTGGGGCATTGTTTAGCAAGTTTTGTTTATTTCACTAGGAAAATGTACTTATTATATGGTAGCTTCCTAGGTGGTGCAGTGGTAAAGAACCCACCTGCCAATACAGGAGACACAAGAGACATGGGTTTGATCCCTGGGTCAAGAAGATCCCCTGGAGGAGGAAATGGCAACCCAATTCAGTATACTGGCCTGGAAAATCCTATGGACAGAGGAGCCTGGAGGGGCGCAGCCTACGGGGTCGCAAAGAGTTAGACACGACTGAGCACGACCACACACGTACTAACTCATGGGTCAAGGCCAAGGATGCTGCTAAATATCCCCAAACAGAGAATTCTCCCTACACCAAATAATTCTCCAGTCCAAAAACAACAACAGAAATCAATAGTGCTGAAGTTGAGACACTCTCTAAAGAGACCAACAAAAGCCACTATCTGGGAGAAATGGGGAGAACTTGTCCTTCTTGTGAGAGCAGTATCTCAAGGCCAAGGATGCTGCTAAATATCCCCAAACAGAGAATTCTCCCTACACCAAATAATTCTCCAGTCCAAAAACAACAAGAGAAATCAATAGTGCTGAAGTTGAGACACTCTCTAAAGAGACCAACAAAAGCCACTATCTGGGAGAAATGGGGAGAACTTGTCCTTCTTGTGAGAGCAGTATCAGTGCAGCCTTAGTGGTTTCTGCAGCAGCTGATATGTGAGTAAGAAGCCAGGAAGTGAAGGTTGTGAGTGGAAATTTTTCTCTTGAAGTTTTTGATAGCGATAGCTGTGAGATATGGTACTGACACAGAGGAGAGGCAGGGTTTTAGGAAAGATAATAGGTGATACCAAAATATTTAAAAGTATTTGGATCAACTGAAATTTTCATTTTTTATTTAGATGTTTGATGCCTTTAAAGCCATGACATAAGCCACAGTGGCAGTAAATTATTTTAATGAAAGATCTTTATAGATTCGACCTCCTAAAAAGAGGAGAAAATCGTGGTACATAATTATGGTCACGTCTCCATAATAGCAAACATTTAGCAGAGGAAAATAAGAGAAATGCCTTTATGTCTAAAGTTGGATTCTCATAATCAAATGCTTTATGAAAAGTTTTGAAGCTATTTTCACTCTGCAAAATGTCTGTAAGCAAATAACTAAATTATTCGAGTCAGTTTTGTCAGCAGTCTTTCATTTATGAACTATATAAATGAGTTGTGCCTTCTGAGTTGCGTCTCCTAAATGATGTCATTACATCTGGAAGAGAAGCTCCTCTTAGCACCCTTTTGTTTGTTTTGAGAAACGGGAGGTTTCCATTAGTAAGAGAGAGAGTCAATGTTATTACTGTCAGAATTTTTTTTTGTTTTAGGGAGGATCAGAAGGGTTGCTTTGTTTCATGCGAGAAAGTCAAAGAGCCCCATTTCTGAATAGGTAGTTCTTTCATTGCTAAAAATCTGGCAGAGGCTGACTGGCGGTAGGATGTATTAGCACTAGCTGGTAAGCAGACGTCATAGCTGGAGGATGGGTGTTTCTCTTTCATTGGATAGTTATTAGCTGCTGCAGCTGGTCAAGTCAAGGGTACTTTTTTTTTTAATGGAAGCAGCCAAGGCCATAGTACAGATGATGATTTCCTGACATCGGCAGTTCTGTCAGAATTCAGCTGGAAACCATTGAGCATATTATCGTATGGATTAAAAGGATTTTATGGGGTTACTTAAATAACAAACCACAATTTCTATAGCATGACTTTTATGATATGGTTCCCGTTCTAAGCAGTCAAACTACAATTATTTTTGATTACAATACAAATGACTTGGTCACTTGCTTAATGAGACAAGCTTTCTTCTAAAAGTCATTACAGTGGTGAATTTCCTTCTTTTTCTAGATTCACTTCTTTGAATGAGAGTCCAAATACACACCTTAATTATAAAGATAGGAACTGCTGCTGCTGCTAAGTCGCTTCAGTCAGGTCCGACTCTGTGCAACCCCATAGACAGAAGCCCACCAGGCTCCCCCGTCCCTGGGATTCTCCAAGCAAGAACACCGGAGTGGGTTGCCATTTCCTTCTCCAATGCATGAAAGTGAAAAGTGAAAGTGAAGTTGCTCAGTCATGTCTGACTCTTAGCGACCCCATGGACTGCAGCCTACCAGGCTCCTCCNCCCATAGACGGCCTCCTACCAGGCTCCTCTGTCCCTGGGATTCTCTCCCTAAGTGCCTTCTAACTCTGAGTCTAGGAATTTACAAACACACTATGAAACCTTGTAGCAAAGATCTGAACAAGTTGTATTTTCCACAAAAGCACTGGACTGGAAATAATCTTAAGGAAATGGGAAATCAGTGCTAGATGAAGATAATGAATATGCTTTATCATCTCTAAGATCAAGATTTGAAAGACATTTCATAAAAACTTTATGAAACAACGAATAGTATATTGCTAGTCTCTCAGCAATAAAGGGTACTATTTATACTCTTTAACACTTTAAAGTTTTCTTTTCCTGCTGATTAAAATAAGTAATGCACAAGTGGGAAACATTAATGAACTTCAGATTTTGTGCATGAAAAATTAACTACCGCAGTTTTACCTTTCTGCTCACTCATCATCTGGGCCTAAACTTGCTCTCATAATTCAGCCAACAAGGAGCAGAAATGCACACTAGCAGCTAGGTTTCAGCAGGGTAGGCAAGAAAGCGCCCTTCATAGTAAAGTCGAGAGTACTGAGCTTTTTAAATTTATGTTCATATAAATCAATGAGGTTACTTGCTGATTACATAGGTTCTCTGAGCGCCAAACCTTCAGATTCTTAGTTCTGAGATGGGGTCCAGGAGTTTGCATTTCAAAATAAGGTCATGAGTTGATGTTGCATGGGCCACCCTTTGAGAAACATCACATGTAGCCGAATTTCTAAAGTAAAGATGAGATCGGGGCAGCCTTATTCTAGAGAAATGCCTGTTGTTTTCCACTGTGTGACTTAATCGCTGAGAGGCTGATTCCTCATCTGTGAAGTGAAAATGAAAATCCCTGCTCTGTTGGGATGACCGACCGTCAAACACTAACGTGTAGAAGCTTTGAACGCTCCCAAGTGCCCCACGATTGTGAAGTGTCCTGTCTGATAAAGGAGGCAGAAAGCATTCTCACACCTCCTGTATGAAATCTCTGACTGTGTTCACAAGTTACACACATTCTGGGAATTAAATGGTGGGAGCAAAAGAATTTGGTGAGCAGAGAACGATTGTGACATAAATGATCGATCCGGATGATAGCTCTAAACCTGCTGGCCAAGAATGAAAGAGCAGGTGCTGCTCACGTGAGGGCTGCCGCATCTCATCTCCTGCAGGCATGCTAGGACACATGGCCGAGAGCTGCCCCACAGGCCCCAGGCCAGGCGTGTGCACCTGTCAGAAGAGGCTGGAGAAGCAGGGACCATTTAGTCTCCTGCTGAATGAAAGAGGACTATTTTCTTACCATTCTCCCTCTGGCAGGAGAAATAGTAAAGAACACTCCTAATGAAATACTTAGTTTCCAAAACCAGAATTTCATTTGGTTCCTTTCAACATGGTCTTTGAACCCCTTTTTGCATAAAAGAGCAGAAGTGAATAAAAACCAGACTCAACAGTTGTTCCTCTAGAATAAGGCTGCCTGATCCTGTTTTTACTTTAGAAATTCGGCTACACGCTATGCTTCTTGAGGGGTGGTCTATGCAACATCAACTCAGGATAATATTTTGAAATACAGATTCCTGGATCCCATCTCGGAAATAAGAATCGGAAGCTTTGGTACTCAGAGACTGTACATAATCAGCAAACAGTTCAGTTGATTTGTATGCACCTACGTATTCCAGTCTTTCAGTTTGTCTTCTTAGTTATAAATGCTAGCTAAAAGACTTAGTGCACTTTGCAAACTAGAAACCAGTGACACTAAAACATTTCAAAGAATACATATATTCTGAAAGAATTCCAAACTCTCTATAGCATAATTCTCATGAGAAAAGCCTTTTTGATAAACAGAGCTGACTTTAGGCAAGATTTAGGTATCTGAGGTGAAATCAAAATTAGAAATCAAATAGAAATCAAAATTCTATTTAATTTTGGAAATTTCCTCTTTCAGCTTCCTTACATTTCCATGTTCCGTGGCCAAGGGGGCTTTCTCCCTTTACATTACCTTACTTGGAATTAGCCAATTAAAATAATTTTTTAGAAGCAGTCACATAGGCTGATCACAGAAGTTCAAACTTGCCAAAATTTCTGGTTGAAAAGTGAAGATTTTAGATACCTAGATATTTTCATTTACCCATCAATCTATTTATTCATTTGCAATCTATATCACTGAACATCAAGTATTGAGGGTAGAAAAATGAAAAAGGCATGGTCCATGCTTTTAAGAAAAATCATCCAAAACTTAGAAATTAAGAATTTATAGCATCCTCTTTCAATGCTGGGGCATTGTTTAGCAAGTTTTGTTTATTTCACTAGGAAAATGTACTTACTATATGGTAGCTTCCTAGGTGGTGCAGTGGTAAAGAACCCACCTGCCAATACAGGAGACACAAGAGACATGGGTTTGATCCCTGGGTCAAGAAGATCCCCTGGAGGAGGAAATGGCAACCCAATTCAGTATACTGGCCTGGAAAATCCTATGGACAGAGGAGCCTGGAGGGGCGCAGCCTACGGGGTCGCAAAGAGTTAGACACGACTGAGCACGACCACACACGTACTAACTCATGGGTCAAGGCCAAGGATGCTGCTAAATATCCCCAAACAGAGAATTCTCCCTACACCAAATAATTCTCCAGTCCAAAAACAACAACAGAAATCAATAGTGCTGAAGTTGAGACACTCTCTAAAGAGACCAACAAAAGCCACTATCTGGGAGAAATGGGGAGAACTTGTCCTTCTTGTGAGAGCAGTATCAGTGCAGCCTTAGTGGTTTCTGCAGCAGCTGATATGTGAGTAAGAAGCCAGGAAGTGAAGGTTGTGAGTGGAAATTTTTCTCTTGAAGTTTTTGATAGCGATAGCTGTGAGATATGGTACTGACACAGAGGAGAGGCAGGGTTTTAGGAAAGATAATAGGTGATACCAAAATATTTAAAAGTATTTGGATCAACTGAAATTTTCATTTTTTATTTAGATGTTTGATGCCTTTAAAGCCATGACATAAGCCACAGTGGCAGTAAATTATTTTAATGAAAGATCTTTATAGATTCGACCTCCTAAAAAGAGGAGAAAATCGTGGTACATAATTATGGTCACGTCTCCATAATAGCAAACATTTAGCAGAGGAAAATAAGAGAAATGCCTTTATGTCTAAAGTTGGATTCTCATAATCAAATGCTTTATGAAAAGTTTTGAAGCTATTTTCACTCTGCAAAATGTCTGTAAGCAAATAACTAAATTATTCGAGTCAGTTTTGTCAGCAGTCTTTCATTTATGAACTATATAAATGAGTTGTGCCTTCTGAGTTGCGTCTCCTAAATGATGTCATTACATCTGGAAGAGAAGCTCCTCTTAGCACCCTTTTGTTTGTTTTGAGAAACGGGAGGTTTCCATTAGTAAGAGAGAGAGTCAATGTTATTACTGTCAGAATTTTTTTTTGTTTTAGGGAGGATCAGAAGGGTTGCTTTGTTTCATGCGAGAAAGTCAAAGAGCCCCATTTCTGAATAGGTAGTTCTTTCATTGCTAAAAATCTGGCAGAGGCTGACTGGCGGTAGGATGTATTAGCACTAGCTGGTAAGCAGACGTCATAGCTGGAGGATGGGTGTTTCTCTTTCATTGGATAGTTATTAGCTGCTGCAGCTGGTCAAGTCAAGGGTACTTTTTTTTTTAATGGAAGCAGCCAAGGCCATAGTACAGATGATGATTTCCTGACATCGGCAGTTCTGTCAGAATTCAGCTGGAAACCATTGAGCATATTATCGTATGGATTAAAAGGATTTTATGGGGTTACTTAAATAACAAACCACAATTTCTATAGCATGACTTTTATGATATGGTTCCCTTGGAAGCAGCCAAGGCCATAGTACAGATGATGATTTCCTGACATCGGCAGTTCTGTCAGAATTCAGCTGGAAACCATTGAGCATATTATCGTATGGATTAAAAGGATTTTATGGGGTTACTTAAATAACAAACCACAATTTCTATAGCATGACTTTTATGATATGGTTCCCGTTCTAAGCAGTCAAACTACAATTATTTTTGATTACAATACAAATGACTTGGTCACTTGCTTAATGAGACAAGCTTTCTTCTAAAAGTCATTACAGTGGTGAATTTCCTTCTTTTTCTAGATTCACTTCTTTGAATGAGAGTCCAAATACACACCTTAATTATAAAGATAGGAACTGCTGCTGCTGCTAAGTCGCTTCAGTCAGGTCCGACTCTGTGCAACCCCATAGACAGAAGCCCACCAGGCTCCCCCGTCCCTGGGATTCTCCAAGCAAGAACACCGGAGTGGGTTGCCATTTCCTTCTNAAAGACAGGAATTGCTGCTGCTGCTACTGCTGCTGCTAAGTCGCTTCAGTCGAGTCCGACTCTGTGCAACCCCATAGACGGAAGCCCACCAGGCTCCCCCGTCCCTGGGATTCTCCAGGCAAGAACACCAGAGTGGGTTGCCATTTCCTTCTCCAATGCATGAAAGTGAAAAGTGAAAGTGAAGTTGCTCAGTCATGTCTGACTCTTAGCGACCCCGTGGACTGCAGCTTACCAGGCTCCTCCGTCCATGGGATTTTCCAGGCAAGAGTACTGGAGTGGGAACACAACTTTTATAAAATGGAAAAAGTCTTAAAAGTGGAAGACTAGTTAATGTGTCTCTATTGCATTAGGAGAGTAATTGTCTCTATAAGCTGATTTGCACACCAAGAGGCTGCCTCTATCTACTGAACGATTTCCTGAATGAGATATTGTTCCTAAAGGGGAAATAAGTTTTCTTTGGATTGTCTGAGGACAGTAGGTCTGGAAAATTGCTAACCCCAATTTTTCCCAGGAGAACCATACACAGAACTGACTTACCATCCATGTCCTAAATGAAATCGTTTGTTCTAGTTTTATATATAATTAAAACTATTCAGTTATTTTACCTAATATATACATACATATATTTTAACAATATTTTGTCTAATCGACGAACATTTGACTTCTTTGCAATCTGCCACAAACAATGAAACTGACCTTGACGTATAAAGTTGACGTANAAACTGACTTACCATCCATGTCCTAAATGAAATCGTTTGTTCTAGTTTTATATATAATTAAAACTATTCAGTTATTTTACCTAATATATACATACATATATTTTAACAATATTTTGTCTAATCGACGAACATTTGACTTCTTTGCAATCTGCCACAAACAATGAAACTGACCTTGACGTATAAAGTTGACGTACATACTGTCAAAGATGTCCCATAACACTTGCTCTCAAGATGAATGAAGAATGCAGAAGGGAGGGACAAATTGACTTTTTGCTCTGCATTGGTTGAATTCCATTTTAGAGTATATCCAAAGTGGTTGTTTGAACAGGCTGTACTCAGAAACTCAGTGTTAAGAACGTGACTTACTAAACTCCTGCAATATCTGAAGAATCTTCATCCCCATCTTTATCTGTCATGGAAAAGCTGCTGATAATCATTGACCAAGGTTAGCATCAATCAGGCAACTTACATGACATTGAACAAAAACTTAATTTTTCTAACACAACAAAAATTTTCTGATAAGAATTCTATACTTTAATGAGGTGGTTATATTTTTAACAAATTAATATTGAATTGCTACATTGTATTACATAAATATTGTTGCTAGCTTTTTTATACATGTCTTTTAAAAATACCATTTAATATTCATTCAGTACCAAAATATTGGGCTATTTTTTTGTGTGATGTGATTGATAATTTATTACACTAATTGCTTAGTCTTATGGAAATAGTTAATAAACTTATCCTTATACCTTTCTCAATAAAAGCATTTTTCCCTTGGCAGGTCCAATTTAGTCATAGGTATTTTGCCAGAAATTTTGGGAATAATTTTCTTGTATTCTATAGATCCCTGATATAATAATTTCAAAAAGAAGCCCCAAACTGTTTATAATAGACACAGGATTATTTTCCCCCAAACTCTATTCCTACCTTACACTGAATATGATAGACCTGCCATAACTTTAAACCCTGTGGTTTAGAGATAGTGGCAGAGCCCTAATGAGGAAGCCTTCCGTGGGATAAGTGCTCTGATCTGGAGGTTCAATCCCCATAGAGGGAGCAGAGAAGGCTGAACGCCAAGTAACTAAAGTAGGGCATGCAGACAGAACAGTATTACTTGAGAAGTGCTGTGATGTGCTTAGCAAAGGTGTTATGAAGAGTCCCCTTCCAATGTTCCATCACAGGCAGCAAAACCTCATCTGTAATATAACCTACCTCACAAGACTGTTGGGAAGATGAACTAAGATAATTCATATACAGAATAAAGCAGGAGCTGAGTGTAGGAGTCAATCAACCTTTCTGTTGCGCCTGCAGTTGCTATTCTCGCCCCAGTTTACAGACTTACACTAGGGAAGGCGGAGCTTCAGTTATGCCTGGACGGCTCCTTCATCCACCAACTTTGCCATTCAGTTTCTTCCTGGAAATAAAACCATGTAGGTAAAACCCAAGAAATAAAAACGAAACACTCCCCCCTGCACCACATAGCCTTGACACTTCTCATGTTTCCACCATCCAAAGGACTACAAATTTTGTAACGCTTTTCTCTTGAGAGTAAATAATACTTTCAAAGAAAGCTTTTCAAATATTTATCAATATAGAATATAAGCACTGTGCCAGGCACTGGGGATACAAAGATGAATACATCCTTGCCTTGAATATGTCTGGACTCCAGGATGCAGCAGTCAGTGAGCAAGCGGTAATAATAATGCAGTGTACCTGAGAGCAGGGCACAGAAAGTCAGCCAGGAGTGGGTTTGTGCTCATGGGAACTCCTTACCCTTCCACAAAGTTTTGGCAGGGCATGGAGGAGTACTTCTTTGGGGGAGGAGGAGAATGTGTGAAGTAGCTTCTCAAGGGAAGCAGATTAAATTGGATGAATTGGCTTTTGACAGGTGGCAAAGAGCAGAGTATTACAGACACAGAGAGCAGCCTAAAAAGGACACAGAGACTGGGGAAATGTGTGATTGATGGAAAGAAAATAAGGTAGTTTGCCTATAGCTGAAGTGAAGAATTGATGTCTGGTGAAAATGGTAGAGAAAAGCTGGAAAAGTAGGTGGGGACAAATTGTGAAGGCCCATAGAGCAGAGGTGTTAGCTGACTGTAATACCGTGCTAGTGGTGATGAATCAAAATGCCTTTAGTTTGGGCCGCTGTAACAAATTACCATAGACTGGGTGACTTAAATAGCCGATTTATTTCTCATGATTCTGGAGGTGGGATATCAGAGATCATAGCTCCAGAAACATTGGTTTCTGGTGAAGGTCCTCTTCTGGGTTGCACGTGGCTGGCTTCTCATTGTATCCTCACATGGTAGAGTAAGAAACAGCCCCCATGTCTCCTTATGAGGGCATTGATCACATTCCAGAGAGGTCCAGTCTCATAACCTAATTATTTTCCAAAGGCCTCACCTCCAAATACCACCACATTGGGGATTGGGATTAAATATAATGAATTTTGGAAGAAAATAAACATTCAGCTCATGACAAACAATGTCTCTGAGATTCCTTTGTTGTTGCTGTTCAGTTGCTCAGTCCTGTTCCCCTCTTTGTGACCCCATGGACTGTAGCACGTCAGGCTTCCCTGTCCTTCCTGTCTCCTAGAGTTTGTTCAAACTCATGTCCATTGAATCTACTGAGATTCCTAGTGATTTTCTTTTTCCCATCAGACATTTCTTTTAGACCTCATTCCTAGTAGAGGCAGGTAGAGTCATTCCTTCTCTTTCATAGCATTCCTACAATGCCTGGCAATTACAGCTCCTCTTGTTTTACTTTTTGGTTTTAACTTTGCCAAAGATCAATGGCTACCACTGAGTTTCTATGTCTCAGATAATTTTTACTGCTCAAGAAACATAATCAAGGGGAAACAGGTGCCACACAGGCATATGAAAGAATCTGGCTGTTTTACCCTATTCCCTGAACGTGAAGAACAAGTCAGCACTTTCTTCTGGAGCAGGGAGTTAGTAAGGCACTGTTCTCAGCCCGTGTTCCACATTTTTGTTGCAGACCTCTTCTGTGATGTATGCTGGGGAAACACTGGTGAACAACTGAATGGACTCCTGGAAAAGCTTAAATCTCAAGGTGCTTCAAACCTTTTAAATGTTATCGAAGAGACAGCTGAATTTCTTTAGGAAAAAAATCTTGTTAAAAGAGAAACCTATGGAAACCTGCTAGACAGGTTTACATTATATTGTCTTCTGTTTACATAAAGCAAACATTAACATTATATTGTAATATCCTTGCAAACCACAAGATGCGAACAAAAGTGGTTCTTAGAAGGGACTGCTTTGCAGTTTCAAATCTTAGATGCTAAGTATTAGTCTGCTGTCTTCCAAAATATAACATTGCTTTAATAAAATGACTTTGGGGCTTCCCAGGTGGCTCAGTGGTAAAGAATCTACTTGCCAATGCAGGAGGAGAGGCTGGTTCCATCCCTGTGCTGGGAAGATCCCCTGGAGGAGGAAATGGCAACCCATTCCAGTACTCATGCCTAGAATATCCCATGGAGAGTCCAGGGGGTTACAGTCCCTGGGGTTACAAAGAGTCGGACACAACTGAGAGACTGAGCACACACACACACATTAGTTTGCTGTCTTCCAAAACATAACTTAGTTTTAATAAAATGACTTGGCTAGGCTTACTCTTGAATATAGCTTTCCTAAAGCTCAAAAAACATTTTATAGTCTTAAAGGTCCTATAGAACCTCCATTAGTAAATAGCTTCATATGGATTG
The DNA here is from genome assembly GCA_006410675.1 of Oreotragus oreotragus. NCBI lineage: Eukaryota > Metazoa > Chordata > Mammalia > Artiodactyla > Bovidae > Oreotragus > Oreotragus oreotragus. The sequence continues at coordinate 45,409 of SJYX01001871.1, forward strand.
TGAAATTAGTCTTCTGACTCTACAGAGCAGCTTTTTGGTGGTTTTTGGGGGGAGGGGTTGATAAATAGGAGTGCATCCATTTTTAATTCCATTCAACATACTGGTAGGAAATCTACTACTCAAGACCAAGTTTCCTACAAGCCTAAATTTAAAGCTCAACGCAAGGACAGTACAGAAAGAGTGAGTGTGCGGTTTTTTTAATAGTTCATTTGACAGAATTTTATTTTCCTTATATTGACACAAACCACACAAGGTGAAGCTGGATAAAATCTCTATTGTTAAGCACCTGAGAAGAAAAAGGTTTTTACCTAAAGGCAACTCAGGACCATGGTGGGGGTTGGGGGAAGGACAAAGGAGAGGGTAGGAAGAACTGAGAGAATTAACTGGAAATATACAGTTACCATATGTAAAACAGATAGCAAGAGGGAATTTTCTGTGTGACACAGGGAGCTCAACCCAGTACTCTGTGACAACCTAGACAGGAAGGATGGGGAGGGAGATGGACGGCGGGGGTGGGGGGTGGTGTTCAGGACCCAGAAGATATATGCATACCTGTGACTGATTCATGGTGATGTATAGCAGAAATCAACACAGTATTGCAAAACAATTATCCCCCAATTAAAAGTAAAAAGAAAGTGAGTTAAAGTTAGGATAACTTGATCAGTAATTCGTGCAAGACATCACGTTTGACTCTGTCATGTGGAAGGTTCAAGATTATTATCTAGAAAACGGTAGAGAAAAAGGATGATACTAAGGCAAGGAGGTGGGTTTGGGGAGCCTCAGTGATGGACGAAAGCGCACCGGAGGCAGCAAGAAGGCGCCGAACCTCCGCGGATGGCCCAGAGCCAGGGCGCGTTGGTCAGGGCGGGGAACTGAGCTTTGGGGGAGGCGACAACCCGGCGGCAAAGTCCGATGCGGGTCGAGGCGCCAGGTAGGGCGCACTTGTCTCCTTTTGTAAAAGATGCGCGGGGCCCCCGCCGCGGTGAGCTGACCGCCAGCGGGAAGAGGCGGGAGCCCGCGGGGCGAGTGGAGCCGGCCCCTCCCCCGGCGCCTCCGGTAGCTGGGTCAGGACGCCGCAACCGCGGCGCTGGACCTGGGACTCGGAAGCCACCGGACTACTGTCCGCCCGCCGCTTCCCTCCCGATCACCCCGCAAGCAGGTCCCAGGTCTCCGACGGCAGAGAGACCAGCGCCGCGAAAGCAGGTGCGTGAGCGGGTTGGCAGCGTGCGTCTCTGCGGGCCGGGGTGGGACGCGGGCAAGGGCCGAGAGCCGCGGGCCCAGGCGGCACTTCCGGCGGCGGGCACCGCACTTCCGGGTCGTGCAGGCGTCCCCTCGGCCGCCGCCTTGCTGCTGGGCATCCTCCCGCTGCCCCGCGGTGCTGTATACTTTGGGGGCCGCAGAGCGGGTTTACTGCGGCTTCCTCCAGCGCCGCCTTCGACCCCAGAGGTCGCCAGTATCTGCGTGCGGGCCCCCGACTTGGGGTGCGTGGGGAGCGGGCAGCGTGCTGCCTCAGCCCGGCGGAGGCAGCAGACCCAGCTGAGTTTCCGCCGGAGACACTTGTCTTCCTCTCGCTTGAGCTCCCTGGGTCTTTCTTACCTTTCAGCCTTCGGCAAACGTTTTTTGTTTTGTTTTGGCAAACTCGGATTCTCTACTTGTTTTACAGAAAATGAAGGCTAGATTTTTAGTTCGACAAACATTTGCAAGTAACGCAAATCAGGGAGCCCGAAATAAGGAATTATTAAGTAGGAGGGAAAAAGTGAAAACAAAATGAAATAGTATTAAAATTCACTTAGAAAGTATCGCGTTATCCAGGTCGCTGTGGGGAATCTAATCGCTAATTCAAGGTCTCAGGGAATTCCCTTATGCTTAAAACTCATAGTCATTTGTAACCCGTACTGTGTACTTTTACCTGATTTGCACAAGTTTTCATCCATCTTCCGAGTTTATCAGAGTCCTGTATTTTATGTATTTCCCCGCTACGAATCTGCTGATGAAGTAAATGAATGTATATGCTAAATATTGTTTGAAAGCATTGAAAATAACTTGGTAAAGCATACTTCCCATATCTGAAAATTAATTTTAATTGAAACTAAAACATGAAAATTAAATGTTTTCTGAAGTTAATTTTTTATGACATGTTCTACAAAGGAATTTTAATGTAGAAGTTTCTGTAGAATCAACATTTTGATGATTTACTATTTCAGCAGAATTCCTAATTCTCATCTCTGCAGATCTTTTAATTATGTATTACATATTAATTTTAGATACCAATAATTTGTAATAAAATTATATCTTATTGTACATTATTATTAGCACCTTACAAATTGAGACATGTGGCAGGAATAATACTTGGCATCTGATTAATCTGGGCTTCCCTGGTGGCTCAGAGGTTAAAGCATCTGCCTGCAATGCAGGAGACCTGGGTTGGATCCCTGGGTTGGGAAGATCCCCTGGAGAAGGAAATGACAACCCACTCCAGTATTCTTGCCTGGAGAATCCCACGGACGGAGGAGCCTGGTGGGCTACAGTCCACAGGGTCGCAAAGTGTTGGACACGACTGAGCTGACTTCACTTAATCTGATTGTCTGATCTCTCTCTGTATATGTGTATCTATATTTTAAACCAAGATTTATTCTTTTTTTTCTCTCTCTCTTTTTATCTTTCTTTCTGCTGTGCGATCTTAGTTCCCTGACCAGGGATTGCTGGAGGCCCCAGCAGTGGAAGCACTGAGTCCTCACCACTGGACCGAAAGTGCTGAGTCCTCACCACTGGGCAACTAGGAACCTCTCTAGTCAACATATTTTTAAATTACTGTTTTTATAATAAACTGCAAATGTCTACTACTAATGTGATAATTAAATATCAAAGCTATATACATGATATGATATTAACTTTGAAATTATACTGCAGGGAAGCAAATGTTCTATTACTCTCTTCTGTTACTCTTTAAATGAGCTCCTTTTTTCAAATTGACTTAGAACATTATACTGATAAAAAACTCAGACATAGTTTGAGCTATTATTCTTTAGTTGTGGTTATTTGAAACCAATACCTGCTGCATTGATTCTAGCTTTTTTTTAAAGTTCTGAAGTTGTATTTCAGTTCTGAACATCTCTGCCCACTCAGCATTCTCCTTTATGTCCTTGTTGATGCTTTCTGAATCTTCATCATGCAACAGTACCAGGAGTTATCAAGGGTAACAGTTCTCATTCCTAGTTGGGTGACCTCCGGGTAAATGACCTGACAGCTATGTGCCTCAATTTGCTTATCTGCACAGTAGAGATAATAGCAAGACCTGCCTCAGAGATAACTTGGGATTGATATGGGGTGGCGCAAGAATACTGGAGTGGGTTGCCATGCCCTTCTCCAGGAGATCTCCCCCACCCAGGGATTGAACCCGGTCTCCCACATTGTAGGCAGACGCTTTACCCTATGAACCACCAGGGAAGTTATAATTTCCAAAGAAAGGGTCAAACAAAATTTGATAACTCTTTCTCACCTGTTTAAACCTGGTACCATCTCAGGAATAAGATTTTCCTTGATCGATCTTGACTTCCATTTATTTACTTATTAAATTAAAAAATAATTCAAACTAGGCTGTGTTTTTTAATGTAAAGTTCAAAGAAGGCCCAGCAGGAATGAGCCAAGAAAGCAATCAATAGGAAGAGTTCTTTTGATAGAACTCAAGGTCAGCATGTGAACATCCTGCATTAATCTTTGTATTGACAAGAAAGCCAAGATGGTCAAGCTTGACGCTCAGTGATTATTAGATGTGCTGTAAGTATTAAATCATAAACATATAGTGACTTTTCTTGTATCTGTTGCCTTTTTGTAGTACTCTATTGAAATAATTTAGTTTATGATATATTTTTTTATAGAAATAAAATTGACCAGCTGGTAATAATTACCTCCAACTTTAGGTAAAGTTACAGACTGGTCTGAATCTGCTGCTGGCATGTCTCCTACATAGGATGGGAGTGGACAGATGGTTAGACTTAGAGTTCATATTTATAATGGTTAGGTAAAAATACTTTTTGCTTAAAAAAATAGTGATGGGCTTCCCTGGTGGCTCAGATGGCCTGCAACGCAGGAGACCTGGGTTCGATACCCTGGGTTGGAAAGATCCCCTGGAGGAGGGCATAGCAACCTACTGTAGTATTCTTGCCTGGAGAATCCCATGGACAGAGGAACCTGATAGGCTACAGTCCCTGGGTTCTCAAAGAGTCTGACATGACTGAGCGACAAAGCACAGCACCAACTATATCCTGAATTCAGGTAGGCCAGTTAAGCACACAGGCTTGCTACTGGAACCTTTGGCTTCAGGAGAAGGAATTCTTAAGTCTCTTGGATATAATATTCACCAATACACAAGATAGTTTCTGGAAAATTATTATTTAAAAAGCATTAGTTCTTTTATACTTAAACCTGTGATGCAGTAATACATCCAAATAGGGTAATCCATGTGTTCGATGCTTGTAGTCTAGTATATTACGGAGGAATCTAAAAAGAAATATTCTTGGGACTTCCTTGGCAGTCCAGTGGTTAGGACTCTGGTTTCACTGCAGGGAGCACAGGTTTGATCCCTGGTCAGAGAACTAGGATTCTGTGTGCTGTGCAGCATAGCCAAATAAAATAAAAATAAATATTAAAGTTTCTTTTAGGAAGACTTTTGGTAATAGAGTCTTAGTCTTTCTCTCCCATGGGGCATCATTGAAACATATTTATTTGACTGTTTAGAGTATAAAAGCAATGCCTTTTTTTTTTAATTAAAACAATTTTTGGCCACACTTTATGGTTTGTGGTATCTTAGTTACCCAGCCAGGGACTGAACCCAGACCGCTGCAGTGGAAGCACCCAGTCCTAACCCACTGGACCGCCAGGTAATCCCAGTAATGCTTTACTTCAGTATGTGAGATCATAGGCTGTGAACCATAGGAAAACATATTTCAGGTATACAATTGAATTCAGAATTTGCATCTTTACAATACTGCTTTCCCCCATTCTCCCCCTCAGTGGTTTATTTTGTTCCCATTTCACTTAGAATAGTGAAGCAATCGAAGAGGACTTGCGTAAGGTCCTACCATCACATCTACCCGCCTTCCTGAACCTGCTTACATAATCTGTCTTCTCTTTCATTACTCTAATGAATGGTTTGTGTTTCCATCAGAGGTCGGCCTCTGTACTTGTGCACCGGAGACCATCCATCCTCTTTGCCTTCTCATGTTAACTGCAGCCATTGTCTAATCTCTCTTTTACTGTCATTTATTTAATCTTCCTTTAAAAAAAAGCTGGATCTTTTTCATTGACAAACAAAAATGTTATTGCTCCATCTTTTGGTGCTGTTTTCCAGTATAGTCATGACATTTCTTTTCTTCTAGTTTTCTGGTTGCCCATTTGTTCTTTTTTCCTCTTTTCCTGAGTTCTTCTGGACTAATTGAAATAGCTTCAGTTTTCCCATTATTATTGCCACTTTTGGCTGATTATTTATACTTTTATGGAAGTTTGTTTACTTTTTTTTTGGTGTTATTGTTTTTGTCTTTTGAGTGGTTGCCCTGGGGCTTCCCCCTGGGATCTTTAACTTACTGTAACACTGCCTTATAACCCAGGACCCTTACAACAGCAGATTTTCTTTTTCCCTTATCTTTTGTGCTGTTGTTATCCTACTTTCTTACTTCTACATCTGATAAAAACCTCATGATGTTACTGTCATTTTTTGCTGTAATAAGTATTTAATGAATCAATCTTAAAATGAGAAAAAAACGACTTTCATATTTTGCCACGTTTACCACCACTGATACTCCTCACCCTTTGTATAGATCCAGATTTCTGTGGTTATCACTTTACTTCTGCCTGATGAACCCCGTTAGCATTATTTATAGTGAATGGCTGCCGGTAAAGGCTTCTCTCAACTTTTCTTTGTTTAATCTTTAAAATATTAAAATAGTTCAATATTTAAAATAAATATTATTTTAAATACTTCTTTGTTTAAAATACCCTCATTTTTGAAAAATATTTTACTGGGTATAGAAATGCAAGTTGAAAGTGTCTTTCAGCCCTTTCAAGGTGTCACTCCATTGCTTTCTTGCTTGGTTAGTTTCTAAGGTGACGTCTCTGAGACACTGCTGTGATCTTATCTTCCTTCTCTGTAAGTAATGTCTTTTTTTTCCCCCATCACTGGATACTTTTAAGATTTCTTACTAGCTTTCAGCATTTTAATAGTGTTTGGCCTTGGTTTGATTTTATTTTTCTTGGATTATGTTGATCTTCTTGGATCTTTGGGTTTATAGGCTTTGTCCAACTTGGAATTTTTTTTGGCCATTTTTCCTTTTAAGTTTTTTTTTTTGGTACCCCTACTTCCTTTTAACTATATATGTTTTAGACTGCTTGGTACTACCCTATAGGCTCTACTTGGTTTTTTTGTTTAGTCCTTTTTTTTTTGATCTACGTGCTTTTTGGATGTTGTCTTAGGCCATTTAGACTGGTATAACAAAATCCTGTAGATTGGGTGGCTTATATACAGCAAAAATTTATTTTTCGTTATTTTATAGTCTAAGAAATCCAAAATCAAGGCACTGGCAGATTCAGTATCTTGTGAGGGCCTGCTTCCTGGTTTAGAGATGACAACTTCTTGCTGTAACTTTATGGGGCAGAAAGATTTATACTATTGTTTTCCTTTAGTGGCCTTCTGACTTTAAGAGCAGTGATAAGCAATAACACTAGTGAAGAGGGGATAAAGTAAAGAAAGATTATGGTGCGTTTATGTGGAATTAGATGAGCCAGAGCTTAGGTCTTTGATGCAAATGGTGAAAGTTCAGAAGGAGGAAGGAGTCAAAGAAACTAGTTTTTGTTACTTTAAAAGTAAGTGAACATTTGAAAGAAAATAAAAGCATTAAGGACTCAGACAGAAGTAGAACTGTGACTAAGAAGCAGAAGAATTCCTGGTCAGAAGAAATGAGGTGAAGCCTGCACATACACTCGTGTCTCTGCTTTCCGCTTTGAATAAAGCAGAAGATGAAGTGGGCACAAACAAGCCAAAACTTTCTCTATATGATATATCCCAAAGCCCATTTCAAAATGTTGTTGATCACTCTAAACTGGAGTACGAAATGTGAACTAGATGCTACGGAGAAGCTTTCTCTTGGGCTTTCCTGAAAGATAAAGTAAAACCCAGATATTAGCACACTAGCTACAGTCCATAGCGTTGCAAAGTTAAGTTTATACAAATAAGAGGTTCAGATACAGTTAGGCATAATTTGAATTCTGAAATAGTTTTTTTCTGAAATTTATAATGATTCTTTTACCTCTATCATACCCTTTAAAAATACATAATAAAGAGTAAATTTCAGATCAGATGTATAGAATACAGATTCTGAATTAAAACTTGATACTTTACATTGGTTGTCAGTAATGGTTATGACCAACCTAGATAACATATTCAAAAGCAGAGATATTACTTTGCTGACTAAGGTCCGTCTAGCCAAGGCTATGGTTTTTCCAGTAGTCATGTATGGATGTGAGAGTTGGACTGTTAAGAAGGCTGAGTGCTGAAGAATTGATGCTTTTGAACTGTGGTGTTGGAGAAGACTCTTGAGAGTCCCTTGGACTGCAAGGAGATCCAACCAGTCCATTCTAAAGGAGATCAGCCCTGGGTGTTCTTTGGAAGGAATGATGCTAAAGCTGAAACTCCAGTACTTTAGCCACCTCATGTGAAGAGTTGACTCATTGGAAAAGACTTTGATGCTGGGAGGGATTGGGGGCAGGAAGAGAAGGGGATGACAGAGGATGAGATGGCTGGATGGCATCACTGACTCAATGGACGTGAGTCTGAGTGAACTCCGGGAGTTGGTGATGGACAGGGAGGCCTGGTGTGCTGCGATTCATGGGGTTGGACACGACTGAGCGACTGAACGGAACTGAACTGAATATCCTTAAAGGTAGTATTTCTACTCACGCACATACATTATAGAGGCAGTTTAGCTTTTGTTGTCATTTGGTCACTAAGTCGCGTCCAACTCCTTTGCGACCTGCCAGGCTTCTCCATCCATGGGAGTTTCCAGGCAACACTAGAGTGGGTTGCCGTTTCCTTTTCTAGGGTATCTTTCCGACCCAAGGATTGAACCTGTGGTTTCTGCCACATCTCCTGCATTATAAGTGGATTCTTTACTGCTGAGCCATTGGGGAAACCCAGATAGTAATTGCCATATAGAGGCAATTACTCATAATTTATTTTAGTTTGTGATTTATCAAGTGTTATTAGATTTTTTTGTGATGATGCAGACTTGATTTTTGTTGATGGGAAAAAAAACTCCAGTATTTTCTTCCTGGGCAAAGACAGAAATAATGTTCATTTACTTTTTTTATTTTTATTTTTAGAAACAAAACCTAAGAAATGCCTCATTCCACAAATAGAGAAATGATACTTGGCATTGTGGTGGGTACTGCCGGAATCAGCTTGCTGCTTTTGTGGTATCACAAGGTTCGTAAACCAAGGACAGCAATGGATTTACCTAAATTTCTTTCTTTGGGTAATTCACTTAATTTGATGACTTTGCAAGATGAAGTACCTAGTGGCCAAGGAACAACAGAGATCTTTCAAGGAAGGCAGCTTCAAATACTGGAGAAGTTAAATGAATTACTGACAAATATGGAAGAACTCAAAGAGGAAATCAGAGTTCTTAAAGAAGCCATTCCAAAGCTGGAGGAGTATATACAAGGTGAACTTGGAGGGAAGGTAACTGTTCACAAGATAAGTCCTCAACACAGAGCTAGAAAAAGAAGGCTTGCCACAGTTCAAAGTTCAGCAACAAGTAATAGTTCAGAGGAAGCGGAAAGTGAGGGAGGGTAAGTTTCTTTAAGATGTTTTCTGTGTTAAATTGATTCTTTATTGCAGTATTGCTATTATTTAGGTATTTTCATTATACATTCCCAGTCATATATGCTGTTACTATTTAATAACAAGGCATAAAAAGGAGTGATTATTTTGGCTTATGTTATAATTAAAACCATATTCAATGGAGGTCAGTATTTTAGTTTAGAGCTCATTGACAAAGAGAATATAAGTAACTTACTAGTGCTGGTGGCATCACATGAGTATGAGGAAGACAGTGATCATTTGCCAAAACGTGCAACCTGTTTTTAAATGTGGCCAGTCTCTGACCCCTTATGTAATTAAGAACTGTCCAATAAGTGGTCTAATAAAACTTTCGGTGATCCTAGAAATGATCTTAAATCTGCCTGCCCAGTATGGTAGCCACAAGCCACGCGTTAACTCTTAAGCACTTGAAGTGTAGCTTGTGCAGCTGAGGAACTGAAAAGTTTTAATTCATTTTATTGTAATTAATTTAAAATTAAACAGTCACATGGCACCACTGGCTACTGAATTGGGCAGCACCGACTTAAAAAGAGTCGAGAATGTACAAGTGACTCAGTTTCATCCTTGCATGGGATAATTCACTGGATTCTAAAGTCAAGGCATGAATAATATCCTTTGGGGGAAAAACAAATGATTTATGGGAAAAAAAAAGGAATTGTGCCTGACTAGTGTTTCTAAGCAGTAAAATAGGAAAGTTACTAAAGATGCGCTAGTGAATGTAACATAGCCTGGAATTCATCAGGGCAAGGATGTTTTCATCATGATATTCCTAACACCTGTTCTTATGTCTACCACCATGTGTATGTGCTAAGTCACTTCAGTCATGTCTGACTCTGTGACCCTATGGACTGTAGCCCATCACGCTCCTCTGTCCATTGGATTCTCCAGGCAAGAATACTGGAATGGACTGCCATTCTCTTCTCCAGGGAATCTTCCCAACCCAGGAGTTGAACCCTCCATCTTCTGTGGCTCCTATATTACAGGCAGATGCTTTATTGCTGAGCTGCTGAGAAAGCCAAGTAGATGACAATAACTGTTACTTAAATTACTAGGTGATCTGCTGAATATAGAATTGGGAGAAGGAGGAGGGATCTAGAGAAAGGAAACAAAGAGAAGGGATTTAAAGGTGATTTCATACAAGAAGAAATGCAAATGATTAATCAAGTCTTTTGAGATCAATGCTTCTTGTTGTTCAGTCCCCGAGTCATATCCGTCTCTTTGTGACCCCCTGGACTGCACTATGCCAGGCTGTCAATCTTTTACTTGTATTGCTCTATCAAACCATGGGTTTAAAATAATTATTTAGTTTTCTGCTGTCGTCGCGAGTGGTAGCTGCCGAAATGAGCAAGTGAAACCCAGGAACGCGATGCTGGCCCTGGCCAGTCACTACTAAGGACACAAAGTGGTCATCATGAAGAACATTGATGACGGCACCTCAGACACACCCCACAGCCATGCTCTGGTGGCTGGAACTAATCACTTTCCCTGCAAAGTGACAGCTGCCATGGCCAAGAGGTCAAAGATCAATTCTTTCGTGAAAGTTTATCATTATAATCACCTCAGGCCCACAACGTACTCTGTGGGTATCCCCTTGGATGAAACTGTTGCCAACAAGAATATCTTCAGAGACCCTGCTGTCAGATGCAAAGCCTGACGAGAGGCCAAGTTCAAGTTTGAAGGAGAGATGCAAGACCAGCAAGAACAAATCATTTTTCCAGAAGCTTCAGTTTTGTCTGTCTTGTTCACTCATTAAACCCCACCCCACGCCAGGCCAAAAAAAAAGGTATTATTTGTATCACAAGTGTTATATAAAGCTTTAGAAATCTCCCTTTCAAAAATTAGATTTTATTTCAGTTTAGGTTAAAGTAATACCCCATAATAAAATTCACTGTTTGTCCGTTTCATTTAGGCTTTAAGAGACTACATGGGCCATACAGCCTTGCTCACTTAATAGAATTATCTAGTTTTCAAACTCATGTATTCTAGAAGAACCGTTTGTTCTTGCTGGTCTTATACTGCCCTAAAAATCTTCTGCCAGTATATCCCTCTCTCCCCTTAAACCCTTGGCAACCTCTGATCTTTATACTTTCTCTACTGTTTTGCCTTTTCTAGAATGTCATATTGTTGGAATCATATAGTATGTAGTCAATTTGACATCTTTTACTTAGTAATGTGTATTTAAGTTTCCTCTATACTTTTTCATAGTGCATTAATAGCACATTTCTTTTTAGCACTGAATAATGTTCCACTGTCTGGATATACCACAATTTATCCATTCGCCTACTGAAGGACATCTTGGTTGCGTCCAAGTTTTAGTAATTATGAAAACTGCTGCAATAACCCTTCATGTACAGGTTTTTGAGTAGACGTAAATTTTCATCTCATTTGAGGAAATACCAAGGAGCATGATTGCTGGATTGTATGGTAAGTATCTGTTTAGTTATGTAGAAAGCCTCCAGCTGTCTTCCAAAGTGGCTCTACCATTTTGAACTCCCATAAGCAATGAATTCCTGCTGCTGTACATCCCCACAAGCATTTGGTGTTGTCAGTGTTCTGGATTTTGACCATTCTGATAGGTATGTAGTAACATCACATTGTTGTTCTAGTTTATATTTCTCTAGTGACATATCATGTGGAACATCGTTTCATATGCTTATTTACCATTTGTGCATCTTTGGTGAGGTATCTGGCCCATTTGTTAAATGAAATTGTTCATTTTTATATTGTTGAGTTTTAAGAGGTCGTTGTGTATTTTGGATAGCAGTCCCTTTTCAGGGGAAATATTCTTTGCAAGTATTTTGCAAATACTTTCTCTTTGTCTGTAGCTTCTCATCCTCTTGACATTATCTTTCTCAGAGCAAGCTTATCAGTTGTTTCTTTCATGGATCATGTCTTTGGTATTGTATTTAAAAAGTCATTGCCAAATTTATCTAGGTTTTCTCCCATGTTATCTTCTAGGAGCTTCATAGTTTTACATTTTATATTTAAGTTTGTGGCCCATTTTGAGTTCATTTTTGTGACGGGTGTAAGGTTGGTGGGGCCCCTCCCTCCAGGCCATTCTCTGGTTTGTGCTGAGAAACTCGGAAGAATGAGGCAGTGTTTCCCTTCTGGACTAACAGCAGATTGAACAGATTTGGTTACTGCTTGATCTAAAAGTGGGAGATTCCCTGAGCTTGGTGTGCCTTCTTTGAAAGGCAGCTCACTTGATATTAAGAGTCTCTGGGCTCCCCGCATTGCCCTTGTGGGTCCTGAGGTCACGGAGAACCAACATAAATAAGCGGGTGATCACATTGCTTAATTTGCTGTGAGTAACAAAGTCCTCTGTCTCTTATGCAAGAATCATGTGTCTCCTACCAGCAACCATGAAACAGGAACAGAGTAATTCATTTGAATGTTGGATAAAATTGGATTATAAACTAACAATGGTATGGTGAGAATTAGAGAGCTTTGAAAGGGATTTATTCAAGGGTTTCCCAAAGAAGGTTGTTAGAAAGGAAGCAAAAGCAAGATGTAGTATTACAGTATACAGGATATGGAGAAGCTTGTTGAGGGAGTGTTTTATGTCACAGATGGAAAAGGAAGAGGATGGTATTCTAATAGTTTTGTTAATCTTGCCTTTAAATGAGTTACAATATAACAGTAGATCTCCATAATCTGTGCATGTGGCCCATGTAATCGGATGCCATGCTTTATTGCCAAGATATATTTAGCTTTGAAGTTGGAATACACATTCCACAGTCACATGAATTGCAGTTTTTCAGAAAGATGAGCCATAGAACAATTTTATTTTAAACTGATGTCATTAGATTCTAGAATCTGCTATCATCATATTCTATGTTATTGCCATGTTAATTCTATATGCAGCTTAAGCATTCAGCATCTAACCTGTTCCACCTACACAGGACATTTTTATGGCTAAGGATGATGGCTTAGAAAGGAAGGGAAAGATTTGCTTTGTATTAAATTCAATATGGGAAAATGCTTAAGGTAAGCCTTTAAAAAGAAAACAAAACACATCTCCGCATGTTTCATGTGCTAAAAACATTGAAATGTTCATAAACCAAGCTTTAATGCTTTCTTTAGTTTCCCACAGTAATTGAATATCTGGATATTTATCTGAAATATTCTCTCCAGAGAGCTTCTGCTTTATCCATGATTAATATTTTAAAATAGAATTAGCCAGTGGGGGTGTACGTTTATTGTGCTTATCAACTCCTTCAAATCTATTAGTTCAGTAGTCTCAAACAGATATTATGACTTAATTATTTTAAAAACAGGAAGTTCCCCCTTTAGCTACAGGGAACGGGTTTGTTTTGGTGCCCGCTATGATGTTTTCCCCTGACCTTTCTTTCTGCCTACCACCCTGAGTCTTTCAGTTTATCTCCCCAAGGTTTAGTAGAGTGGGCAGGTACTGTATAGGTAGTTAGAAATAATCTTTTAGACTTGGGCATTTTTGGGGGGTACATCTGGGTAACCGTGAACTTCACCTGTCTTAATTTCTTATTCCCTGTTTCCATATTGATGAGGTAGCTATTATTCTTCAGGACGCTTGGCAGGTTTCCACCTGTGCTCCGTGTTCTTTTTTCCTCATTTGACACTTTTCTCACTCCAGTTGCTGCAAAGAGGAGCAGAGCTGCCAACCAAAATATCCTGCAGATCAACATACTTCAGACCTCCTGCATCGTGGAGCCTCTTCTGTTATTCAGTCAACAAAATTTCTTGATTTTAAAGCAGCTCATCCTTCTCTGATGCTTAAAGGCAGTTCACGTAAAGGGAGTAAAATTTCCTCATCTTCATCAAACATGTCTTTTTATGCAACTTTCCTTGAAAGAAGACATTCTTTATTTCCTAAATTTCAGAAAAGCAGTATGTCCCTTCATTCTGTACAAAGTAGAGCTAACTTTGATTCTGAAGAAAAAAGAAGCTTCAGTGATTTAAAGTCGGCCTCAGAACATTTTCACTTTAGATCCAGAAGTGTTTTCTCTGCCCCAAAACTAAGTATAATTTCCTGCTATGAGAATGCTCGTACTTTTGATGCAAGTAGTTCATGCATATTTAATCCAAATGAAGTTGAAATCATTTCCAAAAACTTGAATATTACTGGTGCTGAAAAATATATACACTCTTATTCTCCTGAATATAACACTTCATATTTTATGAGTTCTAAATCAAAAACGAATTCCTCTGCCTATCGGGACACTGTTGCTACCTTGTATCAAAGCACAGCAGCCATGCTTACTCCTCCAAGCTGTATTTCCTGCTCCTCTGAGCAACATGGAGTTGACAGTGATGTACAAGAAAGAGACCAGTTAAGAAGCAGTTCTGTTTATCCCACTTCTCAAAGTCACGGTAGAAACACTTCTCCAGCTATGGCTCAACAGCATCCCTCTCAAAGTGTAACTTTCCCTCTTCTCCATAACGTTGAATTTACTTCATTTTGTAAAAATGCTAGTGGCTTTGCCGTACCTCAAAATGGTTACCTCAGATCCCTTTGGAGATGAAAACAGTGCTCTCTCATTTAAAGATGAAGACAAATCTTCACTTAATGAAGTTCCTAAAATAAGATCACCTTAGACTTTACCCTCTCTTGAAAGGGCAGCTCAAACCAGAAGCTCTCCCTGCAGGCATAGTATATAGGCTATAGAAATCGCTGCTCAGGTTTCAAGATGTCTCCCTTGCTAAGCTTCACTGCACTTTCTGAAAAAGATTTCTACATTACAGTCTAACTTTAATGTTAATTTCTGTATATTTTACAGATAGTTTATTAACATTGGAATATGGAAGTCAACGATTATTCATCTGTTTCTGGCTTTTAACAGATTTACTGCTTACCGATTGCCTAGTCCCAAATTTCTGAGTTACTGTTGTAATGCTTTTGTGGTCTGAAAATAACATCAAGTTTTGATAAATAGGTCTTGTAAATGTATTACATTCTTAGAGAGTTTAACATCTTCTTTTACTCTAGTCATTAAAATAGTATTCCTATATAATCTATAGATCTATATTAGTTTACTAATTCCTGTTTATATCAGCCTTGCTAGCCCTATTTCTCATGTCAGACATCCCACGGATAGACAGTGTTTTTATACTACACAAGGATCAAATCATAAATAAAAACATACTATCAGAAATAGAATATATTGAAACCAGATATTTTAGTTAAATAGTTTTAATATACATTTGTGTATGTATATGAGAATTCAGAAAACTGTGAAATCAGAGATTTTTATGACTTTTTTAAAGTGAAAATTTTTAGATTTTTTCCAAAATTTTTATTAAAAAAATTTTTTAATGAAATTTTTATTTTAAAACATGTCTCCAAAATTTTAATTTTGAAGTGAATATTTAGTTTTTTCCATTCTATTAACAAAGTTTATAAATATGTTTATCAGAATAACAAATGGAAATTCATATAAGAATTTAAAATATTTAGAAAATAATTGGTGTCTGAAAATCCAATGGACGGAGTAGCCTGGAGGGCTGCAGTCCATGGGGTCGCTAACAGTCGGACAGACTGAGCGACTTCACTTTCACTTTTCTCTTTCATGCATTGGAGAAGGAAATGGCAACCCACTCCAGTGTTCTTGCCTGGAAAATCCCAGGGACGGGGGAGCCTGGTGGGCTGCCGTCTATGGGGTCACGCAGAGTCGGACACGACTGAAGTGACTTAGCAGCAGCAGCAGAGGGAACAAATTTGAATTATTTTCAATTATTTGTCATAATAAAATGCCCCCTAAGTTAATATCATTTGTACTACGATAATTTTACTCTTATGTTTTTTTCCTTTTAATGTGTCATACTTCTTTTTCTATTTTAATTTTTTTGTTGTGTGAAATGCACACAAAAAAATTCATTATTATAGCCACTTTTAAGTTTGGTGGCGTTAAGTACATTCATACTGTTGTGCAACCATCATTATCTGTCATGAGTCGGACACAGCTGAGCGACTTCACTTTCACTTTTCACTTTCATGCATTGGAGAAGGAAATGGCAACCCACTCCAGTGTTCTTGCCTGGAGAATCCCAGGGACGGGGGAGCCTGGTGGGCTGCCATCTATGGGGTCACACAGAGTCGGACACGACTGAAGCGACTTAGCAGTAGCAGCAGCAGCAGCACACCCATTAAGCAATAGCTCCCCAGTCCTCTTCCCCCAGCTTCTTGACAGCTGCTATTCTGCTTTCTGTCTCTGTAAATCTGATTCCTCTAGGTACCTCCTTTACGTGGAGTTATACAGTATTTGTCTTTTTGTGATGGGCTTCTTTCACTTGGCGTAATGTTCTCAAGTTTCATCCATACTGTAGCATGTGTGAGCATTTGCCATCTATGGGGTCACACAGAGTCGGACACGACTGAAGCGACTTAGCAGCAGCAGCAGGGGTATGTGTGCACATATCTTTTATGGAATTCTTCATAGGCAGTAGATGAGCAGTGTAAGAACATCAAGCTCTTGACTTTGTAAACACACCTTACTTAGAACACCAAACAACTTGACGACTTCCAAGAATCGGCTCATCTTCAAGGGAGGAAATTTTGTTCACATTGAAATGATTCAAGGGAATGCATTTAAGACCCTGAACACAGAATTCCCAAAAGATAGTCCAAAAACGTTTTGAGTAATGGTAGTCCTGTGGGAATAAGTCACAATAGCAAATAAGTAACTGTTTTATGCCAGGCATTGTTCTGGGGGTTTCTTGTATGTGAACCCATTAAATCCTCACAATAATTCTATAAAGAGGATACTATTATTCTCATAGATAAGGCAGGACTTCCTTGGTGGCTCAGTGATAGAGAATCTGCCTGCCAGTGCAGGAGATGCAGGAAATTTTGCTTTGATCCCTGGCTCAGGAAGATCTCCTGGAGAAGGAAATGGCAACCCACTCCAGTATTCTTGCCTGGGGAATCCCACGGACAGGAACCTGGCAAAAGAGTTGGACATGAACCCATTAAATCCTCACAATAATTCTATAAAGAGGATTCTGTTATTCTCATAGATAAGGAAGGACTTTCTTGGTGGCTCAGTGATAAAGCATCTGCCTGCCAGTGCAGGAGATGCAGGAAATATTGGTTTGATCCCTGGCTCAGGAAGATCTGGAGAAGGAAATGGCAACCCACTCCAGTATTCTTGCCTGGGGAATCCCACGGACAGAGGAGCCTGGCAAAAGAGTCGGACACGACTTCAAGAGTAAAGCAACAACAACAATAGAGAAGGAAACTGAAGCACAGAAAGACTAAGAAACTGGCCCAAGTACACAACAGTAAGAGGCAGGGCTGATTTCTGAATCTGTGCTTTTAAGTCTTTCAAACACTCCGAGTGACCCTTGGAGAGCCCGATTTGGGTGTAGACACTTAGAATGTATTTTAACCAATTTACCATTATTTTTTGGATTATAAAAGGCCTTTATATCCACTATAGAAATTTGGGGAAAATGAAAGAAGCACCAAGAAGGAAATGAGGTTTCCTGTTAATCGCAGAGATGCCTTTATCACTTTATTCTATATGAGCAGTTGTATCTGGTTACAGTTCTGTTGTGAATATGACCAAGTTCACGTGGAAGAGTTCCCAAGGCTCTGCTACCCCTGTTCAGTCTTGATTCCAACCACAAAGGTGTCTTGGCAGATCTCAAAGACAGAGTGATACCCTCTTCCCCTTTGTCCCTGTAAGCAGTTTTGACACAGACATACTCTGAGGACCAGCGGCATCAGAGGACCACCATGCCCTCAACGGCATTTTTACATTCCATCACAGTCAAGTGCTCTGACTTCTTCCACACTAATGAAACTCAGGGTTTGAGTCACTTCATCATCCGTGGCTCACTAAATTTTCCCTGTTGAGTTTTTGGTTGCTCGAAATATGGGATAAACGGCTACAGTGCTTCTCATCAAAGAAAATGGGCGGCTTAAGTAGACATAAGTGAGCATGAGTCAGACACATAAGCTGAAGACGCTTTGCAAATATGGTTGTCATATTGAGTGTGTTTGGTCCCTGAGTAGCCGAGAAGGCTGTGTCTAAGCTTTAAAGAGGAGAAGTGGATGGTCTAAAGCAAGGTAGTGGGATCACTTTGTGAGTTTCTGGGGGATGGTGTAGGAAGAAAAGAAGGACTTGGAGGGAGATTTGGAGGTTATTTAGTGTTGGATGGTGCACGCTTTCTCCATTTCAACTGGGATGTGTTCAGTGGCAAAATAGTTTTCCTAAACATTAAACTGCATTGCCTAGATATATAGGAGCTGGAGGGTAGAACGTGGATTTTATGTGAATGGAAGCCAAGCCCCCTATTGGAATCTCTTGTTAATATCTGCAGGTCTTTAAGATGCAGAGAGATCATGTAGGAAGAAGAGAGAATTCTGAGGTTTGGGGCAGTTCTTTGAAAGAAGTTTAATGTTAGGTCTCAAGTTCAACGCTGGCAAGACTCTGTGATGACCTAGAGGAGTGGGATGGTGGGAGTGGGAGGGAGGCTCAAGAGGGAAGAAATATGTGTATATGTAGCTGATTTCACATTATTGAATTGATTATATATTATTGATTCACATTATTGTACAGCAGAAACTAACACAACATTGTAAAGCAAGTATGCTCCAATTTGAAAAATGTTTGAAAGGGATTTATTCAAGGGTTTCCCAAAGAAGGTTGTTAGAAAGGAAGCAAAAGCAAGATGTAGTATTACAGTATACAGGATATGGAGAAGCTTGTTGAGGGAGTGTTTTATGTCACAGATGGAAAAGGAAGAGGATGGTATTCTAATAGTTTTGTTAATCTTGCCTTTAAATGAGTTACAATATAACAGTAGATCTCCATAATCTGTGCATGTGGCCCATGTAATCGGATGCCATGCTTTATTGCCAAGATATATTTAGCTTTGAAGTTGGAATACACATTCCACAGTCACATGAATTGCAGTTTTTCAGAAAGATGAGCCATAGAACAATTTTATTTTAAACTGATGTCATTAGATTCTAGAATCTGCTATCATCATATTCTATGTTATTGCCATGTTAATTCTATATGCAGCTTAAGCATTCAGCATCTAACCTGTTCCACCTACACAGGACATTTTTATGGCTAAGGATGATGGCTTAGAAAGGAAGGGAAAGATTTGCTTTGTATTAAATTCAATATGGGAAAATGCTTAAGGTAAGCCTTTAAAAAGAAAACAAAACACATCTCCGCATGTTTCATGTGCTAAAAACATTGAAATGTTCATAAACCAAGCTTTAATGCTTTCTTTAGTTTCCCACAGTAATTGAATATCTGGATATTTATCTGAAATATTCTCTCCAGAGAGCTTCTGCTTTATCCATGATTAATATTTTAAAATAGAATTAGCCAGTGGGGGTGTACGTTTATTGTGCTTATCAACTCCTTCAAATCTATTAGTTCAGTAGTCTCAAACAGATATTATGACTTAATTATTTTAAAAACAGGAAGTTCCCCCTTTAGCTACAGGGAACGGGTTTGTTTTGGTGCCCGCTATGATGTTTTCCCCTGACCTTTCTTTCTGCCTACCACCCTGAGTCTTTCAGTTTATCTCCCCAAGGTTTAGTAGAGTGGGCAGGTACTGTATAGGTAGTTAGAAATAATCTTTTAGACTTGGGCATTTTTGGGGGGTACATCTGGGTAACCGTGAACTTCACCTGTCTTAATTTCTTATTCCCTGTTTCCATATTGATGAGGTAGCTATTATTCTTCAGGACGCTTGGCAGGTTTCCACCTGTGCTCCGTGTTCTTTTTTCCTCATTTGACACTTTTCTCACTCCAGTTGCTGCAAAGAGGAGCAGAGCTGCCAACCAAAATATCCTGCAGATCAACATACTTCAGACCTCCTGCATCGTGGAGCCTCTTCTGTTATTCAGCCAACAAAATTTCTTGATTTTAAAGCAGCTCATCCTTCTCTGATGCTTAAAGGCAGTTCACGTAAAGGGAGTAAAATTTCCTCATCTTCATCAAACATGTCTTTTTATGCAACTTTCCTTGAAAGAAGACATTCTTTATTTCCTAAATTTCAGAAAAGCAGTATGTCCCTTCATTCTGTACAAAGTAGAGCTAACTTTGATTCTGAAGAAAAAAGAAGCTTCAGTGATTTAAAGTCGGCCTCAGAACATTTTCACTTTAGATCCAGAAGTGTTTTCTCTGCCCCAAAACTAAGTATAATTTCCTGCTATGAGAATGCTCGTACTTTTGATGCAAGTAGTTCATGCATATTTAATCCAAATGAAGTTGAAATCATTTCCAAAAACTTGAATATTACTGGTGCTGAAAAATATATACACTCTTATTCTCCTGAATATAACACTTCATATTTTATGAGTTCTAAATCAAAAACGAATTCCTCTGCCTATCGGGACACTGTTGCTACCTTGTATCAAAGCACAGCAGCCATGCTTACTCCTCCAAGCTGTATTTCTTGCTCCTCTGAGCAACATGGAGTTGACAGTGATGTACAAGAAAGAGACCAGTTAAGAAGCAGTTCTGTTTATCCCACTTCTCAAAGTCACGGTAGAAACACTTCTCCAGCTATGGCTCAACAGCATCCCTCTCAAAGTGTAACTTTCCCTCTTCTCCATAACGTTGAATTTACTTCATTTTGTAAAAATGCTAGTGGCTTTGCCGTACCTCAAAATGGTTACCTCAGATCCCTTTGGAGATGAAAACAGTGCTCTCTCATTTAAAGATGAAGACAAATCTTCACTTAATGAAGTTCCTAAAATAAGATCACCTTAGACTTTACCCTCTCTTGAAAGGGCAGCTCAAACCAGAAGCTCTCCCTGCAGGCATAGTATATAGGCTATAGAAATCGCTGCTCAGGTTTCAAGATGTCTCCCTTGCTAAGCTTCACTGCACTTTCTGAAAAAGATTTCTACATTACAGTCTAACTTTAATGTTAATTTCTGTATATTTTACAGATAGTTTATTAACATTGGAATATGGAAGTCAACGATTATTCATCTGTTTCTGGCTTTTAACAGATTTACTGCTTACCGATTGCCTAGTCCCAAATTTCTGAGTTACTGTTGTAATGCTTTTGTGGTCTGAAAATAACATCAAGTTTTGATAAATAGGTCTTGTAAATGTATTACATTCTTGGAGAGTTTAACATCTTCTTTTACTCTAGTCATTAAAATAGTATTCCTATATAATCTATAGATCTATATTAGTTTACTAATTCCTGTTTATATCAGCCTTGCTAGCCCTATTTCTCATGTCAGACATCCCACGGATAGACAGTGTTTTTATACTACACAAGGATCAAATCATAAATAAAAACATACTATCAGAAATAGAATATATTGAAACCAGATATTTTAGTTAAATAGTTTTAATATACATTTGTGTATGTATATGAGAATTCAGAAAACTGTGAAATCAGAGATTTTTATGACTTTTTTAAAGTGAAAATTTTTAGATTTTTTCCAAAATTTTTATTAAAAAAATTTTTTAATGAAATTTTTATTTTAAAACATGTCTCCAAAATTTTAATTTTGAAGTGAATATTTAGTTTTTTCCATTCTATTAACAAAGTTTATAAATATGTTTATCAGAATAACAAATGGAAATTCATATAAGAATTTAAAATATTTAGAAAATAATTGGTGTCTGAAAATCCAATGGACGGAGTAGCCTGGAGGGCTGCAGTCCATGGGGTCGCTAACAGTCGGACAGACTGAGCGACTTCACTTTCACTTTTCTCTTTCATGCATTGGAGAAGGAAATGGCAACCCACTCCAGTGTTCTTGCCTGGAAAATCCCAGGGACGGGGGAGCCTGGTGGGCTGCCGTCTATGGGGTCACGCAGAGTCGGACACGACTGAAGTGACTTAGCAGCAGCAGCAGAGGGAACAAATTTGAATTATTTTCAATTATTTGTCATAATAAAATGCCCCCTAAGTTAATATCATTTGTACTACGATAATTTTACTCTTATGTTTTTTTCCTTTTAATGTGTCATACTTCTTTTTCTATTTTAATTTTTTTGTTGTGTGAAATGCACACAAAAAAATTCATTATTATAGCCACTTTTAAGTTTGGTGGCGTTAAGTACATTCATACTGTTGTGCAACCATCATTATCTGTCATGAGTCGGACACAGCTGAGCGACTTCACTTTCACTTTTCACTTTCATGCATTGGAGAAGGAAATGGCAACCCACTCCAGTGTTCTTGCCTGGAGAATCCCAGGGACGGGGGAGCCTGGTGGGCTGCCATCTATGGGGTCACACAGAGTCGGACACGACTGAAGCGACTTAGCAGTAGCAGCAGCAGCAGCACACCCATTAAGCAATAGCTCCCCAGTCCTCTTCCCCCAGCTTCTTGACAGCTGCTATTCTGCTTTCTGTCTCTGTAAATCTGATTCCTCTAGGTACCTCCTTTACGTGGAGTTATACAGTATTTGTCTTTTTGTGATGGGCTTCTTTCACTTGGCGTAATGTTCTCAAGTTTCATCCATACTGTAGCATGTGTGAGCATTTCCTTTGTTAAGGCTGAATAGCATTCCGTTGTATGTATATACCACCTTTTTCTTATCCACTCTCTGTTGATGCTCACTTTGGTTGCTTGTACCTTTTGAATAATGAGTAATGCTGCTATGAACATGGGTGTATAAATCATCTCCTCCAGGCCCTACTTGCAGTTCTTTTGATTTACACCTAGAAATGGAATTACTAGATCATATGATAAATCTATTTTAATTTTCTAAAGAACTGTTATACTTTTTTCCATAGTAACTGCACCATTTTATATTTCTCTAAGAATGCAAAAGGACTCATGTTTCTTCACATCCCTGTCAATACTTGTTATTTTGGTTTTTTGATAATAACTATCCTAATGAGGCTGAGGTGTATCTCTTTATGGTTTTGATTTGCATTTCTCCCGTTGTGTGGATTGCCTTTTACCGTTGATTGTGTCCTTTGACACATTTTGAAGTTGTTTATTTTTTATTTTGTTTGTGCTTTTGATGTCATATCCAAGAAATCATTGCCAAATACAATGCCATGAAGCTTTTCCTCTATGTTTTCTTTTCTCTAAAGAGTTTTATATTTTTATGTTGCTATTTCTCGCTTTAATTATGCCTGTGTTTGCTTCATTTATTATATATATGTTTATTATTGTTATATATGCTTGTTAAATTGAATCTTTTATAATTATAAAATGTTTTTCTTTGTCTCATAAATTTTAGACTTAGTTGATTTTATCTGATATTAATATAGCCACCCCTGTTCTCTTTGGGACACTATTTTACATTGAATATCTTTCTTCATCCTTTTACTTTCTACCTATGTGTCCTCAGTTCTAAAATGAGTCTTTTATAGACTCCATACAGTTGATCCTGATTTTTTCATCCATACTACCAGCCTGAGTCTTTTGATTGGAGAATCTGATCCATTTGCATTTAAATAATTACTAGTAGTTGCCTTTTTGTTGTTTCTTTTCCATGTGTCTTATACCCTGTTGTCCTTCATTCCCCCCCCTTACTCCCTTCCTTTGTGTTGACTTAATTTTTTTATAGTGATACATTTTTTTATTCCTTTCTCATTTACTTTTGTGTATATTCTATAGATATATTTGTCTGTTTAGCATGGGCATTATGAACAACATCCTAAAGTAATAGCAATCTATTTTAAACTGATACCAACTTAACTTCAACTGTAGATAAAAGCTTTCTCCTTTACAACTTTACTCCCCTATTTATGTTATTGATATCACATATTACGTCTATATAGTTGTATAGCTGTTAGCTAGATTTATGATTATTTTTATACTTTTCTTTTTTTAATATTAATGCTTTTCTCTTTTAAATACTGTAAGAGATTAAAAATGGAGTTATGAACCAGAATTACAATAATGCTAATTTTTATATTTTTATTTACCGTTACCAGAAAACTGTATTTTCATATGACTTCAAGTTACTACTGCCTAATAGCCTTTGTTTCAACTTGAAGAACTCCCTTTACCATTTCTTGTAAGGCAGGTCTAGAGGTAATGGGCACCCTCATTTTTTTGTTTATTTGGGAATGCCTTAATTTCTCTATCATGTTTTCAAGAACAGTTTTCCTTTAAGGATATATACTTCTTGGCTGATAGTTTTTTTCTTTCAGCACTTTAAATATATCATCCTGCTGTCTTTAGGTTTACAAGGTTTCTTCTGAGAAACCTGGTGGTGATTTTATTGAGGATCACTTTGGAAATGGCAACCCACTCCAGTACTCTTGCCTGGAAAATCCCACGGGAGGAGCCTGGTAGGCTACAGTCCGTGGGGTCGCAAAGAGTCAGACACGACTGAGCGACTTTACTTCACTTCACTTTTTTTGTAATGATTTGCTTTTCTTTTGCTGATTTCAAGATTTTTATGATTTGTCATAATGTCCTTCAGTTTGAGTATGTGTCTTGGTGTGAATCTCTTTGCGTTCATCCTATTTGGAGTTAATCGAACTTCTTGTAATTATATATCCATGTCTTTCCCCAAATTTGGGGAGTTTTTGGCCACTATTCTTCAAAATAAGCTCTCTGCCTCTTTCTTTCTCCTCCTTCTGTGACTCTTATAATATATATGTTGGCCTGATTTATGATGTTCCATAAAGTCTCTTAGGCTCTATTTCTTCATTCTTTTTTTTCTTTTGACTCTTCAGACTCAATAGTTTTAAGTCTTTTGTCTTCAAATTTGCTGTTTCTTTCTTCTGCTACAGTATTTTCTTGATCCTTTCTAGTGGAGAATCCCAGGGACAGCAGAGCCTGGTGGGTTGCCATCTGTGGGGTCTCACAGAGTCGAACACGACTGAAATGACTTAGCAGCAGCAGCAGCAGTGGATTTCTCTACTTACTGCTTTTTATGTTCCAGAATTTCTATTGGTCCTCTTTTTAATAATTTCTAGCTCTTTGTTTTCTTTCTCTTTTTGTTCATTTATTTTCCCAATTTCCTTTTGTTCTTTCTGCATTTTTTTCCTTTAACTCTTTGAACATATTTAAGGCTGTTGTTTTAAAAATTGTTGTCTCAATAAGCATAAAGGCTGTATTTCTTTAGAGTCAGGTTCTGGAAATTTATTTTGTTCATTTGAAGGGATATCTTTCCCTGAACTTTGTATTCTTTGTGATCTTTTGTTGAAAATTGTACGTTTTGAAAAAATAGCCATCTATTCTAGATTTGCAGATTGGCTGTATACAGGGAAGACCCACTAATTAGCCCAATACAAGGCTTATGGGCTTTTCAGGTCTTTCCTAGGCATTAGTTTTCTGTGGACCTGAGTATGTGCTTTCCCCCAGATACATAACCATTTAAAAATATCTTTTCAATAAGAATCTCATTCCGTTCTTCTTGGCATCTTAGGTGTCTTATAATATTCCTCTCCCCATAATCTCTTGTGCCCAGGCATCCATTAGTCTATGGTCCCTCTGTAGCTCTCACATGTCACAGTGATTGCCACAGCTTTCACTGGCCTCTAATATGATGTCCATATTATGCCTTCATTTCTGCCTGAACTCTAAGGAAAGCTAAACAGAAACTAGTTTTCTAGGAAGCCCCTCAACATGCTAGAACATTGCAAACAAGATGCACTCACTTCCTTCTGTCCTAAGGGAGGAGCTGAAAATTGTATGACTTTTTCCCAGCCATGCTGTGCCATACTAAGGAAGGGTGAAGCAAGGGTGAGTGAAAACACTGTGAAGTTTTCTGCCGTTTGAATATGGGTTTTTCTTGATTGCTGCAAATCCCTGAGTACTTTTTAGATCTCCCCCAAGGCTGTTTCAATCTGTCTGTTGTTGTTTGTTTAGTGTTTCCATGGAGGAATGAGGGCGTAGAGTTTCCTGGTTTATCATCTTGCTGACATCCGTCTCTCTTAGCATGTGTCTTAAAAAAAAATGTGGGAGCAGTGAGGTGTGTGTGGTTAAGGTTAGGCAAAGGGAACTAAATCTGAATGCCTGATATGGAGAGAGGGCACAGGACCGAAGGCAGGCATGTTTTTGCATATTCTGATGCAACTCACTGCTGATATAGTTCTATGAATACACTATTTTCACAGCAAATAATGTCATTTTCTCTTTAAATATGCCTGCAAATATGCTATTGTTGCTGTTAAAGCAAGGAATCAATTGTGCAACAATGAAGAGACACATAAAATAGCACAGTTCTTAGTCAAATTTGGAGCAGAAAATAAGCCAGAAAAGTGCTATTGGAAGATGAATGTTTGTAAGCAAATTTGACATTTGAGGGCAGACTTTTCCGGGCCTGCTGAAAGTATTAGAATACTGTTAGACATTAGAAAACCTATGAAATGCTTTTGTTGTTGTTTTGCCCCCAGTAGAAATCTAAGCTCTAACACAGAGTCAGTATGTATGTTGTATATTTTCCCAGGCATATTTATTTCCCAGGCCCTATTTTTAAAGTTTGCTTTTAAAACTTTCTTATAATTTTTCATAATGCCCACTTATAAGTAGAAGATTCCTTTTCACAGTTTTTTTTTTTTTGCACTTGGGTGTCTTTTTAATGTGGAGAAGAGACCAGGCTAGTTGTTCTCTTTCTTAGTTTTTGTGGCCAGTTTGTCTATTGTCACGCCGATACCACACTGATTTATCATTGCTTTATTCTCGATATTCTAGTCCTGATATCTGTTCTTTAAAACTGTCTTAGCTCTTCTTATTTTTTTCTCTTAAAAAAATTTTTTTTTGAGGTACAGTTAATTTACAATTTTGTGGTTGTTTCAAGTGTACAGTAAAATGATTTTTTGCTGTAGAGTTTTGTCTGGATATATGCTCAAGAGTGGGATTGCAGGATCATATGGTAACTCAATTTTTAATTTTTTAAGGAATTCCCATACTGTTCTCCATAGTGGTTGTACAAATTTACATTCCCACCAACAGTGTAGGAGGATTTATTTTTCTCCATACCATCTCCAGCATTTATTACTTGTAGACTCTTTAATGATAGCTATTCTGACTGGTGTGAGGTGCTATCCCATTGTAGTTTTGGTTTGCATTTCTCTAATAATTAGTGATACGAGCATTTTTTCATGTGTCTGTTGGTCATCTCTATATCTTCTTTGGAGAAATGTCTACCTACGTTTTCTGCCCATTTATTATTATTTTTTTGTTAAGCTATATGAGCTATTTGTATATTTTGGAAATTAATCCCTTGTCAGTAGCACTGTTTGCAAACATTTTCTCACAGTCCATCAGTTGTCTTTTCATTTTTCTTTATGGTTTCCTTTGATGTGCAAATGCTTTTAAGTTTAATTAGGTTCCATTTGCTTATTTTTGTTTTTATTTCCATTACTTTTTTAAGAGATACATCCCCCAAAAAAATATTGCTGCAATTTATGTCAAAGAGTGTTCTGCCTATGTTTTCTTTTAGGAGTTTTATAGTATCTGGTCTTACATTTAGGTCTGACATCTGGTCTTCTTTAATCCATTCTGAGTTAATTTTTGTATTTGGTGTTAGAGAATGTTATAACTTCATTCTTTTACATGTAACTGTCCAGTTTTCCTACTTATTAAAGAGACTGGTTATTGTCCATTTTATATTCTTGCCTCCATTGTAAACTAATTGGCCATAAGTGCATGGCTTATTTCTGGACTTTCTGTTCTGTTCCATTGGTTTATATGTCTATTTTTGTGCCAATAACACACTGTTTTGATTACTGTAGCTTTGTAGTGTACTCTGAAGTCAGGACACCTGATCCCTCTAGCTTCAATCTTCCTTCTCAAGATTGGTTGAGCTATTGAGAGTTTTTTCTGTTTATATGCAAATTTTATAATTTTAAGTTCTAGTTCTGTAAAAAATGTCATTGGCAATTTGATTGAGATTGCATTGAGTCTGTCTATTTCCTTGAGTAATGGTTTGGTTCTTTTTACACTTGTGTTTCCATATTAAGTTTAGAGTCAGGTAAGTTCCATAGGAAAATACCGTTGTGGTTTTGATTGGAATTATGTTAAAACTATAGATTAATTTGGTACCATATGAAATTGGTTTAAAGTTAAGTTTTTCTGTCAGTGGATATGACATCTTTTCCCATCTATTTAAACATGTTTTAATGTTCTCTGATGATATTTTATAATTTTCTATAGAAAAATCTTACAAACTTCATGTGCAATTTTTTTCTGGATACTGTGTATTTTTCCTGTATATAGTCCTATAGTATATAAAGGCTATATTTTATAAAATTACATTTTGTAACTTGTTCTACAGATATAGGAACCTGTGTGCTTAGTCCCTCAGTCGTGTCTGATTCTGTGCTATCCCATAGACTGTAGCCTGCCAGGCTCCTCTGTCCATGGGGATAATTGATCATATATGTTAGTTTTATTTACTCATCTGTAAATTCTGTTAGATTTTCTTTCAATTTAAATACTGAATACTGTCTGTCTGTTTGAGCTGCTACAAGTACCGTAGAATGGGTGGCTTATAAACAACATAAATGTCTTTTTCACAGTTCTGGAGGCTGGGAAGCTCATGATCAAGGTTATAGCAAATTCAGTATCTGGTGAAAACGTACTTTCTGGTTCACAGACAACTTCTTGTTCTGTGGTGTTCTTGCTGGGTGAAGGGAGCTAGGTTTTCTTTTTATTGAATAATCTTCAAATAATACC
>SJYX01001871.1:77798-90007 GCA_006410675.1 Oreotragus oreotragus
TCTATGGGGTCACACAGAGTCGGACACGACTGAAGTGACTTAGCAGCAGCAGCAGAGGGAACAAATTTGAATTATTTTCAATTATTTGTCATAATAAAATGCCCCCTAAGTTAATATCATTTGTACTACGATAATTTTACTCTTATGTTTTTTTCCTTTTAATGTGTCATACTTCTTTTTCTATTTTAATTTTTTTGTTGTGTGAAATGCACACAAAAAAATTCATTATTATAGCCACTTTTAAGTTTGGTGGCGTTAAGTACATTCATACTGTTGTGCAACCATCATTATCTGTCATGAGTCGGACACAGCTGAGCGACTTCACTTTCACTTTTCACTTTCATGCATTGGAGAAGGAAATGGCAACCCACTCCAGTGTTCTTGCCTGGAGAATCCCAGGGACGGGGGAGCCTGGTGGGCTGCCATCTATGGGGTCACACAGAGTCGGACACGACTGAAGCGACTTAGCAGTAGCAGCAGCAGCAGCACACCCATTAAGCAATAGCTCCCCAGTCCTCTTCCCCCAGCTTCTTGACAGCTGCTATTCTGCTTTCTGTCTCTGTAAATCTGATTCCTCTAGGTACCTCCTTTACGTGGAGTTATACAGTATTTGTCTTTTTGTGATGGGCTTCTTTCACTTGGCGTAATGTTCTCAAGTTTCATCCATACTGTAGCATGTGTGAGCATTTCCTTTGTTAAGGCTGAATAGCATTCCGTTGTATGTATATACCACCTTTTTCTTATCCACTCTCTGTTGATGCTCACTTTGGTTGCTTGTACCTTTTGAATAATGAGTAATGCTGCTATGAACATGGGTGTATAAATCATCTCCTCCAGGCCCTACTTGCAGTTCTTTTGATTTACACCTAGAAATGGAATTACTAGATCATATGATAAATCTATTTTAATTTTCTAAAGAACTGTTATACTTTTTTCCATAGTAACTGCACCATTTTATATTTCTCTAAGAATGCAAAAGGACTCATGTTTCTTCACATCCCTGTCAATACTTGTTATTTTGGTTTTTTGATAATAACTATCCTAATGAGGCTGAGGTGTATCTCTTTATGGTTTTGATTTGCATTTCTCCCGTTGTGTGGATTGCCTTTTACCGTTGATTGTGTCCTTTGACACATTTTGAAGTTGTTTATTTTTTGTTTTGTTTGTGCTTTTGATGTCATATCCAAGAAATCATTGCCAAATACAATGCCATGAAGCTTTTCCTCTATGTTTTCTTTTCTCTAAAGAGTTTTATATTTTTATGTTGCTATTTCTCGCTTTAATTATGCCAGTGTTTGCTTCATATATTTAGAAGCTCTAATGTTTATTATATATATGTTTATTATTGTTATATATGCTTGTTAAATTGAATCTTTTATAATTATAAAATGTTTTTCTTTGTCTCATAAGTTTTAGACTTAGTTGATTTTATCTGATATTAATATAGCCACCCCTGTTCTCTTTTGGACACTATTTTACATTGAATATCTTTCTTCATCCTTTTACTTTCTACCTATGTGTCCTCAGTTCTAAAATGAGTCTTTTATAGACTCCATACAGTTGATCCTGATTTTTCATCCATACTACCAGCCTGAGTCTTTTGATTGGAGAATCTGATCCATTTGCATTTAAATAATTACTAGTAGTTGCCTTTTTCTTGTTTCTTTTCCATGTGTCTTATACCCTGTTGTCCTTCATTCCCCCCCCTTACTCCCTTCCTTTGTGTTGACTTAATTTTTTTATAGTGATACATTTTTTTATTCCTTTCTCATTTACTTTTGTGTATATTCTATAGATATATTTGTCTGTTTAGCATGGGCATTATGAACAACATCCTAAAGTAATAGCAATCTATTTTAAACTGATACCAACTTAACTTCAACTGTAGATAAAAGCTTTCTCCTTTACAACTTTACTCCCCTATTTATGTTATTGATATCACATATTACGTCTATATAGTTGTATAGCTGTTAGCTAGATTTATGATTATTTTTATACTTTTCTTTTTTTAATATTAATGCTTTTCTCTTTTAAATACTGTAAGAGATTAAAAATGGAGTTATGAACCAGAATTACAATAATGCTAATTTTTATATTTTTATTTACCGTTACCAGAAAACTGTATTTTCATATGACTTCAAGTTACTACTGCCTAATAGCCTTTGTTTCAACTTGAAGAACTCCCTTTACCATTTCTTGTAAGGCAGGTCTAGAGGTAATGGGCACCCTCATTTTTTTGTTTATTTGGGAATGCCTTAATTTCTCTATCATGTTTTCAAGAACAGTTTTCCTTTAAGGATATATACTTCTTGGCTGATAGTTTTTTTTCTTTCAGCACTTTAAATATATCATCCTGCTGTCTTTAGGTTTACAAGGTTTCTTCTGAGAAACCTGGTGGTGATTTTATTGAGGATCACTTTGGAAATGGCAACCCACTCCAGTACTCTTGCCTGGAAAATCCCACGGGAGGAGCCTGGTAGGCTACAGTCCGTGGGGTCGCAAAGAGTCAGACACGACTGAGCGACTTTACTTCACTTCACTTTTTTTGTAATGATTTGCTTTTCTTTTGCTGATTTCAAGATTTTTATGATTTGTCATAATGTCCTTCAGTTTGAGTATGTGTCTTGGTGTGAATCTCTTTGCGTTCATCCTATTTGGAGTTAATCGAACTTCTTGTAATTATATATCCATGTCTTTCCCCAAATTTGGGGAGTTTTTGGCCACTATTCTTCAAAATAAGCTCTCTGCCTCTTTCTTTCTCCTCCTTCTGTGACTCTTATAATATATATGTTGGCCTGATTTATGATGTTCCATAAAGTCTCTTAGGCTCTATTTCTTCATTCTTTTTTTTCTTTTGACTCTTCAGACTCAATAGTTTTAAGTCTTTTGTCTTCAAATTTGCTGTTTCTTTCTTCTGCTACAGTATTTTCTTGATCCTTTCTAGTGGAGAATCCCAGGGACAGCAGAGCCTGGTGGGTTGCCATCTGTGGGGTCTCACAGAGTCGAACACGACTGAAATGACTTAGCAGCAGCAGCAGCAGTGGATTTCTCTACTTACTGCTTTTTATGTTCCAGAATTTCTATTGGTCCTCTTTTTAATAATTTCTAGCTCTTTGTTTTCTTTCTCTTTTTGTTCATTTATTTTCCCAATTTCCTTTTGTTCTTTCTGCATTTTTTTCCTTTAACTCTTTGAACATATTTAAGGCTGTTGTTTTAAAAATTGTTGTCTCAATAAGCATAAAGGCTGTATTTCTTTAGAGTCAGGTTCTGGAAATTTATTTTGTTCATTTGAAGGGATATCTTTCCCTGAACTTTGTATTCTTTGTGATCTTTTGTTGAAAATTGTACGTTTTGAAAAAATAGCCATCTATTCTAGATTTGCAGATTGGCTGTATACAGGGAAGACCCACTAATTAGCCCAATACAAGGCTTATGGGCTTTTCAGGTCTTTCCTAGGCATTAGTTTTCTGTGGACCTGAGTATGTGCTTTCCCCCAGATACATAACCATTTAAAAATATCTTTTCAATAAGAATCTCATTCCGTTCTTCTTGGCATCTTAGGTGTCTTATAATATTCCTCTCCCCATAATCTCTTGTGCCCAGGCATCCATTAGTCTATGGTCCCTCTGTAGCTCTCACATGTCACAGTGATTGCCACAGCTTTCACTGGCCTCTAATATGATGTCCATATTATGCCTTCATTTCTGCCTGAACTCTAAGGAAAGCTAAACAGAAACTAGTTTTCTAGGAAGCCCCTCAACATGCTAGAACATTGCAAACAAGATGCACTCACTTCCTTCTGTCCTAAGGGAGGAGCTGAAAATTGTATGACTTTTTCCCAGCCATGCTGTGCCATACTAAGGAAGGGTGAAGCAAGGGTGAGTGAAAACACTGTGAAGTTTTCTGCCGTTTGAATATGGGTTTTTCTTGATTGCTGCAAATCCCTGAGTACTTTTTAGATCTCCCCCAAGGCTGTTTCAATCTGTCTGTTGTTGTTTGTTTAGTGTTTCCATGGAGGAATGAGGGCGTAGAGTTTCCTGGTTTATCATCTTGCTGACATCCGTCTCTCTTAGCATGTGTCTTAAAAAAAAATGTGGGAGCAGTGAGGTGTGTGTGGTTAAGGTTAGGCAAAGGGAACTAAATCTGAATGCCTGATATGGAGAGAGGGCACAGGACCGAAGGCAGGCATGTTTTCGCATATTCTGATGCAACTCACTGCTGATATAGTTCTATGAATACACTATTTTCACAGCAAATAATGTCATTTTCTCTTTAAATATGCCTGCAAATATGCTATTGTTGCTGTTAAAGCAAGGAATCAATTGTGCAACAATGAAGAGACACATAAAATAGCACAGTTCTTAGTCAAATTTGGAGCAGAAAATAAGCCAGAAAAGTGCTATTGGAAGATGAATGTTTGTAAGCAAATTTGACATTTGAGGGCAGACTTTTCCGGGCCTGCTGAAAGTATTAGAATACTGTTAGACATTAGAAAACCTATGAAATGCTTTTGTTGTTGTTTTGCCCCCAGTAGAAATCTAAGCTCTAACACAGAGTCAGTATGTATGTTGTATATTTTCCCAGGCATATTTATTTCCCAGGCCCTATTTTTAAAGTTTGCTTTTAAAACTTTCTTATAATTTTTCATAATGCCCACTTATAAGTAGAAGATTCCTTTTCACAGTTTTTTTTTTTTTGCACTTGGGTGTCTTTTTAATGTGGAGAAGAGACCAGGCTAGTTGTTCTCTTTCTTAGTTTTTGTGGCCAGTTTGTCTATTGTCACGCCGATACCACACTGATTTATCATTGCTTTATTCTCGATATTCTAGTCCTGATATCTGTTCTTTAAAACTGTCTTAGCTCTTCTTATTTTTTTCTCTTAAAAAAATTTTTTTTTGAGGTACAGTTAATTTACAATTTTGTGGTTGTTTCAAGTGTACAGTAAAATGATTTTTTGCTGTAGAGTTTTGTCTGGATATATGCTCAAGAGTGGGATTGCAGGATCATATGGTAACTCAATTTTTAATTTTTTAAGGAATTCCCATACTGTTCTCCATAGTGGTTGTACAAATTTACATTCCCACCAACAGTGTAGGAGGATTTATTTTTCTCCATACCATCTCCAGCATTTATTACTTGTAGACTCTTTAATGATAGCTATTCTGACTGGTGTGAGGTGCTATCCCATTGTAGTTTTGGTTTGCATTTCTCTAATAATTAGTGATACGAGCATTTTTTCATGTGTCTGTTGGTCATCTCTATATCTTCTTTGGAGAAATGTCTACCTACGTTTTCTGCCCATTTATTATTATTTTTTTGTTAAGCTATATGAGCTATTTGTATATTTTGGAAATTAATCCCTTGTCAGTAGCACTGTTTGCAAACATTTTCTCACAGTCCATCAGTTGTCTTTTCATTTTTCTTTATGGTTTCCTTTGATGTGCAAATGCTTTTAAGTTTAATTAGGTTCCATTTGCTTATTTTTGTTTTTATTTCCATTACTTTTTTAAGAGATACATCCCCCAAAAAAATATTGCTGCAATTTATGTCAAAGAGTGTTCTGCCTATGTTTTCTTTTAGGAGTTTTATAGTATCTGGTCTTACATTTAGGTCTGACATCTGGTCTTCTTTAATCCATTCTGAGTTAATTTTTGTATTTGGTGTTAGAGAATGTTATAACTTCATTCTTTTACATGTAACTGTCCAGTTTTCCTACTTATTAAAGAGACTGGTTATTGTCCATTTTATATTCTTGCCTCCATTGTAAACTAATTGGCCATAAGTGCATGGCTTATTTCTGGACTTTCTGTTCTGTTCCATTGGTTTATATGTCTATTTTTGTGCCAATAACACACTGTTTTGATTACTGTAGCTTTGTAGTGTACTCTGAAGTCAGGACACCTGATCCCTCTAGCTTCAATCTTCCTTCTCAAGATTGGCTGAGCTATTGAGAGTTTTTTCTGTTTATATGCAAATTTTATAATTTTAAGTTCTAGTTCTGTAAAAAATGTCATTGGCAATTTGATTGAGATTGCATTGAGTCTGTCTATTTCCTTGAGTAATGGTTTGGTTCTTTTTACACTTGTGTTTCCATATTAAGTTTAGAGTCAGGTAAGTTCCATAGGAAAATACACTTGTGGTTTTGATTGGAATTATGTTAAAACTATAGATTAATTTGGTACCATATGAAATTGGTTTAAAGTTAAGTTTTTCTGTCAGTGGATATGACATCTTTTCCCATCTATTTAAACATGTTTTAATGTTCTCTGATGATATTTTATAATTTTCTATAGAAAAATCTTACAAACTTCATGTGCAATTTTTTTCTGGATACTGTGTATTTTTCCTGTATATAGTCCTATAGTATATAAAGGCTATATTTTATAAAATTACATTTTGTAACTTGTTCTACAGATATAGGAACCTGTGTGCTTAGTCCCTCAGTCGTGTCTGATTCTGTGCTATCCCATAGACTGTAGCCTGCCAGGCTCCTCTGTCCATGGGGATAATTGATCATATATGTTAGTTTTATTTACTCATCTGTAAATTCTGTTAGATTTTCTTTCAATTTAAATACTGAATACTGTCTGTCTGTTTGAGCTGCTACAAGTACCGTAGAATGGGTGGCTTATAAACAACATAAATGTCTTTTTCACAGTTCTGGAGGCTGGGAAGCTCATGATCAAGGTTATAGCAAATTCAGTATCTGGTGAAAACGTACTTTCTGGTTCACAGACAACTTCTTGTTCTGTGGTGTTCTTGCTGGGTGAAGGGAGCTAGGTTTTCTTTTTATTGAATAGTCTTCAAATAATACCGGTTCTGTTTCTTATTTCCCAATTCTTATATATTTTTTGTTTTTCTTTTAATATTGTGCTAACAGAACCTGCAGTGCTCTGTTAAATAGAAGCAACAATATTGGATATCCTTCTCTATTTCTGATTTTAAAGAGAATGCTGTAAAGTTTCATCATTATATATGAACTGTATCATGGTTTGGGGTTTATATTCTATTATAAGAAGTTCTGTTCCTTGTTTATGGGTTTGGTATTTCTTTTGTCTTGAAATGGTATTGAATTCATTGAAAAAAAAATTTTGGTGACCACTATAAAGATCATATAGTTTTCCTCATTTTATCTGTTATGCTAGAGAAATTTTCTAATGTTAACTGTGCTTGTAATTCATGAGATAAACTCAATTTGGTTATGATGCATTCTCTCATGTGTGTTGAAATTTTTTGGCTGATATTCTAGAGGATTTTTGTGTCAAAATTTATATGTGAAATTGGCCTATAATTTTCATTACTTATTTTACTATATTTATTTGGTTTTGGCATTAGTTTTACTAGCTTCATAAAATGATGTAAGTAATGTTTCCTCTTTTTTAATTCCTTAGAATTTGAATAAATCGAATTCTTTGCATATATTGATGGAACTCTCTATATAGCTATTCTGTGTTTTCCCTCTCTCTATTAGAATAGACATACAAGTTCTGATTTAACTGATTTAATGGCTATAGAATATTCAATTTTTTCTTATAAAAAATAGCATCTCTATTGAGATATTATTCGTATGACATAAAATTCACCCTTCTAAAGTGTACTGTTTGGTGGGTTTTAGTTTAAATAATAGTGTCTGATATTAAACTAGTTACTTTCTTTTGGTTATTATTTTCTTACCGTATCTCAGGTGCATAGAATTGTACTAAAAACTGTCTTTAGTTTATGGAAACTCTGATTAATGGTCCATGCATGTGCCACTTTTACTCATTTATTTAGTTTGCTATTATAAACAATATAATAAGCATCTGTGAAATCACCTGCTAAAGCAAGACTAACCTGACATGCCGTATCTGTCTTGTAGCACACTTTTCATTTGCATATGAGGTTGTTTCTTGACTCTGTTCTGTTTTCAGTTACTCATCCATCCTTTTACCAGTTGCAATCTGTCTTTAATTATTGTAGCTGCAAGACAGGTCTAATATCTGGTGAGGTAAGTCTTCTCTCCCTGTTCTCTTTCTTAACAGTGCTTTGACTGTTCTAGGCTGTTTACCTTTTCATGTAACTTTTAGAATCATTTCATTAAATTGTATGAAATTTCTTCTTAGGTTTATAAAATTGGAGTTACATTGAATCTGTAATCTAGAGCGAATTCATTCATTTATAATATCAGTTGTTTGTAGCCATGAACATGATATATTTTTTCATGAATTTAGGTTCTTTTATAAGCAGTTTTTGATATATCTTTTATAATCTTCTCCATATAATTTTTACATGTTTTATTAAGTTTATTCCTGGGTGTCTGGCATTCTCTGAGATCATCATAAGTGAAATATTTTATTTAATTTTGTTTTTTAGGCTTTTGCTGCTAATATATTAGAAATGAAACTGACTCATATTTTAGTATTATATGCAGCCAACTTGCTAAACTCTGTTAGTCCCGCAATTTGTAGGTTTCTTAATGTATACTATGTAGGTAAC
The DNA here is from genome assembly GCA_006410675.1 of Oreotragus oreotragus. NCBI lineage: Eukaryota > Metazoa > Chordata > Mammalia > Artiodactyla > Bovidae > Oreotragus > Oreotragus oreotragus. The sequence goes on from SJYX01001871.1 coordinate 86,274, forward strand.
CTTCTCATCTGCCATAATATGAAGATGATGTTTGAATAAGGGTGTGAAACAGGTGAGGAGGTAAATTAACATAGATACTCAGTGGAGAACATATCAGGCAGAAAGACCAGCAAGCACAAAGATATTAAACCAGAAAGGAAGCCAGTATTCCTGGAGTGCTGATCAAGCAGGAGAGTGATAGAAGATGAGGTCAGAGGTATTGGACTCAATTATAAAGAATCCTATGGTTTTTCCAGTAGTCATGTATGGATGTGAGAGTTGGACTGTGAAGAAGGCTGAGTGCCGAAGAACTGATGCTTTTGAACTGTGGTGTTGGAAAAGACTCTTGAGAGTCCCTTGGACTGCAAGGAGATCCAACCACTCCATTCTGAAGGAGATCAGCCCTGGGATTTCTTTGGAAGGAATGATGCTAAAGCTGAAACTCCAGTACTTTGGCCACCTCATGCGAAGAGTTGACTCACTGGAAAAGACTTTGATGCTGGGAGGGACTTGGGGCAGAAGAAGAAGGGGACGACAGAGGATGAGATGGCTGGATGGCATCACTGACTCGACAAACACGAGTCTGAGTGAACTCCAGGAGTTGGTGATGGACAGGGAAGCCTGGCGTGCTGCGATTCATGGGATCGCAAAGAGTCGGACACGACTGAGCGACTGAACTGAACTGAACTGATAGATAACTCTAAGGACTTAACATTCTTACTATGATTTTGTCATTCACTGGAGGGTTTTGAGCCAAGGGTTACATGATCTGATTCAGCTTTTTAGAGGACCATTCTGGCTCCTATGTTGAGAATAAACTATAATGGTTAAGGACTAAAACAGGGAGACATGATAGGACTGCATTAATACAGATAACCTGGTGGTGGTCTAGACCAGGGGAGTAGTGGGTAAAAGTGGTGAGAGGTAGCTGGATCCTGGATATATTTTGAAGATAGAAACAACAGACATTTCTGAACATTGCTTAGGTTAGACAAAGAAGTCAAGGATGATTCTAAATTTTTGGTTTGAGCAATTAGAAGAATGAAGTTGCCATTAATAATGTTGTTAAAGAAGTTGAGTATCATTCATATAGTGTCTACTTTATAAGGACTTTGAAGAAAATTTATTTGAGTCAGTACTGAAAATAGGTGTACTTCTCTTGAGAACTTGCTTCCTTTCTCTTTGTTAGTATTTGCTGGAGACTGTAACTGCTTCAGCTATTAGAAGATGTAAAATCACATTTATGTGCCTTTTAGCAAGGGTATAGGTATCTAAAGTATATGTACTTTTTTATTGGCCTTATTCACATTTGACTTTGTTTTTATCTTTTCCCACTACTTCTAATTCATTCTCTTCTGTGTTATATATCCTTATATACTTCCTTAAGATCTTTTTTAGAACAAGGTAATGTGGATAAATGAAAATAAATTGTTGCATTATATGCCACCAAAAAGGAAATGTGGAAGGTAGCATGAATTTTTAACAACTAAGCTAAGGGTTAGAACATCATCTTGAACCACAAATTTATACATATATATGTGTGTGTGTGTGTGTGTGTGAATATATGTGTGTATATGCATATGTATATATAAATACATGATTATATATATTTAATTTATATATATACCTGACTGCCCTCGAGTTCCTACAACTCTATATCATTCATTCAGCAGTATCCAGTGAGTATCCACTATGTGCCAGGTGCTGTTCTAGGCACTTGATGACATCAGTTAATAAAACAAAGAATTGTTTTAGGGATCATGTTGTGAGGGAGCATGCATTCTAGTGGGAGAGATCCTGACAAAAATAACACATGTAGTAGGTTAGTAGAATATACAGTGTATCAGAAGACAGTATGTACTACAGAAAAAAAAAAAAGTCAAGCACGATAAGGGAGATTGGTGAAGGAAATGCACATGGGTTGGGAAGTGGTTGTTGCAACATTACATAACGTGGTCTGGATGGGATATATTGAGATATGATGTTCAACGGAGACTTGAAGGAGGTGAGGGTGTGAGTTATGGCTCAGATGGTAGAGAATCCGCCTGCAATGCAGGACACCTGGGTTTGATCCCTGGGTTAGGAAGATTCCCTGGAGAAGGGCATGCTAGCCCACTCCAGTATTCTTGCCTGGAGAGTCCCCTTGGACAGAGGAGCCTGGTGGGCTACCGTCCATGGGGTTGCAAAGAGGGCAGCATAGCACTGAAGGAAGAGCCGTCCCATCAGTGGGAACAGAAAGCAAAGGTCTTGATGTAGCAATGTCCTGGCTTGTTTAAGGAGTAGCTGGGCAGCCAGCATGCAATTGACTGCGTGAGAAACAAGCTGGGAAATAAGGTCAGAGAGTCAGTTGAGGTGGGAGGCAAATCTCATCCAGTTTTGTAGATGGTTATTAGGAAATGTGCTTAGTCGCTCAGTCGTGTCTGACTCTTTGTGACCCCGCAGACTGTAAAGGCTGCTCTGGCCATGGGGATTCTCCAGGCAAGAATACTGGGGTGGGTTGTCACGCCCTCCTCCAGGGATTAGTACATGAGCTTTCTCTGAGCGAAAGGAGGTACCATTGCAGGATTTCAAGCCTAAGAGTAGAATGATTTGACTTAGATTTTAAAAGGATCTCTCTGGCCATTAAAGTATAATTTTCCAGAGAGTTGATGATTATTTCTGCAATTTTAGGTATGTTACAGCTAATACTGATACCGAAGAACAGAGTTTTCCAGTCCCTAAGGCGTTTAACACTCATGTGGAGGAATTAAATTTAGATGCCCTTATTCAGATGGCTGATAATTTACGAGTGAATGAGGCCAAAAAAGTGGAGAGTTTTGAGCTGCTTTGTGACCACAAAGAAAAGGTAAGATATATGTGATAATAACCTGTTTGTATAGTTTTAATTTTTATCTAATTTACTTTTCCATTCATGTTATGACCACAGCAATTGTGTCACAGTTTACAAAAGCTAAATGACTGGTGTGAATTTTTTTAATAATATTACTAAAAATTTTTTTTAACTAAATAAAAAAGTTTATTCAAAAAACCAAGATCATGGCATTCAGTCCCATCCCTTCATGGCATATAGATGGGGAAAAAGTGGAAACAGTGACAGATTTTATTTTCTTGGGCTAAAAAACCACTGCAGATGGTGACTGCAGCCATGAAATTGAAAGACACTTTTCTCCTTGGAAGAAAAGGTATGACAAACCTAGACTGCATATTAAAAAGCTGAGATATCACTTTGCTGACAAAAGTCCATATAGTCAAATCTATAGATTCTACAGTAGTCACATATAGATGTGAGAGTTGGGCTATAAAGAAAACTGAACATTGAGAAACTGATGCTTTCAAACTTGTGAAGAAAACTCTTCAGAGTCCCTTGAACAGCAAGGAGATCAAATCAGTCAATCCTAAAGTAAATCAACCCTGAATATTCACTGGAAGGACTGATGCTGAAGCTGAAGCTCCAGTATGTATTTTGGCCACCTGGTGGGAAAAGCTGCTGCTGCTGCTGCTAAGTTGCTTCAGTCGTGTCCGACTCTGTGCAACCCCACAGACGGCAGCCCATTGGGCTCCACCATCCCTGGGATTCTCCAGGCAAGAACACTGGAGTGGGTTGCCATTTCCTTTTCCAATGCATGAAAGTGAAAAGTGAAAGTGAAAGTGAAGTCGTGTCTGACTCAGTGACCCCATGGACTGCAGCCCACCAGGCTCCTCCATCCATGGGATTTTCCAGGCAAGAGGACTGGAGTGGGGTGCCATTGCCTTCT
>SJYX01001871.1:90970-118104 GCA_006410675.1 Oreotragus oreotragus
CTCTATATAGCTATTCTGTGTTTTCCCTCTCTCTATTAGAATAGACATACAAGTTCTGATTTAACTGATTTAATGGCTATAGAATATTCAATTTTTTCTTATAAAAAATAGCATCTCTATTGAGATATTATTCGTATGACATAAAATTCACCCTTCTAAAGTGTACTGTTTGGTGGGTTTTAGTTTAAATAATAGTGTCTGATATTAAACTAGTTACTTTCTTTTGGTTATTATTTTCTTACCGTATCTCAGGTGCATAGAATTGTACTAAAAACTGTCTTTAGTTTATGGAAACTCTGATTAATGGTCCATGCATGTGCCACTTTTACTCATTTATTTAGTTTGCTATTATAAACAATATAATAAGCATCTGTGAAATCACCTGCTAAAGCAAGACTAACCTGACATGCCGTATCTGTCTTGTAGCACACTTTTCATTTGCATATGAGGTTGTTTCTTGACTCTGTTCTGTTTTCAGTTACTCATCCATCCTTTTACCAGTTGCAATCTGTCTTTAATTATTGTAGCTGCAAGACAGGTCTAATATCTGGTGAGGTAAGTCTTCTCTCCCTGTTCTCTTTCTTAACAGTGCTTTGACTGTTCTAGGCTGTTTACCTTTTCATGTAACTTTTAGAATCATTTCATTAAATTGTATGAAATTTCTTCTTAGGTTTATAAAATTGGAGTTACATTGAATCTGTAATCTAGAGCGAATTCATTCATTTATAATATCAGTTGTTTGTAGCCATGAACATGATATATTTTTTCATGAATTTAGGTTCTTTTATAAGCAGTTTTTGATATATCTTTTATAATCTTCTCCATATAATTTTTACATGTTTTATTAAGTTTATTCCTGGGTGTCTGGCATTCTCTGAGATCATCATAAGTGAAATATTTTATTTAATTTTGTTTTTTAGGCTTTTGCTGCTAATATATTAGAAATGAAACTGACTCATATTTTAGTATTATATGCAGCCAACTTGCTAAACTCTGTTAGTCCCGCAATTTGTAGGTTTCTTAATGTATACTATGTAGGTAACCTTCTCATCTGCCATAATATGAAGATGATGTTTGAATAAGGGTGTGAAACAGGTGAGGAGGTAAATTAACATAGATACTCAGTGGAGAACATATCAGGCAGAAAGACCAGCAAGCACAAAGATATTAAACCAGAAAGGAAGCCAGTATTCCTGGAGTGCTGATCAAGCAGGAGAGTGATAGAAGATGAGGTCAGAGGTATTGGACTCAATTATAAAGAATCCTATGGTTTTTCCAGTAGTCATGTATGGATGTGAGAGTTGGACTGTGAAGAAGGCTGAGTGCCGAAGAACTGATGCTTTTGAACTGTGGTGTTGGAAAAGACTCTTGAGAGTCCCTTGGACTGCAAGGAGATCCAACCACTCCATTCTGAAGGAGATCAGCCCTGGGATTTCTTTGGAAGGAATGATGCTAAAGCTGAAACTCCAGTACTTTGGCCACCTCATGCGAAGAGTTGACTCACTGGAAAAGACTTTGATGCTGGGAGGGACTTGGGGCAGAAGAAGAAGGGGACGACAGAGGATGAGATGGCTGGATGGCATCACTGACTCGACAAACACGAGTCTGAGTGAACTCCAGGAGTTGGTGATGGACAGGGAAGCCTGGCGTGCTGCGATTCATGGGATCGCAAAGAGTCGGACACGACTGAGCGACTGAACTGAACTGAACTGATAGATAACTCTAAGGACTTAACATTCTTACTATGATTTTGTCATTCACTGGAGGGTTTTGAGCCAAGGGTTACATGATCTGATTCAGCTTTTTAGAGGACCATTCTGGCTCCTATGTTGAGAATAAACTATAATGGTTAAGGACTAAAACAGGGAGACATGATAGGACTGCATTAATACAGATAACCTGGTGGTGGTCTAGACCAGGGGAGTAGTGGGTAAAAGTGGTGAGAGGTAGCTGGATCCTGGATATATTTTGAAGATAGAAACAACAGACATTTCTGAACATTGCTTAGGTTAGACAAAGAAGTCAAGGATGATTCTAAATTTTTGGTTTGAGCAATTAGAAGAATGAAGTTGCCATTAATAATGTTGTTAAAGAAGTTGAGTATCATTCATATAGTGTCTACTTTATAAGGACTTTGAAGAAAATTTATTTGAGTCAGTACTGAAAATAGGTGTACTTCTCTTGAGAACTTGCTTCCTTTCTCTTTGTTAGTATTTGCTGGAGACTGTAACTGCTTCAGCTATTAGAAGATGTAAAATCACATTTATGTGCCTTTTAGCAAGGGTATAGGTATCTAAAGTATATGTACTTTTTTATTGGCCTTATTCACATTTGACTTTGTTTTTATCTTTTCCCACTACTTCTAATTCATTCTCTTCTGTGTTATATATCCTTATATACTTCCTTAAGATCTTTTTTAGAACAAGGTAATGTGGATAAATGAAAATAAATTGTTGCATTATATGCCACCAAAAAGGAAATGTGGAAGGTAGCATGAATTTTTAACAACTAAGCTAAGGGTTAGAACATCATCTTGAACCACAAATTTATACATATATATGTGTGTGTGTGTGTGTGTGTGAATATATGTGTGTATATGCATATGTATATATAAATACATGATTATATATATTTAATTTATATATATACCTGACTGCCCTCGAGTTCCTACAACTCTATATCATTCATTCAGCAGTATCCAGTGAGTATCCACTATGTGCCAGGTGCTGTTCTAGGCACTTGATGACATCAGTTAATAAAACAAAGAATTGTTTTAGGGATCATGTTGTGAGGGAGCATGCATTCTAGTGGGAGAGATCCTGACAAAAATAACACATGTAGTAGGTTAGTAGAATATACAGTGTATCAGAAGACAGTATGTACTACAGAAAAAAAAAAAAGTCAAGCACGATAAGGGAGATTGGTGAAGGAAATGCACATGGGTTGGGAAGTGGTTGTTGCAACATTACATAACGTGGTCTGGATGGGATATATTGAGATATGATGTTCAACGGAGACTTGAAGGAGGTGAGGGTGTGAGTTATGGCTCAGATGGTAGAGAATCCGCCTGCAATGCAGGACACCTGGGTTTGATCCCTGGGTTAGGAAGATTCCCTGGAGAAGGGCATGCTAGCCCACTCCAGTATTCTTGCCTGGAGAGTCCCCTTGGACAGAGGAGCCTGGTGGGCTACCGTCCATGGGGTTGCAAAGAGGGCAGCATAGCACTGAAGGAAGAGCCGTCCCATCAGTGGGAACAGAAAGCAAAGGTCTTGATGTAGCAATGTCCTGGCTTGTTTAAGGAGTAGCTGGGCAGCCAGCATGCAATTGACTGCGTGAGAAACAAGCTGGGAAATAAGGTCAGAGAGTCAGTTGAGGTGGGAGGCAAATCTCATCCAGTTTTGTAGATGGTTATTAGGAAATGTGCTTAGTCGCTCAGTCGTGTCTGACTCTTTGTGACCCCGCAGACTGTAAAGGCTGCTCTGGCCATGGGGATTCTCCAGGCAAGAATACTGGGGTGGGTTGTCACGCCCTCCTCCAGGGATTAGTACATGAGCTTTCTCTGAGCGAAAGGAGGTACCATTGCAGGATTTCAAGCCTAAGAGTAGAATGATTTGACTTAGATTTTAAAAGGATCTCTCTGGCCATTAAAGTATAATTTTCCAGAGAGTTGATGATTATTTCTGCAATTTTAGGTATGTTACAGCTAATACTGATACCGAAGAACAGAGTTTTCCAGTCCCTAAGGCGTTTAACACTCATGTGGAGGAATTAAATTTAGATGCCCTTATTCAGATGGCTGATAATTTACGAGTGAATGAGGCCAAAAAAGTGGAGAGTTTTGAGCTGCTTTGTGACCACAAAGAAAAGGTAAGATATATGTGATAATAACCTGTTTGTATAGTTTTAATTTTTATCTAATTTACTTTTCCATTCATGTTATGACCACAGCAATTGTGTCACAGTTTACAAAAGCTAAATGACTGGTGTAAATTTTTTTAATAATATTACTAAAAATTTTTTTTAACTAAATAAAAAAGTTTATTCAAAAAACCAAGATCATGGCATTCAGTCCCATCCCTTCATGGCATATAGATGGGGAAAAAGTGGAAACAGTGACAGATTTTATTTTCTTGGGCTAAAAAACCACTGCAGATGGTGACTGCAGCCATGAAATTGAAAGACACTTTTCTCCTTGGAAGAAAAGGTATGACAAACCTAGACTGCATATTAAAAAGCTGAGATATCACTTTGCTGACAAAAGTCCATATAGTCAAATCTATAGATTCTACAGTAGTCACATATAGATGTGAGATTTGGGCTATAAAGAAAACTGAACATTGAGAAACTGATGCTTTCAAACTTGTGAAGAAAACTCTTCAGAGTCCCTTGAACAGCAAGGAGATCAAATCAGTCAATCCTAAAGTAAATCAACCCTGAATATTCACTGGAAGGACTGATGCTGAAGCTGAAGCTCCAGTATGTATTTTGGCCACCTGGTGGGAAAAGCTGCTGCTGCTGCTGCTAAGTTGCTTCAGTCGTGTCCGACTCTGTGCAACCCCACAGACGGCAGCCCATTGGGCTCCACCATCCCTGGGATTCTCCAGGCAAGAACACTGGAGTGGGTTGCCATTTCCTTTTCCAATGCATTAAAGTGAAAAGTGAAAGTGAAAGTGAAGTCGTGTCTGACTCAGTGACCCCATGGACTGCAGCCCACCAGGCTCCTCCATCCATGGGATTTTCCAGGCAAGAGGACTGGAGTGGGGTGCCATTGCCTTCTCCGGGGAAAAGCTGACTCATTGGAAAAAACCTTGATGTTGGAAAAGACTGAAGGAAGGAGAAGAGGGCAACAGAGGATGAGATGGTTGGATGGCCTTGTCGACACAATGGACATGAATTTGTGCAAACTCCTGGAGATAGTAGAGAACAGAGGAACCTGGCGTGCTGCAGTCCCATGGAGTAGCAAAGGGTTTGGTCTCAACTTGGAGTCAGACATGACAACAACAACTAAGGGTTTATTGGGCTCAAAGATCATAAAAATGAGAACCAGAGATCTGGTTGATTATACAGATTGACATTGATTTTATCAATTTGATATATTTCTTAAAATATTTTATAACAGATAAAGGGCAAGATGTACTGCTTCTCGAGGGAGGAAAAGCTACACTTTAAGCTCACTATCTTTCAGTTATTAATGTAACAGCCATTAGTATTTCACTGTGTTTCTACTAGTAATCATTTTTCAGTGTTTAATGTTGGACTGAATTGACAAAGCTCATCCTTCCCACCACCACCACCACCAAAGGGGAAAAAAGGATTTTGCAACATCAAAAAGATCAATAAATCTTTCCCATGAGAAATTTAAGGCTAACTTTTGAGGATTTAGAAACTCTAAATACATGAACTCAAAGTTTTTAAATCTCTAGCGTTGTTCTTTAGATAATTTAGGTAAAAAAAAAATGTGACTGCTCTTTTGAATATACATAATCTCTAATAACTTACAGATATTATCTGAAATGCCCATTGAGGCATCATATTGATAGTAGATAGTTAGAAAGGAAAGCAAGGAGAGGATACTACCACCCAGAGAGAATTCATAAATTCTAACACCTATCCATTTTCTCTTCTTCATAGGTGAGGAAGTGGTGTCTGCATAATATTCATTGGTTTTTAAGACCCAAATGCAATACTACATTAGATCACACACTTTATAGCCATGAATATTTGAATTTAAAGTGTGATATGCACATGAATGCAGTCATTTCCAAGTACCAGTTTACCTATCTAATTTTTTAAAAGGTTGCAGTAGTTTAGTGATGTTACTAAGTTTATCTAATGGGTAGTTCTGTGTGTTCAGTTTAGAGATGAAATAGAGTTTATTTGGCGGTTTGCTCGTGCTTATGGAGACATGTATGAGCTATCTACAAATACACAAGAAAAGAAGCATTATGCTAATATTGGTAAGTATTTTGTTAATATTATTCTCAGGTAGTAATCATTATTATAGTAAACCACAAATGAATTTTTAAATAAAAGTATATGGTCTTTAAAAATATTTGAGTATATTAGAATAGGCAACTGAAAAATTCAAATTCCAGCTTTCAAAATTTATAAAATCATAGAAGGATGATATATTAAGTGGTAATGATTTGAGAAGCAATAATAATAGTAGTCTTTCACCAAAATTAAAATAACCCTTCTTACTTCCTATAACATAGAACTCCAGGTACCACAAAGAAATAACTACTCAGACTTTAATGTTTTTTCAAAATTTATCTCAGCAAAACAAGATAAGCCTTGAGTTGGCAATTGTTTAAGCAGAGTGATGAGTCCATGATTGTTCATTATATCATCCTGTTTTCTAAAGTAACAACAAAAGAATAACAGCCAGAACACCATATGATTTGACAAGATCAATACAGAGACAGGCAATTGTAATTCAGTACACAGGTAATAGGTGCCTGGCAGAGAACCCAGGAGCCAGGAAATCGGAGACTGGAGTTGAAGGGCATGGGCACTCAGGACGAAGGAGGAAGAGTTTGTGACTCTTGCTCCTCATGACAGTATATTTGAACTTATGTGGAGGGAAGATTGGATCCCTGGAGAGTACAAAATTCTTTCCTAATCTGCTAACTGTAGTGTCTCATTTTTGCAGTACATCTGTTGAAGTCCTATGACTGATCACACTTGTCTTGCAAATCAAATATGAATAATATCTAAAAGAACATTTTTGTAACTTTCAGGATTAAATGATGGACACAAATAGACCACAAAATAAATTTTTTTTAGGGGAAATAGGTTTCTTTTCAGGCTGAAGCTGCATCAGTGAGGGTTCAAAACCAGTATATATACTACCCAGCTCCCTTTTATATTCTCAGAGCAATGAAATCACCTCTATTTTAGGCTTATGGCAGTGCCCTCAAAGCTATTTTCATTCACTTGGTAATGTAGGTAAGATGTTGATTTAGTTTTTAATGTTTATACATTAAAAATATTTATGTTTTTCAAGCACTCATTATCAAATTATTAACTCTTCTAATATATGCCCACAATGTAATATCAGTTGTCATTTTAAAAGACTGCTTTTTAATTTTTTTCCAATTTGTGTAGATTTCTACACTGCATAGTTCTCTTAATGGAGAGAGCTATAGAATACCATCTTAACAAATAGAATGATTTTAGAATAAAAAGATCTTTATTTATAAAGATTATCTAAACTACTTATTTAGAAGAGCATTTTTCAAATCATTGGATCACATCATTGCTCTTCAAGCAAAAGAAAATTAGAGCAAAGGAGAGTGTATGAAATAAAACAGCAGCTTTTTGAGAAAGATTTTGAGAATGTGGTTTAGACAAACCTCTATCCAGAAATTAACAGATTATTAAAAGTTATTCTAAAATGGAATAAAATTATTTAGGGGAATTATTTATGCACTGAGTGTGTTCACTGTCATGAATGATTAGATAAGGGCTTCTCTGGGGCACCTTCCCTTACCCCTTTAGATAGAGTTGCTCTCTCCATTCTCTGCTATGCTCTTTTTAACCTTGTATTTATCTTTATACATAATTTTTTTGTTTCTATACCTGCTGCCTACTGAACAGTGAATTCTTAGAGGTCAAGAATTGTGTTTTATTTGACTTTTTATTCCCAGGGACTCACACAATATGACATTTAGAAAGTACTCAGTAAATGTTGGTTGAGTTAATTATAAAGCAGTATCTATTAATAATGATCAAATGACTTCTTTTACATTTGGTTAAATCACTTAGTCCAATGAGTCTACACTTAAACGTGTATCAGAACCGCTAAAGGCCAGTTAATGCAGATAGCTGTGTCTCAGAGGTTGTGATCGAGTTAGTCTTCCATGTGGCCCCAAATTTGCTTTTATAACAAGATTCTAGGTAATGCCTTCTGGTATTGGGACCATACTTTTGGGAACTACTGGCTTAATTCAATAATTTACCTCCTACCAACTCACATGAAGGTACCAAACTGTAAGTACATTTATCTTTCAGGAAAGACATTAGGTGAAAAAGCTATTATGAGAGCACCCAAGAATGGATATTGTCATCTATGGTAAGTACATAAAATTTATGCAATAATTGTTCTGTTTATTCTCATGTATTTTTCAGTATGTATATTTTAAATGTTTTTAAGGTAAACTTTCATTGACTATTTCATAACTGAATCTACCAAATCAAATTCAGTCAAAGTCAAACTTTGAATATGATAAATTCTAATTAAATTATATTTGTATAAGAGTTTGTTTGGAAACACATGCTAAAATGACACCATGTTTCTAAACGTAGGGAGAATGCTTCAAAGAATAAAAGCACATCAGCCATTATACCTTGATGACAAGGTATACACATTCCATAAGTGAAAGAAAAGCCATTTCTAATATAAGAAAACTCAGACAAAGGAAATTTAATTAGTTGGATGGTTGTAGGTGGGTATCCTTGGGACAAGAAATTTATTCTTGAGAGTATTGTTTTGTTTTGGATCCTTTGTATATTTAGAATTATAAAATACAAGAATAAATATATTGTTTTAAATTAATACTTCATTTTACTCACAGTTGCATTTTTGCAACATTTCTCAGTTCCTTAATTATTTTTTCTCCCCAGCAATATAGGACTGTTAGGTGCTAGTAATAAATTTATCTGTGACCCTTCTCTCAGACCTAGGTTTTCAGAAATCCACACCTCTTTGGGATTATTTTATTATTCTGAGATGCTTTAGGCAAAAATCTCTCTTAAAATGGCTTCTTTTCTGCGGGTCCACGTTTATTCTCCAGGAAATTAGTATTTCCTCCAGTTCAAAATTGCAATCCATTTTCTCAAAGCAGACCTGTTTCTTTATATTGCCACCAGCAGGGGGAGCACCACTCACAAACTCTCATTTTAAAATTCCCTGGACAGGAATCAGAACATTTTTTGTGTCCCCCAAACACTAAAGGACAAACTGTTAAGGGACATGCCAAAATAAGAGCAAATCTTTTGAAGCTGCCATCATAACGGCTTAAAATGAGATACAAGACTGCCCCATTCCCTCTCCCATGAGAAAGTGGGACAAGACTCCAAGTACCCTGGCAGTTCTATTTGTAGAAATCCTCCCCTCCAGCTCTCTTCTTCTGCTACAGAGAATTCTTTGCCTTCTCTTAGATAGCTGCCTCTTTCTCTGGTGTCCTCTGCCTTGTCCTATGTGCTGTGTGTGCTTATTCGCTCAGTCATGTCTGACTCTGCAACCCCGTGGACTCCTCTGTCCATGGGGATTCTCCAGGCAAGAATACTAGAGTGGGTTGCCATGCCCTCCTCCAGAACATCTTCCCAACCCAGGGATCGAACCCAGGTCTCCCGCACTCGGGGTGGATTCTTTACTGTCTGAACCACCAGGGAAGCCCTCCTTCTCCCATACATGCATCTGTGTCAGTGAAGAATCACATTTAAAAAGGTACGTTTGATGTTAATCCTCAACTTGAGGACACTTATCAGTGTGAACTTCCAAATTTCCATACAAGAACAATCCTGAATCTTCCTCGAAGGCATCATAAACACTTTAAAATTCACTGTGTGAGGACAGATTATGCTTAACTCTCCCTTAGTGTATTTCCCAGCCTGTCTTCCACTAATCTGGGCTGCTTCTCCTTTGTTCATCTATTTTCACTTTTGTTGTGTGTCTGCATGTGTGCAAAGTCACTTCAGTCATGGCCAACTCTCTGCCACCCTATGGATTGTAGGCCACCAGGCTCCTCTGTCCATGGGATTCTCCAGGCAAGGATACTGCAGTGGGTTGCCATGCCCTTCTCCAGAGGATCTTTCCGAGCCAGGAATCAAACCCATGCCTCCTGAAGCTCCTGAACTGCAGGTGGATTCTTTACCACCGAGCCACCAGGGAAGCCCTTTTGTTGTGTACTCACTGCCTAATTTGGGCTTCCCCAGTGGCTCAGCGGAGAAGGCAATGGCACCCCACTCCAGTGTTCTTGCCTGGGAGAATCCCAGGGACAGAGGAGCCTGGTGGGCTGCCATATATGGGGCCGCACAGAGTCGGACACAACTGACGTGACTTAGCAGCAGCAGCAGCAGCAGCAGTGCCTCAGTGGTAAAGAATCTGCCTGCAATGCAGGAGCTGCAGGACACACAGGTTCGATCCCTGGGTCGGGAAGATGCCCTGGAGGTGACTCACTCCAGTATTCTTGCCTGGAGAATCCCCACAGACAAAAGAGCCTGGCAGGCTACAGTCCATGGGGTCACAAAGAGTTGAGCATGACTAAAGTGACTTAGCTCGCACGCAACTACCTTATTTATAACCATGATATTTGACCATGTGGGAAATCTTGTCCCTGTGCACACAGATACACACAGAGTACTGATCCATTTGTGTTTCACGTTATTTTTTTATTCAGTATAACTTTTTAATTAAAAAACAGTTAAAATCTGGTCAGTTAATAAAATTTAATAAATTCAAAAGTCAATTTTATCTTAATTTTTAGAATTTATTATGATGTACCTACTAGATTTAAGAATTCTCATTCAATTAGATGTAGTAATAGAGGTTTAGGCCGATGGGAAAGAAAAATTAAAACTTTGATTTGAGAAGCAATGGGTGAAATTTAGGTTGACTGATTCCATAGTCAATTGTAATAAAATATCATGAAAATGTCTTATTCTGCTGGAATTTTCCTCAGTATGTTAAGACTTTTTCTCATTCATTCAGCATAAATGACAAACCATGGCCTCCAGGCCAAATGCAACTGCCTACTTTTGTAAATAAAATTTTATTGGAGCCCAGCCATCCCCAATAATGTTGAATAGTTGCAACAGACTTTCTGATCCCACAACCTAAAATGTTTACTACCTAACCTTGGAGCAAAAGTTTGTTGACCCATGGTTTACAGGGTGCTGTGATGGTTTATAAGCCTTCGATTTGAAATAAAAAAGCAATCATTAGAAATAATTTCATAAAGGATTGATATCAAGGGAATAATTGAAAGACAAATGTTATTTTAAAAACTTGTTTTCATCTTCATATTTTCCAAGTTAAATTACCTTGTAACTTTAAAGCTACATAAGCTTTCTGTAAAATTCTATTGTTTTTGTTGTACTGGTCTAAAATACTTCTAGAATCAAGAGAGCAAAATTACCAATGGATTTGCAGTTTGTTAGCTAATCAGGCCTGACCTTAATTGTAAATAATGTCTACATATTCATTGTGCTCTACTGTTCACAAATTATATCCACATGCATGTGTTTCACAGAACACCCTGTTTCCATTTTATGACAAGTGTAAGCAAGGCAGGCTGTGTGTATGGTGTTTGTGTGGGGGTGGGGCTGGTATATGTGTGTGTTGTGTGGCATTGTGATTGGTAACCAAGGGTCACACAATAAGTGGGGAAAATAAAAGCCAGATCTTATATTTGTATATACTCAGTATTTCATCTTTTACATTACTCTTCCTCTGCTTTTTCACAGCATAAATCAAAAGTGCTTCTTGGAGTTGATTTAATAGTTGCTTACTAAATGGCACCCCACCCCAGTACTCTTGCCTGGAAAATCCAATGGACGGAGTAGCCTGGTGGGCTGCAGTCCATGGGGTCGCTAACAGTCGGACAGACTGAGCGACTTCACTTTCACTTTTCTCTTTCATGCATTGGAGAAGGAAATGGCAACCCACTCCAGTATTCTTGCCTGGAGAATCCCAGGGATGGGGGAGCCTGGTGGGCTGCCGTCTATGGGGTCACACAGAGTCGGACACGAAGATGTGTATAAGAGACAGCTNTCACTTTTCTCTTTCATGCATTGGAGAAGGAAATGGCAACCCACTCCAGTATTCTTGCCTGGAGAATCCCAGGGATGGGGGAGCCTGGTGGGCTGCCGTCTATGGGGTCACACAGAGTCGGACACGACTGAAGTGACTTAGCAGCAGTAGCAGTTGTTGAGACAGGGCTGCTTGACAATTAAAATATTTGCTATAGATGAAAAGAAAATACAGAATTTTTGTTAAAGCAAATATAGTTAAAACAACCTCTAGATGGAGGTCATAGACCATATTGTATATAGTTTCTTACTTGTTCCCATCAACCTAAGAGTTTACAAAGTAAATTTTTAAATTATACTTTTCAAGACAAACAGTATCAAAAAGAACAACCTATATACCACATACATGTAGATATAGATGAGATTGATTGTCAGAAAAGAAATGATGATTCTTTTGGGAAAATTGGTCAGGTGAACTTTGAACTTATGGTTTGTAAGAAGATAAATAATACTTTAGACTTTAAAGAAACAGACTTAAAAAATAGTAAGACTCTGGTGACAGATTATTTATAAGGGAAAATGCACATATTTCATATTATGGTTTTCATAGGTCATGTTTTTTCCTTTTCTTCCCCTTCACTTAGAGTAACTTGTAAAGAATGTGCTGAAAGAACTCTGTAAAAGCTAGATCAGATGTACATAAGCTTTTCTGATTTTTCAGAAAACAGAAGATTTATTCCACCACTATAGATCAGTGAGCATCGAATCTTTTCCTTTGACTCCAGCACAAATAGTTGGTTGGGTTTTCTGTGAATGATGTTCAAGTAGATCCAACATAGATTTTTCTAAAAATGTGACATGATCTGTTTTTTCTTTGCTAGTGGATAGAGTAGAGAAATTAAGCTAATTATCTGGATTTGAGGAAAGCATGAAGACAGGTTCACCTGTAATCTTCTTGGAGACGATGTTAAAGTACAGGCAAGATTCTGGGTTACCTGTGCTGTGAGAATGGTTTGAGCCTGAATTACTCAACAGAATATCTGTTGACAATATCATTATTCTATCATTCCAGATCTGAATATTAGACACTAGTGTGTTCAGTCATTTTTCTCAGTGGGTGAAGATATGGAAGGTATTCTTATAAAGGTTGCAACTGGCACAAAATTAGGAGAAACAGGATGGATGATGGATGACAGGAGTAATTAAAAGATTTTCACATGGGAAAGAGATACTTAAAAAGATGTGAATTAACAGGGATAAATATGAAAGGAGGGATGGAGAGAAAAATGTCAAAATTTAAGGACATGAGGGGAAAACAGATGGAAATTGGAAGCATGAGTGTAGTTAACAATAATGTGTTAATGTTGGTTCATTGTAAAATTTTTCAGTATTGTATATCAATATTGCTACAGTTGTGATGGGCTTCCCGGGTGGCTTAGTGGTAAAGAATGTGCCTGCCAATGCAGGAGATGCAGGTTCAATCCCTGGGGTGGGAAGATCCCCTGGAGAAGGAAATGGTAACCCAATCCAGTGTTCTTGCCTGGGAAATCCCACGGACAGAGGAGCCTGATGGACTACAGTCCATGGGGTCACAAAAGAGTCAGGCATGGCTGAGTGACTAAACAACAACAGTTATGATACCTGTATTATCGTAATTTAAGGTAGTATTTTAAATATAGTAATTTAAGTAGTATCTCCTAATATAGGTAAGTTCTCAGCTCACCTTTAATAGGTTGCTTTTGTCATAACTCTTGCTTTTACTGTTAGGACATTATTGATTTTCTAATGAAAATTAAGAGGTCAAAAAAGTTATAACTGAAAAGTGGCCATTTTACTGGTTATGCCTGTGAATTGTGTGATCTTCTGTGTCCAGGAATGGTCTGAGTATTCCAAATTAAGAAAATTGTTCTCTTCAACTTCTTATTTGAACATTCATATGTGTATCCACAGAAACAACCAAGATAAATAACACCCAAAATTGCATTTTCCTCTTCAGTTATGACAATGCAAGTGAAAATTAGGACCTACTTTTGAAATACTGATATTTAGGTAAATGAATATTTTGCCTCAAACAGAAAAACTCTAAATACTTTTGTAGAGAAATAGTCTGAATATAAAAAGTAATATATGCCCAATTTTTAGAGGGAGCAGTTTTTTGAACAAATATTGTATCCAATTTATAGTCAAGTAATTATTGATGTAAATTTGATATTCCTAATAGAAAAAAAGTAAAGAATTCATGAGATGCAATATTGTAGTAGTGTGTTTCCAACGAAGGATTGAAGGGCCTGGGGAATTTTTGAAAAAACATGGTCTAAAATTATCTTTGATTTTAGTATTTTTAAAAAAATTTTTATTAGTTTTTGTTTTTAGTGATGATATTTATTTTAATTTTCAAATGACATTAAAGGGAACTGTGAACTTTTTATTTTTATGAAAAAGAAACAGGAATCTGTTGACACGGTATATTTTTCAGTTTAATACTTTTAGTTTGGTTAGACTTTCCTGAGAGTCTCTTAGTGACTTTGATGTTGATGATTGTGATAGCAGCAGCTCATCTTTCATGAAACTCACTCATGCCATTCACTATTCTAAGCAATTACATTTTAGATATTTTACCCTCACAGCACGTATACAAAATAGAAGGTGTTAGTATCCCCAGTTATAGATGAGGAAACTGGCCTCATGTTTATGTCAAGTATTTATTATTTTTGGGGTCTTTGCATCTATATGAATACATTTGTTAAATATTAATGAATAGTTTAGATATATTTTTTAAATGTTAAATTTCATGATATCTCATTAAAAATTTACACAGTGTCCACTGTTTTTATCCTTTTCAGGTATGCAGTTTTGTGTGGCTATGTATCTGAGTTTGAGGGCTTACAAAACAAAATTAACTACGGATATCGCTTCAAGGTATTTCTTGATATTAAAAATGTTTTAGTGTAGCTTGTTAATGTTCCATTCACAAGTATAAATCAAATTATTCAACAAATTTATCTCTAGGAATTCATCTTTTGTACTGAAATGTCAGTCTTTAAAAGTACTGTGCCAAAAGGAATCAAGCTCTTTGGTTGATTAAAAATTATTATTATAGAACCTGAAAGAAGTCGCAAAGTAGATGAGTATTGTTTTTCTAAAGACAGAGGCTTAGCCTTTTGGTTGTGAGCTCACCTACATCATAAACATGGCTGGAATTAATTCACTGATATTTTCTACAGATTAATTTATTAGGAGGAGTAGAATTCAATGTGGGGCTTAAGTTTGCCATGACAGATGAGTAAAATGAGTACTGAGCATACTCCTTATTTATGATGTGCCTGTAGTTTTGGTCCCAGTGGTTACAGGACTGGAAAAGATCAATTTTCATTCCAATCCAAGAAGTGCAATGCCAAGCTACCATACAATTGCACTCATTTCACATGCTAGCAAAGTTATGTTTAGACTCCTTCAATTTAGGCTTCAACAGTACATGAACCGAGAACTTCCAGATATAGAAACTGGGTTTCGAAGAGGCAGAGGAACTAGAGACCAAATTGCCAACTTTTGTTACATCATGGAGAAAGCAAGGGAGATCCAGAAAAATATCTACTTCTGCTTCATTGACTATGCTAAAGCCTCTGACTGTGTAGTTCAGTTTAGGAGGAGTAGAATTCAATGTGGGGCTTAAGTTTGCCATGACAGATGAGTAAAATGAGTACTGAGCATACTCCTTATTTATGATGTGCCTGTAGTTTTGGTCCCAGTGGTTACAGGACTGGAAAAGATCAATTTTCATTCCAATCCAAGAAGTGCAATGCCAAGCTACCATACAATTGCACTCATTTCACATGCTAGCAAAGTTATGTTTAGACTCCTTCAATTTAGGCTTCAACAGTACATGAACCGAGAACTTCCAGATATAGAAACTGGGTTTCGAAGAGGCAGAGGAACTAGAGACCAAATTGCCAACTTTTGTTACATCATGGAGAAAGCAAGGGAGATCCAGAAAAATATCTACTTCTGCTTCATTGACTATGCTAAAGCCTCTGACTGTGTAGTTCAGCAACTGGAAAATTTTCAAAGAGATGAGAGTACCAGACCACCTTACCTGTCTCCTGAGAAACCTGTTTGCGGGTCAAGAAGCAACAGTTAGAATTGGACATGGAACAACTGACTGGTTCAAAATTGGGAAAGGAGTACATCAAGACTGCATATTGTCAACCTGCTTATTTAACTTCTTTGTAACGTACATCATGTGAAATACTGGACTGGGTGAATCACAAGCTGGAATCAAGATTTCTGGGAGAAATATCCACAAGCTCAGATATGGTGATACTGCTCTAATGAAAGTGAAGAGAATCTAAAGAGCCTCTTGACAAGGGTGAAATAGGAGAGTGAAAAAGCTGGCTTGAAACTCACCATTCAAAACACTAAGATCATGGCATCCGATCTCATTACTTCATGGCAAATAGATGGGGGAAAAATGGAAACAGTGACAATTTTCTTGGGCTCTAAATGGGCTCACTGCAGATGGTGACTGCAGCTATGAAATGAAAAGATGCTTGCTTCTTGGAAGAAAAGCTAAGACAACCTAGACAGCATATTAAAAAGCAGACATCATGCTGCCAGCAAAGGTCTGTATAGGCAAAGCTATGGTTTTTCCTGTAGTCATGTGTGGTTGTGAGAGTTGGACCATAAAGAAGGCTGAGTGCTGAAGAATTGATACTTTTGAATTGTGGTGTTGGAAAAGACTCTTGAGAGTCTCTTGGACTGCAAGGAGATCCAACCAGTCAATCCTAAATGAGATCAAACCTGAATATTCACTGGAAGGGCTGATGCTGGAGCTGAAGCTCCAATACTTTGGCTACCTGATGCGAAGAACTGACTCATTGGAAACGCCCCTGATGCTGGGCTAGATTGAAGAGGGGAGCCCAGGATGAGATGGTTAGATCGCATCTCTAACTCAATGGACATGAATTTGAGCAAACTCCAGGAGACACAGTATAGGACAGAGGAGACCGACATGCTATAGTCCATGGGGCCACAAAGCATAGATATGACTTAGCAACTGAACGGCAACAATAAATAGTTATAGTCACTCAGTAGATAACCCCTTGGGATCAATAATTGTAAGGATGGGCAAAGAGTTCTTTGTTTTCCAGCTCCCTACAACCACTTGACAATGTCAAGTGGGTAGATTCCTCTATCACCTAGTTCCGCTCTTCTTTTTCTCCATTATGCCCACATTATTTGACAGTCAGTAAGTATTAGGTAGACAAGTCATGGGCAGACAAAAATGCAGCTTGGATGTTTTCTCTTTTTAAAGTGACATCCTCTGTAGCCTTATTAAATCATAATCACACTTCTAGTTGTGAGCATTTTGATGATTGGATTATTGATAACCTTAATTGTATTCATGATAAAGAGAAGGAAGAAACAACATCATAAAGTCCCTTTGAAATTGCTAGGCAGAGTTCCATTCAACACTGCCTGAAACTTGGGAGATGACATTTTTTTTTGAATTTTCTTTCAGGAACATCTAGATAAAGCAATCGAATTTTTACCTGAAGAACCCTTTTTGTATTACCTCAAGGGAAGATACTGTTACGCTGTAAGTTGAATGCTTCTATCTATAAATCTTATTTTAATATATTATGATTATATGATAGATTTTCAGTGGCTTACTCTTGTTTTACCTAGTGCCTGCTATAGAGAAAATTGTGAAATCAGTACATATTTTATGAGTATATAAATTTAAAATATTATGTAAATGTATGTTGCATTACATACAATATGCTCAGTTGCTTTAGTTGTGTATGACTCTTTGTGACACCATGCCCTGTAGTCCATCAGGCTCCTTTGTCCATGGGATTCTCAAGGCAAGAATACTGGAATGGGTTGCCATGCCCTCCTCCAGGAGATCTTCCTGACTCAGGAATTGAACCCACATCTCCTGAATCATCTGCATTGCTGGCGGATTCTTTACTGCTGAGCCAGTAGGAAGGGCCACGTGCGCTGTTTGATTTTATCAATGTATATGTCCTTTTTCTTTACTGCCTTTCCCTTTTCCCTAGAAACAGTCACAGCGTTTCCCTTTATATGTGCTTTCTCAGATGGTGATCAGCCACCTACACCTGTATACCCTAGATTGATGCACTGCTCTCTGTTTTGTGAGAGGATTTTTTTCATTTATCCGAGTTTACTGAGCATAAATTATGTGCTCACTGGCCAGAAGGTAAATAAAAAACCATCCTTATCTTCAGGGAACTTAATTTAGATGGGGACCTAAGATGTATAGAAATAAATAAAAGCAGCTGGTAAGTCTGAGACCCAGTGTGTTAAATGACACTCATTTACAGAAAGTTAACAGAATGTGAAAGTATATCTTAACAACTACATGAAAAATTGCCCCAGAGAGAAATGCTATTTCTGAATGAGAAAATTGGGGTAGGCAGAAGATGAAGATTTTTTAAATTGTAGCTTATAAAGGACTAGAGAGAGATAAAGCAGGAGGTTTTACTTTTAATAAGCACCTGCTGTGTATGTCACATGTGCATTTTATACTTTATATTTCTTATCACATTTCATCCTTTTAAGAGTAAGCAGTTTCTATTATGCCAGTTTTAAATATTTTTAAAAAAATAGTGTCATTACGGTAAGGGACTCTCCTGATTTAAAAATCGTTGACCCAGACTCATAGGAGCCTGGAGCTAGAATGTACACTATTGGATTAGGCTAAAAAAAAAACAAAAAAACCCAAGAAGGAAAATTTAATTCCACATGGAAACTGATCTTCATGCCATAGACAAATGGCAGAAGCTGATGCTAATCCTCCCTGGAGGATTGTACCTTCACACACAAGCCTTAGAACATTCTTAGAGAGTTGAGCTCATATCATAATCAAAAATAACAGAATCCATACAAGGAAACATCATAAATGGCAGTCAACAGAACAAACAAACAAACAAAAAGAATAGAGGTACATCCGAAAGGACTTCAGATTTTGCAAACATGGGATACAGAGTATTAAGCAGAGTTTTAAACATCTATCTACGTATTGTGTTCCTAAAAATAAAATGAATTAGGGGAAATGGATAAGGAACATCCTTACAAAATGATCAGGTAGATATGAAAAAAAGAAACAATTTTAATGCATATTTTTGCATATAACATTTTTATATACAATTGTATATACAGTTTTTTATATACATTGCCATATGTAAAATAGATAGCTAGTGGGAAATTGCTGTATAACACAGACAGCTCAACCAGTGCTCTGTGACAGCCAGAGGGGTGGGATGGGGGTGGGGGAGTGGGAGAGAGGTTCAAGAGGGAGTGGATACATGTATACATATGGCTGATCCACACTGTTGTACAGCAATAACCAATACAACATTGTAAAGCAATTATCCTCCAATTAAAAATAGATTTTAAAAAGAAGTATATTATTTGTGATTAAAAGAAAATTCAGTGGAAGGATTTAGTAGTAGATAGGCATGCTAAAGAGAGAATTAACGACCTTTAGGATAAATCTGAAAACGTTGCCAGGAAGCAGCATAGAGGAACAGACAAAATATGAAGGGGAGATCAAAAGACATGGAAGGGAAGTAAGGATACTACATAGTGGTGGATTTTCATCCCGTCCTTTGATAATTAATTGAACAAGAGACAAAAAAGTGCCAGTAAGTATCTAAAACATTGATTGGAGCCTCACATTTAATAATTTTGATCTAACAAACAGAGTTGAAATCATGTATCTAGCCAAAAAGGACATACATTTTTCAAGCATATATAGAATGTTTACAAAATTGACCATACATGAGATCATGAAGCAAGTCAGAATTTTTATCATACAGGTTTTCTGATCATAAAACAATTATATCAGTATTAGAAATTCAGAAACAAAACAGCTTAAGAACCATAAATCTTGAATTAGAAATAATAGGAAATGATAATTAAATAAGGAGATGCCATTTTATTCCCATTTGATAAAACTTTACATTATTAATATGGGATAACAGAAATTCTTACATTGTTGTGGGAGTACAAATTGATGTAACCATCTTAGAAACAATTGGGTATTATCTCTTGAATTTAATTGCTTGTTTACTGTATGACACGGTACCTACACTGTAGAAACTCTTGCAAATGTGCGTTAGAAGGATATATAAGAATGGCTGTAGCAGCCTTTCTAAGAGCAAAAAATGGAAAAAGACCCAAATGTCCACTGAAAAAAAGAGTGGATGAAAAATCATTGATGTATGTTTAAATGATGGATGTCTCAGAGTTGTTTAAATGACTGAATTTCAATTACTCTAGATGAACTCTTAAAACCTATAATGTTAAGAGAAAACAACAAGTCAAAGAAGGAGATGAACAAGATATCTTCTTTTTCTAGTTCAAAAAAGAAAAAAATAAGCATAGCAATAAAGGAACATTATGTAGAAAAGCCAGGGAATAATTTGGGGGGATAGTATTCTTTTGGAAGTATGGTTGACTTACGGTTATCATCTTAGTTTCAGGTGTAGAACGTGGTGAATGTAGTTTTTACAGATGGTGTGTGTGTGCTCAGTTCGTTCATGTCAGACTCCTTGTGACGCCATGGACTGTGGCCCACCAGGATCTTCTGTCCATAGGATTTCCCGTGCAAGAATACTGGAGTGGGTTGTCATGCCCTCCTCCAGGGGATCTGCCTGACCCGGGGATTTAACCAGGGTCTCTGACATCTCCTGCATTGGTAGACAAGTTCTTTACCACTAGCGCCACCCGGGAAGCCGCTTGTATAGATTATACTACATTTAAAGTTATCGAAAGCAGAACCAACTCGGATATTGTTGAGGGCTGCATTGGAGCAGCAGGGAAAGGGAAAAAATAATGGAACATCTGAAGACAAGACAAAGCTTTCCTCCGCCTCCAGCCCCCTGCCCTGCTTGTTTATTCTAACAGAGCCTGAAGCAGCAGGACGGTGAGGCACAGGGTGAGGCCCCCGATCCCCACGGCCCCCCTCCTCCGCCCACATGTCCTGCGCTGTCACCTCATGCAGCGGTCACCGAAGCTCCTGCAGTTTGGGGTTACTGTTTTCATTTTGCTATGTATTTGAATCGGGGAAGGCAATGGCACCCCACCCCAGTACTCTTGCCTGGAAAATCCAATGGACGGAGTAGCCTGGTGGGCTGCAGTCCATGGGGTCGCTAACAGTCGGACAGACTGAGCGACTTCACTTTCACTTTTCTCTTTCATGCATTGGAGAAGGAAATGGCAACCCACTCCAGTGTTCTTGCCTGGAGAATCCCAGGGACGGGGTAGCCTGGTGGGCTGCCGTCTATGGGGTCACACAGAGTCGGACACGACTGAAGTGACTCAGCAGCAGCAGCAGGTATTTGAATATTATTATTTATCATACAATTATTGGTTTTCATTTACGTGCTTTTTATAAGGAATTGTGCATGTCTGCGTGTGATTTTTATTTTCTTGAAGTCAGGTTTTTCTCCATCAGAGATTGATGTTACTGAAAAATAAACAGGAGTTCATGTCATGGGTGGAAAGGGTTGTGATATATATATATATATACATATATATCACTTCATAATACAGCTCAGATTTCTGTAATGTATTTCTTGTGATTATTGATAAATATCTTTGTATCCTTTTTATATCCCTGTGTGTCATGGGTTGAGTGTTTCAGTACTATGATGAGATAAATTGTTCTTTTTTCTCGGGAAGTTCTTCGATACATTGACCAGATTTTTGACCAAGGAGGGAAGGAGGATACAGAGAATTGGGAGAAGAGTGGTCAGAAAAAGCTCCCTCTAGAGGTGACACCCGGAGAAGGCAATGGCACCCCACCCCAGTACTCTTGCCTGGAAAATCCCATGGATGGAGGAGCCTGGTGGGCTGCAGTCCATGGGGTCGCTAAGAGTCGGACACGACTGAGCGACTTCACTTTCACTTTTCACTTTCATGCATTGGAGAAGGAAATGGCAACCCACTCCAGCGTTCTTGCCTATAGAATCCCAGGGACGGGGGAGCCTGGTGGGCTGCCGTCTATGGGGTCACACAGAGTTGGACCTGTCTCTTATACACATCTCCTCCATGTTACTGATTAAACTGAGACAGAGAGCAAGCAACTTGCCCAATGTCAATCAGCCAGTAAAAAGCAGAACTAGGATTTAACCAGGTGGTCTGGTTTCAGAGTTTGTACCTCTCCATCACTGTGCTTCTTACTTACTTTTGATTTTATCTGTGTAATACTTCAGGTGCAGAAGCACCTTAAGAACTTTTGTTCCATGTCCTGAAAACCTGACCCTCTAATTATAACTTTGATACCATCAAAAGCGGGTTTAAAGTTCAAATGAGATTTTTGCTAATGAACATGTGATTAGTCACTTAGTTGTGTCCGAGTCTTTGTGACCCCATGGAGTGTAGCCTGCCAGGCTCCTCAGTCCATGGGGATTCTCCAGGCAAGAATACTGGAGTGGGTAGCTGTTACCTTCTCCAGGGAATCTTCCCAACCCAGGGATTGAACGCAGGTCTCCCACATTGCAGGCAGATTCTTTACCAGCTGGGCCACCAGGGAAGCCCAAGAACACTGGAGTGGGTAGCCCATCACTTCTCCAGGGAAACTTCCCAACCCAGGAATCGAACCAGGGTCTCCTGCATTGCAGGCTGATTCTTTACCAGCTGGGCTACCAGGGAAGCCCCATGAACACAGCAACTTTTACAAATCATTTTAAATGCACGATGTCTATATCCTTATAAAATTTAACAAGGGAGAACTAATTCTTGATGTTAGAAAGAAGCTGAAGTGATAACACAGTATCAGACTTCATTCATGTCTTTGACTTGCCATTGTGTGACACTGGAAAAAGTTACATTCCTGATGTCTTGATTCCCTTTCTTATAAAATGAAAAAGATCACACTAAATAAAAAAGATCACACTAAATTAAAAAGAAGAAACATACAGCCCTTGTACTTATATATCCATACTTTATCCCACTGGGTACAGGCTTGATTGCAGAATACTTATTTTTTCAGAAAGCCAGTAGCCATTGTTCAGAGAAGTGAAGTATATTTGCTATCTTAGAATATATGATTTTAAAACTCCCTCTAGGTTCTACAAAATCAAGCCCTAAAATATACCAGAAAATACTAGCCTTTAAAATATATTTGACAATATTGTTCAGAGCCTGATTTTCTCTATATTGTTACAAATCTGAAGCAGGCAGGAGGGAAAAGAAAAATCAGTATCTGTAAGATTCCATAATTGGTTCCAGAGAAAAATAAAGAGATTAGCCCAACAGCAAGTTGGTTAAATGCATGGATATATTACACATTCTCATGTGTGCAAACACACATACTACTATTTAGAGTTTATCAGCAGAGCACTTGTACATTTTAGGAAGGCAATGAAAATCCTGGTTTGGTCTGATGCCCCACAAATCCACAGAACTGTCTGCAATTCAAAGAGTAATTTTTAAAATAACTCATCTTCTTGGCAACTTTTAGTATTTTAAGATTAAACTGGTTCTATGTTAGGATAATCAGGGAAGGCAATGGCACCCCACCCCAGTACTCTTGCCTGGAAAACCCAATGGACAGAGTGGCCTGGTGGGCTGCAGTCCATGGGGTCACTAACAGTCGGACAGACTGAGCAACTTCACTTTCACTTTTCTCTTTGATGCATTGGAGAAGGAAATGGCAACCCACTCCAGTATTCTTGCCTGGAGAATCCCAGGGATGGGGGAGCCTGGTGGGCTGCCGTCTATGGGGTCACACAGAGTTGGACACAACTGAAGTGACTTAGCAGCAGCAGCAGCATGTTAGGATAATCAGGAGTATTTTGGACCAAGTCTAATAATCAGGAGGGCTTCCCAGGTGGGCCCAGTGGGAAAGAATCCATCTGCCAATGCAGGAGAAGCAGGAGACACGGGTTCGATCCCTGGGACGGGAAGATCCCCTGGAGGAGGAAATGGAAACCTATTCCAGTATTCTTGACGGGAAAATCCCATGGACAGAGGAGCCTGGCAGGCTACAGACCATGGGGTGCCAGAGAGGTGGACANGAAGCGACTTAGTAGCAGTAGCAGCAGCAGCAAAGTTATCATAAAATGTTGGTTATATTCCCTGTGCAATACAGTGTATCCTTATAGCTTACATATGTTAATAGTTGCTGCTGCTGCTGCTGCTGCTAAGTCGCTTCAGTCGTGTCCAACTCTGTGTGACCCCATAGACGGCAGCCCACCAGGCTCCCCCGTCCCTGGGATTCTATAGGCAAGAACGCTGGAGTGGGTTGCCATTTCCTTCTCCAATGCATGAAAGTGAAAAGTGAAAGTGAATTCGCTCAGTCATGTCCGACCCTTAGCAACTCCATAGACTGCAGCCTACCAGGCTCCTCTGTCCATGGGATTTTCCAGGCAAGTACTGGAGTGGGGTGCCATTGCCTTCTCCAATGTTAATAGTCACATAATATCAATAGTTAGTACCTCTTTTTTTTTTAACTGAGCTATAGTTGATGTACAATATTATATGTTTCAGGTGTACAACATAGTAATTCACACTTCTTAAAGGTTACATTCCATTTGAAGTTATTATAAAATATTTATAGAATAATTTTTTAAAAATAGGGGTTAATGGCTACCTTCTTAAAGGAAGTCAGTCCTGAATATTCACTGGAAGGACTGATGCTGAAGCTGAAACTCCAATACTTTGGCCACCTGATGCAAAGAACTGACTCTTTGAAAAGACCCCGATGCTGGGAAGATTGAAGGCAGGAGGAGAAGGGGCTGACAGGGGATGAGATGGCTGGATGGCATTACTGACTCAATGGACATGAGTTTGAGTAAACTTCGGGAGTTGGTGATGGACAGGGAGGCCTGGCGTGCTGCAGTCCATGGGGTCGCAAAGAGTCGGAAATGACTGAGTGACTGAACTGAACTGAATTGAATGGCTACCCCAGAGGCCTGGCCTGCTGCACTCCACAGGGTCCCAAAGAGCCGGACACAACTGGGCAACTGAACATCAAAACAATGGCTACCTAGAACCCTTGAAAATGGCATCGAGAAGGAAGGCATTTGATGGGGTTGTGGAGAGCGTAGTTCCCCTTTTAAGGACTCATTTCTGAAACACTTTAATCTTTTACATTATATATTTACTAGTCATATTTGTTAAAAGTGAAAAAATTTAAAAAGAAAGCAAAAAACAAATGACAATATGATATTTAATTTTGGTGGTTGTTGCTTTTTCAAAAATTCCCCTGGATTATAAATACACACACTGGGCCCTTATGGCACACTCCTTCTGGATTGAGGAACTTCGGCCTGTTTACATTTCTGACCTGCTGCGTTCTGGTCAGATTGAGAACATGGCAAAGGCAGAGTCCTGTAGCTACTGTATTCTGTACAAAGAAATACTATTCATCATCTCAGAATCAAGAATCACATGAACAAATAGGATCAGCATCACTCCCCACCTCCAACCCCTCTGCCTTTCTTTGGACACAAGCCTGCTTAAGAGTATTTTAGATTGGTTTGATAACCAGTGCTTTTAGAGCTCATGGTTTGTTAGAATTATGAAAAAGGAAGGCAAGATACTAATACCATAAAGGTTATATTTCTTGTGTATATAACATGGATATGTATTTATATATATTATATTGTATGCATTTCGGACTCTTTTGTTGACTATGAGGGCTACTCCATTTCTTCTAAGGGATTCTTGCCCACAGTAGTAGATAATAATGGTCATCTGAATTAAATTCGCCATTCCAATCCATTTTAGTTCACTGATTCCTAAAATGTTGATGTTCACTCTTACCATCTGCTGCTTGACCACTTCCAATTTACCTTGATTCGTGATAAGAATAGAACAGAATGATCTCTATTCATTTCCAAGGCAAACCATTCAATATCACAGTAATCCAAGTCTATGCCCTAACTAGTAATGCTGAAGAAGCTGAAGATGAACGATTCTATGAAGACCTATAAGACCTTCTAGAACATCCAAAAGAGATGTCCTTTCATTATAGGGGACAGGAATGCAAAAGTAGGAAGTCAAGAGATACCTGGAGTAATAGGCAAATTTGGCCTTGGAGTACAAAATGAAGAAGGGCAAAGGCCAACAGAGTTTTGCCAATAGAACGCACTGGTCATAGCAAACACCTTCTTCCAACAACACAAGAGAAGACTCTACACATGGACATCCCCAGATAATCAACACCGAAATCAGATTGATTATATTCTTTGCAGACAAAGATGGAGAAGCTCCATACAATCAATAAAAACAGGACTGGGAGCTGATTGTGGCTCAGATTATGAACTCCTTCTTGCCAAAATCAGACTTAAATTGAAGAAAGTAGGGAAAACCACTAGACCATTCAGGCATGATCTGAATCAAATCCCTTATGATTATACAGTGGAAGTGACAAATAGATTCAAGGGATTAGATCTGATAGACAGAGTGCCTGAAGAACTATGGATGGGTGTTCATGACATTGTACAAGAGGCAGTGATCCATCCCCAAGGAGAAGAAATGCAAAAAGGCCAAATAGTTGTCTGAGGAGGCCTTACAAATAGCTGAGAAAAGAGAAGTGAAAGGCAAAGGAGGAAAGGAAAGATATACCCCTTTGAATGCAAAGTTTGTTCATGACATTGTACAAGAGGCAGTGATCCATCCCCAAGAAGAAGAAATGCAAAAAGGCCAAATAGTTGTCTGAGGAGGCCTTACAAATAGCTGAGAAAAGAGAAGTGAAAGGCAAAGGAGGAAAGGAAAGATATACCCCTTTGAATGCAAAGTTCCAAAGAATAGCAAGGAGAGATAAGAAAGGCTTCTCCAGTGACCAATGCAAAGAAATAGAGGGAAACACTAGAAGGGGAAAGACTAGAGATCTCTTAAAGAAAATTGGAGATACTAAGGGAACATTTCATGCAAAGATGGGCTCAATAAAGTACAGAAATGGTATGGACCTCAGCAGATGAGTGGATAAGGAAGCTGTGGTACATATATACAATGGAGTATTACTCAGCCATTAAAAAGAATATATTTGAATCAGTTCTAATGAGGTGGATGAAACTGGAGCCGATTATACAGAGTGAAGTAAACCAGAAAGAAAAACACCAATACAGTATACTAACACATATATATGGAGTTTAGAAAGATGGTAATGATAACCCTGTATGCAAGACAGCAAAAGAGACACAGATATATAGAACAGACTTTTGGACTCTGTGGGAGAGGAAGAGGGGGGGATGATTTGGGAGAATGGCATTAAAACATGTATAATATCATGTAAGAAATGAATCACCAGTCTAGGTTCGATGCAGGATATAGGATGCTTGGGGCTGGTGCACTGGGATGACCCAGAGAGATGCTATGGGGAGGGAAGTGGGAGGGGGGGTTCA
>SJYX01001871.1:118865-143151 GCA_006410675.1 Oreotragus oreotragus
TAAAGGACAGGGAAGCCTGGCGTGCTGCAGGGTCACAAAGAGTCAGACACAACTGAGTAACTAAACTGAGACTGACAGCCTGATATTGTATGCATACCCTACATATGTGCATACACATATGCATCTGAGGAGAGATTATTCATTCAAAAGGTGGTCAGCTGTCTGAGTGATGTTGCTATATATTTGCAGGTCTCAAAACTGAGCTGGATTGAGAGAAAAATGGCTGCTACTCTGTTTGGAAATATACCATCCTCAACTGTACAAGAAGCTTTGCAAAATTTCCTTAAGGTATGTTTTGCCTATCCATTATTTCAGTGTCAGTCTGGCTCCTGTCTTCATCAGGCCCGCCTACCATTGCTGTCAAGGAAATCTTTCTCTTGTCCATGTGTAGACCTCTAACTGAAGCCCCAGAATGTGTCCTCATTTTGGCATGTTCACACTACTTCTTAGAGGATAGTTATGTGCTAAGTCCTAGGTGTGGCAGCCCTCACTGCCAAATCCAGTATAGCTCTCCAGACTGTTTATATACAGAAGCATTCACACCCTAATTTGTAGAAAGCGTGCATGCTCAGTTGCTCAGTCATGTCCACCTCTTTGGCACCCCATGGTCTGTAGCCTGCCAGGCTCCTCTGTCCATGGGATTTTCCCGTCAAGAATACTGGCATAGGTTTCCATTTCCTCCTCCAGGGGATCTTCCCATCCCAGGGATCGAACCTGTATCTCCTGCTTCTCCTGCATTGGCAGATGGATTCTTTCCCACTGGGCCCACCTGGGAAGCCCTCCTGATTATTAGACTTGGTCCAAAATACTCCTGATTATCCTAACATAGAACCAGTTTAATCTTAAAATACTAAAAGTTGCCAAGAAGACGAGTTATTTTAAAAGTTACTCTTTGAATTGCAGACAGTTCTATGGATTTGTGGAGCATCAGACCAAACCAGGATTTTCATTGCCATCCTAAAATGTACAAGTGCTCTGCTGATAAACTCTAAATAGTAATATGTGTGTTTGCACACATGAGAATGTGTAATATATCCATGTATTTAACCAACTTGCTGTTGGGCTAATCTCTTCATTTTTCTCTGGAACCAATTATGGAATCTTACAGATACTGATTTTTCTTTTCCCTCCTGCCTACTTCAGATTTGTAACAATACAGAGAAAATCAGGCTCTGAACAGTATTGTCAAATATATTTTAAAGGCTACTATTTTTTGGTATATTTTAGGGCTTGATTTTATAGAACCTAGAGGAAGTTTAAAAATCATATATTCTAAGATAGCAAATATACTTCACTTCTCTGAACAATGGCTACTGGCTTTCTGAAAAANCAGAGTCGGACACGACTGAAGCGACTTAGTAGCAGTAGCAGCAGCAGCAAAGTTATCATAAAATGTTGGTTATATTCCCTGTGCAATACAGTGTATCCTTATAGCTTACATATGTTAATAGTTGCTGCTGCTGCTGCTGCTGCTAAGTCGCTTCAGTCGTGTCCAACTCTGTGTGACCCCATAGACGGCAGCCCACCAGGCTCCCCCGTCCCTGGGATTCTATAGGCAAGAACGCTGGAGTGGGTTGCCATTTCCTTCTCCAATGCATGAAAGTGAAAAGTGAAAGTGAATTCGCTCAGTCATGTCCGACCCTTAGCAACTCCATAGACTGCAGCCTACCAGGCTCCTCTGTCCATGGGATTTTCCAGGCAAGTACTGGAGTGGGGTGCCATTGCCTTCTCCAATGTTAATAGTCACATAATATCAATAGTTAGTACCTCTTTTTTTTTTAACTGAGCTATAGTTGATGTACAATATTATATGTTTCAGGTGTACAACATAGTAATTCACACTTCTTAAAGGTTACATTCCATTTGAAGTTATTATAAAATATTTATAGAATAATTTTTTAAAAATAGGGGTTAATGGCTACCTTCTTAAAGGAAGTCAGTCCCGAATATTCACTGGAAGGACTGATGCTGAAGCTGAAACTCCAATACTTTGGCCACCTGATGCAAAGAACTGACTCTTTGAAAAGACCCCGATGCTGGGAAGATTGAAGGCAGGAGGAGAAGGGGCTGACAGGGGATGAGATGGCTGGATGGCATTACTGACTCAATGGACATGAGTTTGAGTAAACTTCGGGAGTTGGTGATGGACAGGGAGGCCTGGCGTGCTGCAGTCCATGGGGTCGCAAAGAGTCGGAAATGACTGAGTGACTGAACTGAACTGAATTGAATGGCTACCCCAGAGGCCTGGCCTGCTGCACTCCACAGGGTCCCAAAGAGCCGGACACAACTGGGCAACTGAACATCAAAACAATGGCTACCTAGAACCCTTGAAAATGGCATCGAGAAGGAAGGCATTTGATGGGNTTTCAGGTACACAATGCAAATAACTTGCTATTTGTATACATCGTGAAATGATCATTGTAATAAGTCTAGTTACTACCCATCACCACATAGAGTTACATGTTTTTTTTTTTCTCTTGTGAAGAGAGCTTTTTAAGAGGTACCCTGTTGGCACCTTTCCACTATGCGCTATCAATTGGCTTCTTGAAAAGTGAATAAGTGCTGGGTGACATCACAGCCCCACAGCCGGGGAGCAAGAAAGTGTCAGAGGCGAATGTTTGTGAGGAGAAGTCAGAGGCTCTGGGTTTGCCCAACAAAGGCGCCCTGTGCAGGCGTGGTCACGGTCATGGCCACCACCACCGCAGAACTGGCACAAAGCTGGCCAGGCTCTCCCCAGAGTCTATCCCTGGCTTTATACAAGCTGATAATGTTTCCATTTAGAGGCCTGAGCAGGTTATCCAGCAGTGAGTGCCGGGCAGCCTCAGCTCGCCATGGCCTGGTTGTGGACTGCTCTGGGAGGGTTGCCCTGGGGCTGCTGGGGAAACAGGCACCCCAGGGCCTCTCGTGGGGGGCAAGGAGTGGGCTCCAGGCAGAGAGAAATAGCCTGGGAGAGGGTGGAAGCAGTGGTCGCCAGGCGCTGGGGCTCCAGCTGTGCCCCAGGCTCCAGCTCCCGCCACCCCCCATCCACCCCCACCCCCCTTGGCATCCAGCCCTTGGGGGAGCTGAGAGAAAGTCTCGCCTGTTCTGCATGCCGCGGGCAGGATCGGCCACAGCCATCTCCTTCATGTGTCACCGCTGGCTGTAAGCACTGTGTTTGGTTTGGCAGAACGGCTATTTAAATAGCAGTGAAATGTGTCACTGGAAAAAAATTAGCTCATGTTTCCTTTACCATTTCTTCATGATTTCCATTAAAAGTGTAACCACGGGTAATAAATTAACAAGATCTGTAAAAGGGACCGTAGGAAACCATGGATCCAGAATTTCTATAAACTTCTAACCCGTGATACAGAAGAGCAAGGCTGCTTGGGGGAAGGGGGTTTGGCTCACCCATACTCCAGTTTCCTTTGTGTCTGATTCCTTACCCACCCTCCCCAAAGTGAGGGGAAGCCCTCTGCTTCTTTTAGGGGTTGCTGTGGTTATCAGGGGGGAAAGTCTTTGCTTAAAAAACCCACAGCCTTGGGGCATGGCTCAGCTCTTCCTGTTTCATTAAAAAAAAAAAAGGCAAGAAAAAGAATGAAAACATGACTTCTCTACCAAAGTATAATCTTCCCCCAACTGTGCCTCACCTGGTCCCAACCACAGTCCAGTAGCTGGTTTCTCGATGTGGAAATCAGATGCTTTCCCACGGGTACCGGATAGCTGGATGTTGAACTGTAGCTCAATTTTACAGATATG
Organism: Oreotragus oreotragus; assembly: GCA_006410675.1. Lineage (NCBI taxonomy): Eukaryota > Metazoa > Chordata > Mammalia > Artiodactyla > Bovidae > Oreotragus > Oreotragus oreotragus. The sequence goes on from SJYX01001871.1 coordinate 122,601, forward strand.
AACACTGAGGTCAACGAAAAATATTTGCCTTTGGCACAAAACCCAATAGTCAGCGAACGAGTGGGGGAGATGGGAAGAGCAACCTTTCGATTACTGCCCATGTTCGACACACACAGATACACACTCACACAGCAACGCTAATTTGTTTGTGCTGATTGAGGGTGCAAGTGGCAGGCAAAGGATCACTGCAGGGTCCTGAAAGTCTCTCTGGAGAGAGTGGATAAAAAAGTTGCTTCCGAGGAAGGCGGCCCTGAGGAAAGTGTTTGGTTTGACACATAAGGGCTATCTATGGGGTGCCAAGGGAGTGCCCGCCGTGCTTCACCCAAGGGATGGGCGAGTAGGGGACAGGACTGGAAGGAGTGTTAATGTCACACACAGGGTTGGGGGCTTGGGGGTGTCAGTGTTCCACCTGGGCTAGAAATCTGGGGACAGGACTGGGGAGTGTATTCAGCGCTACACACAGGAACTAAGGGAGTAGGGGGAGGAAGGGAGACCATGTCCCAGTTACACCCAGGGCTAGAGCAGTAGAGTGGGGCAGAGGATGGGGAGACTTTTAGTGTCACACACAGGGCTGGGGGCTTGGGGGAGAGAGCTGGGGGAGTGTGTTCAGTGTTACTCACAAGTCTGGGGGAGTGTGACAGTGTGACACACAGGGTCAGGGTGGAAAGGATGGAAGGAGTGAAGGAAAATGATTGGTAACCAGTGAATCTCCTCTGCCTGTTTCTCTGTCCCCCCTCCTTCTTCAGTGATCCTTTTCACAGATATCTTAACTCTCCTTTATTAGTCTGAAGTGATTGCCAAGCCTTGGTCTCCTGTTAGAACATGGGGTGAGATGGGGAAATTTGTGCCACTTTCTAAGCCAAACTTCTGTGCGACTTGGTCCCTGGGTTACAGAGGAGGCCATTTCTTCTCCCCTCTACTGGATGCCTAAGAATTCATGCTTTTGAAGACTCTTCAGAGTCCCTTGGACTGCAAGGAGATCAAACCAGTCAATCCTAAAAGAAATGAGTTCTGAATATTCATGGTAAGGACTGATGCTGAAGCTGAAACTCCAATACTTGGGCCACCTGACGCGAAGAACTGACTCATTAGAAAAGACCCTGATGCTGGGAAAGATTGAAGGGGGGAAGAGAAGGGGACAACAGAGGATGAGATGGTTGGATGGCATCACAGACTCAATGGACATGTGTTTGAGCAAGCTCTGGGAGTTGGTGATGGACAGGGAAGCCTGGCGTGCTGCAGTCCATGGGGTTGCAAAGAGTTGGACACTGAGTGACTGGACTGAACTGAACTACTGGACGGCAGTGGTGTAGAATGCAGAGGCTCAGGAAATCCTTGTTCACAACGAAATTCAAGAGGGATTTGATATCAACTCTTCTCCCCACTGATTTGTATCAGGAAGTCTCTACCCTTCTCCTTCCTCTTCCCCCTAGTTCCCAAACCCTCCATCTTGTCCACACAAGCACCACTGCCCAGTTGCCAGCACCTTCTCCCCAGGGGTGACTAGCTGTCTTTGCTCAGTCTTTCCCCTCTGTGAGACTGGAGCGACCAGCTCCTTGATAAGGAGTGGGCTGCCCTCCCCAGCCCGCTCTGGGCCCTGGACTCCAGAAAGCCCTTCCCGTATAGTCTACAGCAGAGGGCTCTGCCAGGCACCTGCTATAAGAAGAAGAAACATCTGCTTGTTTTATTTACATTTCATCCAGATGTTTGGGTGCCATGTAGACGCAGCCGTCTGAACCCTGGCTGGAAACTGAGCTTCCCTCTGCTTGGAGCTGGAAGGCCGAAGCGGGAGTGTCCTGAGGCTGGGAAGGGACCTAGCTGGGCGCAGACACAGCCTGGGGATGGTGGAGGGCGGGGAGGGGGGCGGTACGGAAGGCGAAACGCCGCAACAACCGGAACAAGATTCCTCATAAACAACTGATCTGTTTACAAAGCCACCAGTGTAGGCGAGCCCTTGCCAAATCATGATTTTTAAAAATCGCCTTTATAGTGTTTCGCACCACTTTCCAGATGCCGGAGGAAGGGCCTACTGTGTGCTCGGCGGGCCCCTCCCAGGCCGCCTGCCGCGCGCCCGGCCAGCTTCCCGCAGGCTTGCCGGAGTCTGTGGCTGTGAAGCGCCAGAGACCAGCGGTCCCAGAGGCTCCAGCCGAGGAGGCCAATTAACAATGCCGGGCAGTGAGCATAAATCTACCACGCTCCCCCTTTTCCTGGGCTCGGGGCTGGAAAGTATCAGAACTGTGCAAATACTTGGGATGTTTCTCTTTATTAGTGATAAAATATTGGACGTCAGCGTGCGCCGTTTCATGCACTGCCTCCGACAGTTGGAGCAGTAATTGTGATGAATAGGGGCCCAGGGGCAGGGCTGCAGGCGTTTAAGAAGGCTCTGTGGATTGAAAATATTAGGATTGATTAAAGGTCAAATACTTTATAAATTTATCAGTGCTGGATACGTTCTTCCGAGGTGGGGGCTGCTCCCCTGGCAGGCTGTTGAAAAATAACTCAGGATGGTCGACGGCTCTGCCCCGCCCCCTCTTCCCATCTTCCCCTTAGGCCCTGCCACTTTCAATCCGCAAAACTGATGAAATGAGCGGAGTTTCCTGTCTTTCACGCCCTTTCGGCTTCTCCCTGCCAGGAGGTAAGTTCAGCACAGACATCTGTGGGCAGAAGTCTGTCCATTTCTCACCGGAGAGAGAAAAGTTTCCTCCGTGGAAGCTATTTTAGTCTTGTGGCTCTGGCACCAGCCATCAGGGGCAAAACCTCCAGGAATAGCTCTGTTACCCACCCAAGGAGCCCTCCAGGCTAAAAGAGGGTGTCACTAATTCTGTCCTTTTCAGGAGTGTCTGATTTCCTGTTATTAGAGATCTCTGTAACTCTGTGCATGCCTGGAAACTCCAAGTGAAATTGTTTTGTCAAGGCAGTGGCCCTCACCTAACTCCTTGTGATAAGGCTCACTCATTAAACACGTATGCACTAAGGCAGAGGGGCTTCCCTGCTGGCTCAGGGGTAAAGAATCCTCCTGCAGTGGGTTCGTTCCCTGGGTGGGGAAGATCCCCCAGAGAAGGACATGGCAACCCACTGCAGTATTCTTGCCTGTGAAATCCCATGCACAGAGGAGCCTGGCTGGCTACAGTTCATGGGGTCGCAAAGATTCGGACACAACTGAATGACTAAACAGCCGTTAAGGCTGGAGGCATTCTGGTTCTAGGGAAAAGCAGGAGATGAAAGGGATGAAAAGCCCAGCTTCCACGGAATTTAGATTTTAGATGGGAGCAAGAAAATTGATATAAAAATTTACAGTATATTGCATAGTGTGTGTGTGTGTGTGTGTGTGTGTGTGTGTGTGTGTGTGTGTGGAGCACGCATGCGCATGTGGAGCACGCATGCGCACCCGTGCTTGGTCTCATCCCACTCTTGGTGACCCCATGAACTATGGCCCACTGGGCTCCTTTGTCTTCTGTACATGCTGGAGAAAAATAAAGTAGAGGAGGAAGGGTGGTAGGGAGGCCCAGTGGGAGGACATTGACATTTTGGAAATGGTCAAGGAGGGCCTTATAGATCTGAAGGAGGTGAGTGGAATTATTGGAGAGAAGTGGAATTATTGGAAGGAGTGTTTGTGTGTGCATGCATGTTTTAATTGTGCTAGTATGTGAGTATTTTAGTACTGGTTGTTCATATCCTTTCCTTTTGGGAATTAGGTATGGGATAAATAAAACTATATACAGAAAATGAAGAAGGTAAAAGAGATTTCCAAAACTCTAGACTAACAGCTTGCATCCAGATTAACTGGAGGGGACATTAAAACACAAATCGTTGGATCTCACCCTCAGAGCATCTGGTTCAGTTGGGGTCTGAAAATTTGCAATGGTAGCAAATTTAAGTGTGCTGCTAATCACAGGAACTGTGTTTTGACATCCACAGCTCTAAACCAACAGAGCATGCTCTGACTGATCAGGTGAAGGGAAAGTTAGAAAAGTTTCTCCTCCTAGGCTCTGCTAAAGGAAGGGAGGGAATTGCTTACACACTTCTAAAAGTAGCTCTTCCCATAATGTACTCCATGTAACACTCCTATCAAGGGATGTTCGTAAGGATTACCAAAAAAGGATTCTTTTGTCAAATATGTTTAGAGCACCCTGAAAGTACATTCTACTGCAGGACTTCTCGGGGCCTTTAATATGCAAATATACACTGTGACTCTCCCCAGAGGAGGATTTAATGGGTATTTAGTGTTTCATAAACTTTTCTGACCACTAGATCTCCTTTACTTTTCCATGGTGACTCTCCCAAGGCCAGTGTACAGTGGGATATGCTTTGAAAACACTGGCTCTTAGGACTAAACGGTCTCCTCCAGCCCACACTGGTACATGAAATGAAAACCTCATGCAGTCAAGAACTCAGAGGACATCGTATCCAGCGGTCCTGTGTTCTTTTATGGACTTCTAGATGTGCCCAGGCTCAGTGCCCATCCTTGTGTCCCCATGGTTCTTTGAGGAGAAAGCCTGGACCCCTGGGCTCCTGATCCTTGTGCATATGACTTGGGTAGGACTGGAAGATGCCATCCCTCCCCCGGATAGCAGAGTCTTGTTCAGACACACTCCAGCTATCCCAGATATGCAGAAGGAGCATGTGTTGTGCTGGCTGAGTGGACAGGATTGGTCAGATAGGATGCGGGCGCTGTCCTGCATCTGAGCGTGTGGCTCCTGCCTATAAGTGGGGTCTGCAGAGCTGAGAAGGGGAGGGGCCCACAGGCCCAGCTGTGTCTGGAGAACAGCAGCCCTGATATTTACGACTATGATGGTCCTTCTCTAGTGGACCTGCTTTGGAACATAAATAAACTTAATAGGCTTCAAATAATAGTGACAACTGAGTTTAAACCCTAGACTGTGGTCCAGGGCAATGGATGCCTCTCTCTGTCTCTTTCTCTCTCCCCTGTCCGATTCCACACAGCCAGTGCTCAATTCTGAGCATAGCAGCAGCACTGACTTTGGACAAAGAGATAGAGAGCTGAGTGACCTTGGGAGTAAACCAGGGGATGAGATGCATTCTTGCAGTACATCCCAGGCTGAGATGTATTACTGGGGGAAGGATGATCTCAGCTGTTCTTAGAAGCTGTGGCTGAGACATGTGAAATTATAAATTTGGTTCAAGGCACTGGCATATTTTGAACACTTTTTATGTATAAAATATCATACTATCTTGTAGGAAAGATACCTACCTCAAACATATGGCAAACTGGGATAGTTTGAGGGCCATAGTATAAAGTTATAAAGAAAATGAAGATGATAACAGATGAGATGCATTCTTGCTGATCAGGGTTGGGAATTTCCAGGAGCGGGAGAGCTCTAAACAAAGGCACAGAGATGGGGATGTACAAGGAGTGTCCTGAGAACCACGGGTAGCATGAGAAGGCCAGCAGGAAAAACTCGTTGGAGCTAGAACTTGGAGAGCCTTTCCTTTCAGACTAAAGGATTTGGACTTCATCGAATAAGTACCAACAGGTCATGTTGTGTTTTAATGTTCAAAAATAATCCATGTTCAGAATAAACTCTTCAAATGATACAAAAGTATATTCAGTGAAAAGTAAGTCTTCGTCCCACCCCTGATTTCTAATTGCTCCGTTCTCTTCCTGGAAACAAAAGCTGTTATCAGTTTCTTGTGCCTTGGAACACCTTCTTTCAGAGGTAGTCCATGTCTTTGTAAACATATGGAGACATATTTCCCCAGTACTTTAAAAACACAAATATTAACATGGTGTATACACTTAACCTGTACCTTGCTTATCATCACTTAACCATAGATCCTAGAGATTTTTAGGTAAGACTCGGAGAAGGCAATGGCACCCCACTCCAGTACTCTTGCCTGGAAAATCCCATGGATGGAGGAGCCTGGTAGGCTGCAGTCCATAGCGTCGCTAAGAGTCGGACACGACTGAGCGACTTCACTTTCGGTTTTCATTTTCATGCATTGGAGAAGGAAATGGCAACCTACTCCAGTATTCTTGCCTGGAGAATCCCAGGGACAGGGGAGCCTGGTGGGCTGCCGTCGATGGGGTCGCACAGAGTCGGACACGACTGAAGCGACTTAGCAGCAGCAGCAGCAGTGTGCTCCATAGTTTAACAAGAGTTCAGTGACGGATATTTGATGTTTCCAGTCTTTTACTAAAATATGCGCATATGTTAATCACTTTGTGTGTGTATTTGTAAATTCACAGAAGTGAAATTACTTGGTCGAAGGTATTTGCATTTTTATTACTGTTATACTGCACCTGGGGAAATGTAATTCAAAGGATGCTGGAACCAGATCCATTTTAAGAAGATCCGTTTTGGAGGAAACAGGACTATGGGAAGGAGGGGACGAGACAAGTTTGGAGGCTGTTATGATTACATCAGGTGAGAGGTGATGAAGGCCAGAACAGAGCCGTGGCTGAGAAAAGGAGGGCAGGGCAAGGGTGGAAGAGGCACTAGTGACCAGTCTGATGAGTCCCAGGGAGAGAGAAGGAATCACAGACAGAGGTCGAGAGCCTCACATGGGGAGGGATTAACCGAGAAACAGAAGGAGTGACTTTGATCAGATTCTCTTAAACCAGGAATGTGTCTGCATAGACATGAAAGTGGAAAGCTAAGAAATCACCATCTCAGGCCTGGTAGAGGTAGAGCAGGAAGAATGAGACTCAAAAAAAGATAGAGGGTCTTAATGTCTCCTGGGGAGGGTTGATCAGACCTAGTGCAGTTCCAGACAAGGAAGGGCCAAGAGCATGGGCTTTGGAGTCTTGGCGTTCAGGCTTTCTGCTGGAACCAACAATCACTGAACTTCAGTGCTTTAACACATAGATTATTTCCAGCTCACATCACCCTCTCCTGCAGGAGCAGTGATGAGGAAGGTACTCTGCTCAAAGCAATTATGAAGAATCTTAGATTCTTACATATTCAGATTCTGCCCTTCTCCAGGACCTCCTCTCTCTCATTCAGCCATTGGGTGGGAGAAGAGAGAATTGTTGTACAGGCAGGTTTTATGTGCCAGACCTGGAGATGGCTTATGCCACTTCTACTCAAAAGTTGCTATTGGTTAGAATTGAGTTGCGTAGCTGCACCTGCCTGCAAGGGGGCCTGGGAATGGCATCTAGTGGAGAGTCCAGAAGGAACGGGGAAATGCTTGATGAACAAATAACCAACCTCTGCCTCCCAATCTGTGTGTCCTGGGCAAGTCATATAACCTTTCATAGGCTCAGTGTTCACATCTGTCAAATGGGAATAATCACTTCATAGGTAGGATTGTTGATCTTTTGAGGATTAGATGAGCTTACGTACATCACCCACTTAGGATGGTGTATGTAGATGGATAAATAACCACCATAGTGAATATTCATACATATTCATAGTATGTGCTCCTTGGTTGGGATGCTGTGGTTTTCCCTGTCTTTCTCTGCCCACTCCAGGTCTACACAGGCAGAAGAAAACTCAGTCTGCCTGTGACTGACCTGGATCATTCTGGCCCCAAAGTAGATTTCTTTTCTTGAAAGAAATCACTTGGTTTGGTGAACTCCATAGATTAAATTCATGAGATTGTTTCAAATCTCCCTATGCCTGGTCTGTGTAGACCCAGCTACAGCCTCTGCCAGCCATCTTCAGTCTGAGGATAGGCAGGCTGCAGAATGATTCTTGTTCATTCTTTCATGTTATTCCCACACTTCAGAAGTCTGGAGGGAAGCAGAATGTTTGCTGTTCTGGGATCATTTGAAGCTGGGCATGCAAAGAGTTCCGAGTCACTTTCAAGTCTGCCTGTAGGAAATCTTTCTTGGCAACCAGACAACTAGAATTAGTTATTAAAGGCATGTCAAATGAATAAAGACACCTCTGTGAGGAAAACCGCAAGAGTAGTTACTTTTTCTAATATGAATAGGAGGCTAATATCAAATCACCTTTAATTTTCCACTCTTTCTTTGCTGTTTCGATGGGAGGTCAAATCTAATAATACAGATACTACAGAAAACCGTTTCTGTTTTCATCTATTGCAATATATAGGCCCACTGCAAATGTGTGTCTTAAAAACCAGGGTCTGGAATTTAAACAAGTACCTGCACACTGACAAGCCTGTTTCCTCTAGGAACATTCTCCCAGATGCCAAACCTGTGTTGCCCTCACAGGCTGTAAGGAGCCGACCCGTGAAACAGAATAAAGCCTGGTCTTATCTATAAACCATGCATCCCACAGAGCCCAGGCTGCAGCACTTGCCAAAGGGCAAGGATGACCATGAAGACCCAGCCATGAGGACCAGGGGAGCAAGTGGTGTGAAGGCATTTTTGAAAACAGTCCAGATGTGAGTCACTGAAGGTCCAGTGTAGTCTCTTTACTGTGTGGCCTAGATTTAGGGTCACTGTGGATAGATTTGTGGACAGGGGAGCTGCCGACCAACAGGAAATGCTGTTTTATGGTTAGGAGGCTCCAGAATCTTTGTGTGTATGTTGTAGGAAATCTTTCTTGGCAACCAGACAACTAGAATTAGTTATTAAAGGCATGTCAAATGAATAAAGACACCTCTGTGAGGAAAACCGCAAGAGTAGTTACTTTTTCTAATATGAATAGGAGGCTAATATCAAATCACCTTTAATCTTCCACTCTTTCTTTGCTGTTTCGATGGTAGGTCAAATCTAATAATACAGATACTACAGAAAACCGTTTCTGTTTTCATCTATTGCAATATATAGGCCCACTGCAAATGTGTGTCTTAAAAACCAGGGTCTGGAATTTAAACAAGTACCTGCACACTGACAAGCCTGTTTCCTCTAGGAACATTCTCCCAGATGCCAAACCTGTGTTGCCCTCACAGGCTGTAAGGAGCCGACCCGTGAAACAGAATAAAGCCCGGTCTTATCTATAAACCATGCATCCCACAGAGCCCAGGCTGCAGCACTTGCCAAAGGGCAAGGATGACCATGAAGACCCAGCCATGAGGACCAGGGGAGCAAGTGGTGTGAAGGCATTTTTGAAAACAGTCCAGATGTGAGTCACTGAAGGTCCAGTGTAGTCTCTTTACTGTGTGGCCTAGATTTAGGGTCACTGTGGATAGATTTGTGGACAGGGGAGCTGCCGACCAACAGGAAATGCTGTTTTATGGTTAGGAGGCTCCAGAATCTTTGTGTGTATGTGTGTAAAAAGGTTATTTTAATAAATAAAAATGGCTAAGTTTCCAAAAATTCTTAAATGAATTCAAATCCTAGCGCTGCTATGTTCTATTGTTATAATGGGCAAGTTGCTGGATTTCCCTGGCCCTCAGTTTCCTCATCTTTAGAATGGGGACGATAATACCTATTTCACACAGTTGTAAATACTAAATGAGCTGATTCTTACAAAGATCTTAGAACAGATGTTTGATAAGAAGCCAGCTCCTGATGAGTGTTGACTATTTTTGCTAGTATTATCAGCAATATTATTATCTAGTAAGGAAAGGAATGGGCTTCGCTTGTGGCTCAGCTGGTAAAGAATTTGCCTGCAATGCAGGAGACCTGGGTTCTATCCCTGGGTTGGGAAGATCCCCTGGAGAAGAGAAAGGCTACCCACTCCAGCATTCTGGCCTGGAGAAGTCCATGGACTGTGCAGAGTTGGACACGACTGAGTGACTTTCAGACTCACACACAAAGAAAGGAATCCATGAATGATTTTATGTGTGGGTGGGTCACATAAGCCGAGCAACATGATTTTATATATAAGGGAGTTTGGTTGATTGAGAGAAGCCAGTTTGGTCCTTGAAAATGCAGCCACCTTGGAAGCTCTTCTTTTGGGTGGACATGACTTGAACTTCACAGTCAAGTGGTGAGGCTGTCCCCATGCAGATGCCCACCTGGGCAGACAGGTTTGTCCTCCGGATGCAGAGGTTTCATCCAGGTTCAAAAATACAGAAACCATTTAACTAGCCAGGCTCACTCCAGCCTCCTGGAAATTGACCTCCTTCAGGTGCATCCTGTGGGCAAGGCCCCTTTGGAAGCTCTCTTTTCCCATGTGTTTTATGTATCTAAGAGATTTGAGTGGCCTTTTCTTAAGGGCCTAGTGGTTATTTTGCAGCCTGTGCCCCTCCATCTAAGTGCAGGCCACCGCTGTGACCTTCTGCCCTTGTCCTTAACTTCAGGTAACTCAACCTGGTTCCTGGAAGCCTCAGGCCGAGCTTGGCTCTCCAGCTTCCTTTCCACTGATGGTGCATCTCCAGCTGGTCTTGAATCTGGCCACAAAGCCACTCTAGGATGGCAAAAGTCCTCTTCTTGACCAGACTCTCCTCAGGCTCTTCTGAACTCTCTTCTCAATCAGGCCCGAACTCTGGGGCTTCAGTGTTAATTTCTGCATTGGCTAGGTTTATCAGGAGTCCTGCTGAGTCAGTTCAGTCACAATCCCCCGCTCTTGGTATCTGATCACACCTGTCATCTGACTGGGGTCTTCATCCACTCCATCCCCCTAACTGGTGTCCGATCCTCGTAGCCTGCCTTCAGCAAGAGTCCTGTTAGGTCTGTTGAGCCAGAATCCCTCCTAAGCTCTGATGCATCCTCTTAGTAATTTTCCATGCATGGATCCCACCCTGCTCCTTGGCTATAAATTCCCGCTTTTCCTTGTCATCGCTGGGGTTGCAGGCTTACTCTGGTGGCTCAGTGGTAAAGAATCTGCCTGCCAATACTGGAGCCCCCGGGTTCGATCCCTAGGTCAGAAAGATCCCTTGGACTAGGAAATGGCAACTCACTCCAGCATTCTTGCCTGGGAAATCCCATAGACAGAGGAGTTGGCGGGCTATAGTCCACCAAATGACTTGGGGTCGCAAATGAGTTGGACATGACTTACTGACTGCTGCTGCTAAGTCGCTTCAGTCGTGTCTGACTCTGTGTGACCCCGTAGACTGCAGCCCACCAGGCTCCCCCGTCCCTGGGGTTCTCCAGGCAAGAACGCTGGAGTGGGTTGCCGTTGCCTTCTCTGGACTTAGAGACTAAACAGCAACAAAAACAATAGCAGCCTGGAGTTGAACCCTCTCTCTTTCCACTAACACAAACCCACTTCAGCAGCACCTGCTATCGTTTGGAATAAAATCTGTTTAAACCACCTTTAACTAATGTCATGAATAATTTTTCTTTGATAGAGGTTACTGGATTTGTTTTGGGGGAGCCAAGATCGGCCATAGATCTTGGTGCCCTAACAGATCATGGGATGGGCAGGAGATCTAGCACTGCCTCTCACACGCAGTTAGTGAAAGGACACCAGGGGAAGCCGCCACGGAGTTCAGCAGGACTGTTAGCCTTGTCTGCCCTTGTTATCTCCTTGTTTGATAATATTAGGTGCAATCACTGTTTAACGGACTGAGCAACCAGTAGCACTGTCCCTAAAAGTATGCACATAAGCTTTTTGCTGGCTTACACTCTATTTTTGTTTCACAAAAGGGTGTAAGGTGACATTTATTTGTGTAGACTGCAAAATAAAGATAGAAATGGAAAACCACTCAGATACTGGAATATGGCCCTATGTTTCAGGGTTTGCCTTTGTGAATCAAGGCAAGCAGTCAAGTGACTGGTAAAAACAACAACAACAACAACAACAACAACAAAAACCAGTTGTGGTGTTCTGGAAACAGTCTGAGGCTTTTGATGAGGATAGAGCCTGTGTATGCACATGTGTGCACGTGTGTGTATGTCTGTGTAGAGTGTAGGGGCCCGTGCTGATAAAGCAGAAAATGAAATGGCAGAAATGCCTGCGTGCCTGCTGGGACCAGGTGCTTTATTTCATTTACTCCTTGTAACTAGCCAAGGTGGTAGGTATTATTATTACTACACACTAGGAAACTGAAATGGCACCCCACTCCAGTACTCTTGCCTGGAAAATCCCATGGATGGAGGAGCCTGGAAGGCTGCAGTCCATGGGGTTGCTAAGAGTCAGACACAACTGAGCGACTTCACTTTCACTTTGCACTTTCATGCATTGGAGAAGGCAATGGCAACCCACTCCAGTGTTCTTGCCTGGAGAATCCCAGGGACGGGGGAGCCTGGTGGGCTGCCGTCTATGGAGTCGCACAGAGTTGAACATGACTGAAGTGACTTAGCAGCAGCAGCAGGAAACTGAGGTGAAGAAAGGTGAGATACCAACTGAATGCAGAGTTTCAGAGAATAGTGAATGATGCAAAGATATAGAGGAAAACAATAGAATGGGAAAGACTTTCTTTAAGAAACTTGGAAATACTAAGGGAACATTTCATGCAAAGATGGGCCCAGTAAAGGAGAGAAACAGCAAGGACCTAACAAGCAGAAGAGATTAAGAGGTGGCAAGAATACACAGAACTATACAAAAAAGGCCTTAATGACCCAGATAACTACAATGGTGTGGTCACTCAGCTAGAGCCAGACATCCTGGAGTGTGAAGTCAAGTGGGCCTTAGGAAGCATTACTACAAACAAAGCTAGGGATGTTGTGGAATTCCAGCCAAGCTATTTCAAATCCTAAAAGACAATGCTGTTAAAGTGCTGCACTCAATATGTCAGCAATACAGAACTGGAAAAGGTCAGTTTTCATTCCAATCCCAAAGAGAGGCAATGCCAGAGAATGTTCATCAGTTCAGTTCAGCTCAGTCGCTCAGTCATGTCCGACTCTGAGACCCCATGAATTGCAGCATGCCAGGCCTCCCTGTCCATCACCAACTCCCAGAGTTCACTCAGACTCATGTCCATTGAATCAGTGATGCCATCCAGCCATCTCATCCTCTGTCGTTCATACTGCTGTACAATTGTGCTCATTTCACATGCTACCTTGGAAGAGAAGCTTGACAAACCTAGACCGTTTATTAAAAAGCAGAGACATAACTTTGCCGACAAAGGTCTGTCTAGTGAAAGCTATGGTTTTTCCAGTAGTCATGTGTGGATGTGAGAGGTGGACCATAAAGAAGGCTGAATGCTGAAGAACTGACACTTTTAAATTGTGGTACAGAAGAAGACTCTTGAGAGTCCCTTGGACTGCAAGGAGATCAAACCAGGGAAATCAACCCTGAATATTCATTGGAAGGACTGATGCTGAAGCTGAAGCTCCTATGCTTTGGCCACCTGATACAAAGAGCCACCTCATTGAAAAAGGCCCTGATGCTGGGAAAGATTGAGGGCAGGGGGAGAAGGGGATGACAAAGGATGAGATGGTTGGATGGCATCATTTACTCAATGGAGATGAGTTTGGGCAAACTCTGGGAGATAGTGAAGGGCAGGGAGGCCTGGCGTGCTGCAGTCCATGGGGTCACGAAGAGTCAGACACGATTGAGCGACTGAACACCACCACATGAGGAAACTGAGGGGAAGAAAGGAGCGACAGTACCCACAGCTCCAGTACCAAGTAAGAGAAAGAAGTGTGATTCAAACCAGTCTGTTTGACTCTGCAAGCCAGACTCCTTCCCCTTGGAGAATGGAGGAGAGGGAAAGAGAAGAGAGCTGCATGGAGCTGGGGGCAGGAGGAGGGAGAGAAGGCACCCTAGGAACACGGTCTAAAAGTCCTGGTGAACTCCAGAAGGAGGTCTGAGCCATGGTGCTAAGCCTGCCCCGGTGCCCCTAGCCCTCAGACACCCTGCAGTCTGCAAGTCTGCTCTCTCCCACCCCCCCATTGAGCTCTGGTAGCCAACTGCCTATTTAATAGGCACTTATTTAGCATCTTCTAGGTGCCAGGCACTGAGCTAGCCCTAGGATTACAAAGTTAACCTTGAATTGTGGCTTTCCTGTAAGTTCTTTTTAATAATACATCACTCACCTAGATTCATTAGCCATATTTTCTCACAGTCTTCAAAAATACTGATTTGATAGAAGGTAGACTTCTAGTTTATCAGTCACTGCAATAGAATCACTGTATTAAAGCTTATGATTAAAACTATTGAAGAACTTCCAGTTTGTTAAAAAAATATATAGCCAACAACTGCTTTCAAAAACTTTGTCCAGTTTTTCCTCCTCTGTTTTCTTTAAATATGTTAAACACCTTAAATCCTTTCTGATAGGTGGTTGGTAAGTGTCTGTTAAACACAAAAAATGCATAGGAGCACCCTACCATCTGAATTTATTTCCACTCTTCATAACTTCCACGCTTGTTTTAAGGAAATAATAACACACATAGAGTCCTATAAAACACATTCAGTTCAGTTCAGTCGCTCAGTCGTGTCCAACTCTTTGTGACCCCTTGAATCGCAGCATGCCGGGCCTCCCTGTCCATCACCAACTCCTGGAGTTTACTCAAACTCATGTCCATCGAGTCGGTGATGCCATCCAGCCATTTCATCCTCTGTCGTCTCCTTTAGGATGGACTGGTTGGATCTCCAGATTTTAAATCTTAAATTACCTGATAAAAAAAATAGGTAGTTTGGATCTTACCATGGAATCTTGTCTGGATCTTACAGAGGAATCTCAGAATTGTTCAAATTCTGCTGCTAAGACTCAGACCTTTTCCACATGTTATAGTTGAAGAAGAAAACAATGTTATCATTAACACGGTAATGGATCTAGTGTGTCAGTTTACGCAGAAGGGGCTCTGCTTCCTGTATCTACCACCCCAGACCAGCTGGAGAAAGAGCCTGGAAATAGCTCTCCATATCACTTACACTCTCAGAGATCCAAATCATGCCTGGTGCTAAGACATGCACAGTTTCTTTGTGATGGTCTTTTAAAAAGTACCCCCGTGTTCAACAAGCCAGTTTCAAAGTACCTAGAGTATCAGGGTGAAGTGTGAAATTTTATTGTGTATTTGTATTTTCTTTATAGGATAAAGATGCTCAGAAAGAGGTGAAAAAAATAAGCACTTCCTTGAAGAGGTAAATAAAAGAACTTGCTCTTCAACAAATCAGATGTGGTCTACTAAAAATTTAAACTAATCAAAGTTGTGGGGTTTTCTTATTATCCTTTTTTCTTTTTTGATGTAAAGGCAGTGTGCTCAGATCTGAAGGTAAAACCATGTTTCTGCAGGATGCATTCCACTGGTAGCACTACAAAACTAATTATGTTATTTGGAGAAATCTATTTCCTATAATGTCACTACAAAATGATCTTTAAACATGTATGCTTTGTATTTTTCCTATAAATAATGAACTATAGTCTTCAGGATATGTCCTTAAATAAAATATTTAAATCAATTCAATAAAATGAACTCTAGTGAGTGTTTTATTGCTGCTTCAATGGAGATTTTACAAAACAAAATAATTTTATTAATGTGGTAGAAAAAGCGGGGAAAGGCAAAGGACATAAACAAGTTGTTGATAAGAGAAAACAAAAGGGGAACTATACGTAGTACTTTTTAAAATGTGAATAAAATTAGAATACTGTTTTACCGTCAAAATAGCAAGGACTTTTTTTCCTTTAAAGAAACATTCAGTACTGACAATGATGCCGCAGAGTGGACCGTTCTCATACACTGCTGCTGGGAGAGCATTTTGACCAAACATTTGGTAAAATTTAACCAGAGCCTTAAAAATATATAAACTCTTTATCTCATAATTTTATTTTACAGAAAAAATCTTACAGTGGAAAAAGTACACTTATGCACAAATGTTCATAATAGCATTCTTTTTTACAGTAAAACCCTACGTGTACCAGTAATAATCTAGTCAATCCGAAAGGAAATCAGTCCTGAATATTCATTGAAGGACTGATGCTGAAGCTGAAACTCCAATACTTTGGCCACTTGATGCAAAGAAAAGACTCTGATGCTGGGAAGGATTGAAGGCAGGAGGAGAAGGGGATGACAGAGAATGAGATGGTTGGATGGCATCACCAACTTGATGAACATGAGTTTGAGCAAGCTCGGAGGGTTGGTGATGGACAAGGAAGCCTGGCATGCTGCAGTCCATGGAGTCACAAAGAGTCGGACACAACTGAGCAACTGAACTGAACAGTAATAAAGCAGTAAACCATATTAGAATATAACTACAATAGAATATTTTTGACATTAAAAATAATTTCAAAAGTGACATAGGGAAATGCACAGAGCATCTTAAGTTCAAGTACAAGATAATATATGCACATGATCTCAACTCTATGAAAATGTGCATAGAAATTTATTGAAAATGTTCATATTTCTGTGGAGTTGTGTTTTATTTCTAATATTCCCCAGTTTTTAATAGTTAAAAGGATTTTTCAGTTGAACTTAACTAGCAGTGATCTATAGATTCCCCACTACCCTTTAACCAGCTTTATCCTGGAAATCAGGTAAAAAATTGCTGGTTTGCTATCCCCAATGCATGGACACACATGCACACTTGTACACTAAATTTCAAACCTTGTTCTAGTGATACTAGTTCATCAAACTGAGCTAGTTTCTCCCTTTCATCTTTTATAACAGCCCATCAAGATACCTAAATCAGTCCAACTGATTCGTGCCCGAACTCTGACAACTAGTTTAACACTGAAAGTACTAGCTGAAGAGACAAGAGTTTTGCAGGTACACTTATATCCGCAAAGCCTACCTCTGGCTATCCCGATACAGCTAGGAGAATGTACAAGTTGAGACAGGTGATTGATTCTAGCAGCAGAAAATAATGTAGAATCAGTCACATTGTAAGCTTTGCTGAAGCAGCTCATTTAAGCAGTGCGTGCGTGCTAAGTTGCTTTAGTCGTGTCTGACTCTGCGACCCTATGGACTGTAGCCTGCCAGGCTCCTCTGTCCATGGGATTTCCCAGGCAAGAATACTGGAGTGGGTTGCCATGCCGTCCTCCAGTGTCTGACTCTGCGACCCTACGGACTGTAGCCTGCCAGGCTCCTCTGTCCATGGGATTTCCCAGGCAAGAATCCTGGAGTGGGCTGCCATGCCCTCCTCCAGGGGCTCTTCCCAACCCAGGGACTGAACCTGTGTCTCTTGTGTCTCCTGCATTGGCAGGTGGAATCTTTACCACTAGCGCCGCCTGGGAGGCTAGCAGAAAGTGGTACAGAGACTTTGGCTAAGAATTATGAGAAACTACAAGAACACTCTTTGGTAATGGTGGGACTTGGGATCATAATTGAAACATAAGGCCTAATCAATCTCACGTGTTTTAACAAAAGTCCTAGTTGGTCCCTGTAGCCCATAATGCCTTCATTGGATAAATTGATGTCTCAATTGAGTGATGTTTCTGAATAAGGACTTGACCCAAAAGGAGTGTAACTTTTCTGAAAGTTATTTGAATCTTGAAAATACTGTGAATTTCTGCCACATTTGACAGATTTCTCAGCAGGATGTTGATGGAGGAAATCTCTGTCCTCATTGTGGTAATACCATATCCTCTTCCAATTAACATCAGAGCCCTGCTGCCTGATCATGGCTAGTCTTCATCGGATTTATAATCAAAGCATGTATGTGTGAAGCCAGCTAAAGACAATTTCCACATTAAATCCACCCTCCCACCAGTTTTAAAACCTGAGTGGTATTTTTGGATGGCGGCATTATATGTAGATTATCACATTTAAACTCCAGTGAATTTCATACAAAGTGAACCATTATCAACTCTTTCCTCTCTGTAGTTGCTCACTCACCACTCATTCTATTGACCTTGGAGTAGACAGACTAGCTGCAGAGAGTTTTTGAAATGATTTCTCCTGGTGGGTCTCTAAGGCCAAGGCCATGGTATACCCTCCACCACGAAGGACACGAAGTCCTATACTTTCAAGAGACTTCATATACAGCTTTGGAAAGGGGGAGTTCCAATGCAGAACATTTGAATGTGTTCAATTTCTGCATATAATAAGAGGCATAATTTCTCATAAAACAGTCGTGTAACTCAGTATTCTGCTAAAATTTTAACAGTTCTCATGTCTGGGTAACCTGCCATGTTGTCTTTCTTACTAAGTACTGGATATCCTTCATTGTAAATGAAAATCTCTGTTCTGCCTGAAAGTTGTCAAAAAGGTTTTCACTTAATCTTTTCATACTTTCCAATTATAAAAAGCTGTGTTAGATGGATGGGACCATAGATCTTCTAGACCTGCTTTTTCATTNTCATGTCTGGGTAACCTGCCATGTTGTCTTTCTTACTAAGTACTGGATATCCTTCATTGTAAATGAAAATCTCTGTTCTGCCTGAAAGTTGTCAAAAAGGTTTTCACTTAATCTTTTCATACTTTCCAATTATAAAAAGCTGTGTTAGATGGATGGGACCATAGATCTTCTAGACCTGCTTTTTCATTTTACCAGTAAACAGTTTTAGCTCTGATGCATAAGCAACACGGACAGGGTAAGAAGATTGGTGAGTGGCTGAGTCAGGACCAGGTTCCAGGTCTCGGAATCTCATGCCTTCTGCACACTTCTTTGAGCTCAGGGCCTTTTCCATTGAACTGAGTGGAGTCCAGTGTGTTTGGTGTTGATAGTGGGGAAGAGGGAAGTGGGAGGGAAGGAAAGAGTTCTGAAAATGGTAACACTTGCATGGTTTTACCTGTTCTGAGTCTTTTCCCTGTGTTAGTTCATTTCATCCTCACAGCAGCCCTACTAAAAACAGTTTTAAACACTGCCCATTTACAGATGGAGGATCTGAAGCATGGGGTATTATTTTTATTGGAGGACAATTGCTTTAGAGTGTTGTGTTGGTTTCTGCTGTGCAACAACTTGAATCAGCTCTAAGTTTACATATATAACCTCCCTCTTGGGCCTCTCTCCCACTCTCTAGGTCATCACAGAGCTCTGAGCTGAGCTCCCTGTGCCATACAGTTGCTTCCTGTTAGCTATCTATTCTACACATGGTAGCGTATATATGTTAATGCTACTCTCTCAGTTCGCCCCACCCTCTCCTTCCCCCACTATGTCCACAAGTGTGGGTCTCTATTCCTGCCCTACAGATAGGTTCATCAGTACCATTTTTCTAGATACCATGCCTGACACAGTACTAGATCTGAACTGGGCAGCCAGCTCCAGAGTCCGAGCAGTGGTCTGAACCACCGTACAATCCTGCCAACAAACGTGGGGATGTGGGAATAAAAGAAGGTAGAAGGCGAACAGAAAAAAAAGGGGGGAGGAAAAGGGGGGTATTTTAAAAAGGATGGTAGAGAGAAAAAGAAGGGAAAGAAGAGAGAAGGAAAAATCCTTGCACTTACTCTTTGGATACTGACGCCCATCTTCTGGTGTCGTTGTTAAGCACCCAGCAGCCCATTGTGCATATTGTTCAACTGCTCAGTCATGTCTGACTCCTTTGCAACCCCGTGGACTGTTGCCCGCCAGGCTCCTCTGTCCGTGGGATTTCCCAGGCAAGAATACTGGAGTGGGTTGCCATTTCCTTCTCCAGGGGATCTTCCCGACCAAAGTATTGAACCCACATCTTCTGCATGGACAGGCTGATTCCTTACCACTGAGCCACCTGGGAAACCCATTGTGCATCCTGACTTATATTAAATCTGTTTTTTATATTTCCACCTTCTCCCCGCAAGATAAGGAAAGAGAAAGAGGGGGGGAATGGTGAAACTTATTTTAAATGACTCATTCCACTTGCTCTGGGTATAGGGGGAGAGCCTCCTTATGGACTACATGAACTACTGATTGGGCAGTTAACAAGAATATTTCACTTCACAGTTAAAGATAAGGTCATATTGTAGAACCAAATATGGTTAATATCTTGATGTTCTATGATTTTTTTTACAGCTCCAAAACCTATATTTTGCTCTACACGTCTAAAGTCAAATCATGTTTTAAAAATAGCTTTGTTGAAGTATAACTGATATACAAAAAATGTACAAAGTGTGTGATTTGATATATTTTGAGATATATGTATATACCACTATGAAACCATCACTGCAAGATAACACAGCCCTTCTCTCCTGACTCTCCCTAACCAACCTCCCAATCCCCAACCACATATCTGTTTTCTGTTACTAGCAATTGCCTTTTCTAGGCTTTTATATACCTGGATTGTATATTATGTACTAATTTTGTCTGGTTTCTTTTACTCAACATAATTATTTTGAGATTCATTGATGTCATTCAGTTCAGTTCAGTTGTTCAGTCATGTCCAACTCTTTGCGACCCCATGGACCGCAGCACACCAGGCCTCCCTGTCCATCACCAACTCCTGGAGTCTACCCAGACTCATGTCCATTGAGTCAGTGATGCCATCCAACCATCTTATCCTCTGTCATCCCTTCTCATCCTGCCTTCAATCTTTGCCGGCATCAGGGTCTTTTCAAATGAGTCAGCTCTTCACATCATGTGGCCAAAGTATTGGAGTTTCAGCTTCAACATCAGGCCTTCCAAAGAACACTCAGGACTGATCTCCTTTAGGATGGACTGGTTGGATCTCCTTTCAGTCCAAGGAACTCTCAAGAGTCTTCTCCAACACCACAGTTCAAAAGCATCAATTCTTCGGTGCTCAGCTTTATTGTCCAACTCTCACATCCATACATGACTATTGGAAAAACCATAGCCTTGACTAGATGTTGAAACTGAAACTCCAATACTTTGGCCACCTGATGCGGAGAGCTGACTCATTTGAAAAGATCCTGATGCTGGGAAAGATTGAGGGCAGGAGGAGAAGGGGACGACAAAGGGTGAGATGGTTGGTTGGCATCACCGACACAATGGACATGGGTTTGGGTGTACTCCGGGAGTTGGTGATGGACAGGGAG
>SJYX01001871.1:144256-271902 GCA_006410675.1 Oreotragus oreotragus
CTCAATCCCTCCCAGCATCAGAGTCTTTTCCAATGAGTCAACTCTTCACATGAGGTGGCCAAAGTACTGGAGTTTCAGCTTTAGCATCAGTCCTTCCAAAGAACACCCAGGACTGATCTCCTTTAGGATGGACTGGTTGGATCTCCTTTCAGTCCAAGGGATTCTCAAGACTCTTCTCCAGTACCAGGTGTGTGTAACAATAGTTTATTCCTTTTTATTCCTGACTGGTATTTTGTTACATGTGCCACAGAATTGTTGTTGTTTTTCTCCATTCACCTGTTAATGAACATTTGGGCCGTTGCCGGTATTTGATTATTAGAAATATATCTATGAATCTTCATATAAATTATTAAAATGGACATATGCTTTTGTTTCTCTTGGATAAATATTTAGGCAGAGAGTGGCTGAATTATATGGTAGATTTATATCTAGCATTTTTAAAAACAGTCAAACTGTTTTCCAAAGTATCATTTCACAGTCTCACCAGCAGTGTATGAGAGTTCCACTTTCTCTAGCTTCTTGACAACACTTGGTATGGTCAGTCTTTTTTTTTTTTTTTTTTACTGAAATATAGTTGATTTACAATATTATATTAGTTTCAGGTATTCAACAGTAATTCAGTTACATAGTTTCCATTATAGATTATTACAGGATATTGAATACAGTTCCCTGTGTTGTACAATAGAGTCAGTCTTTTGCATTTTAGCTGCTACTCTGGGTACATAGTAACCTCTACTTGGGATTTTAATTTCCATTTCCCTAATGACAAATTATACTGAGCTTTTTTTTCACGTGCTTATTTGCCATTCATATATCTTTGATGAAGTGTCATTCAATTTTTTTTGCCCATTATTTTAACTGAGTTGCTGGTTTTCTTTTTTTGTTGAATTTTGAGAGTTTTTTAGGTATTCTGGATAGAAGTTTTTTATTAGATACAGATTTTGCCAATGTTTTCTCTCCCTGTGGCTTGTCTTCCCTAATAGTGTCTTTCACAAGACAAATGGGTTTCATTTTGATAAAACAATTTATATGTTAATGTATCTTGTTCTTGGTGCTGTATCTAAATATTTTGCCTAATCCAAGGTCATAAAGATTTTCTACTATATTTTCTTCTAAAAGTTTTTTAATATTTGGCTTTACATTTAAATCTGTGACCTAGGTTAATTTTTGTATACGATCCGAGTTATGGATTGAAGTTCATTTGTTGTGTGAATGGATTTGCAATTGTTCCATCACCATCTGCTAAGAAGGTTATTGTTTCTCCACTGAATTGCTTTTGCTCCTTTGTCAAAAATCAGTTTTTCGTATATATGTGGGTCTATTTATGTACTTTCCATTTTGTTCCACTCATCTATTATCAGTAATAATGCCAAGAGCACCCTCGGTTAGTTTAGTTTTCTATTGTCCTGAAATCAGATATTCCTTCAAGCTTGTTCCTTTGCTAACTTTTTGACTACTCTAAGCTCTTTATATTTACATATGAATTTTAGAATTCTTTTTTTTTTTTTTTTTTAGTTTCTACAAAAAAATCTACCTTGGATTTTGATTGGCATTGTGTCAATTAATTTGTCTCCTCAACTCAAGGAGATGTACCCACTATGCACCATTGCCTGGAAACTCTCTCCAGACAGTGACCTGGGGCAAGTGTAGGGCTTAACTTGTTTATTACCTATGTCTCGGGAACCACTGTCCTTTTTTTCCTGCTGACCAATATCCTGAAAACAACTGATTCATATCCATTGTCCATGTTTTGGATTTTGAAAGACAGAAATTGTTAATTTGGCAAGTTGTAACTGTGGCACTTTCAGACTCTATGTTTTTAAAGAAGTTTCTATAATATTCAAATATGTCTATTCTATAAAATAAAGCAAATTGAGCAATTGCACTATGAAATTAATTAACTGGACTTCGGTTAGAACTCTGAGATAATTTTTTTGTTTTTATATAACATTCTTAAATTTTGGTCATAAAGTTTGCATATGAAGACTTAAATTGTATCTTTCCTCCTTCATAAATACTTTCTACTTACATTTCCTAATTTGAATTGGGAAACCTGATTGGTTTGCTGAAACGGCAGGTAGAAACGGCATTCATTAGAAATTATTAATGCCACATAACTCTGCCTCTGGCAGAGCCCTCACTGGACAACCAGCGCCTTCCAATCTGGCAGACCGTGGTGTAGTGTGAAAATCATCTGGTGCCTAACACAGTCTGTTCTCATTTTTAAAAGGTACCAGTCATGAAGATAGTGATTTTCCAGCCAACCTACCATTTAGTTGTTTATTTTGTCTCTTTGAAATGCATTTATTTCCTTAATGTTTTTCAGCCCTAGGAGCTCAAGGTACCCAATAATCGTAATTAATCACATGTATATTGAGCTAACATGGAATTATCCAAGGGCTGAGCCAAGTTTGTGTGCCTCAAGTTTACACAATGTGGAGTCTACATCTAACACTACCTGGGAAGCCCAAGAAAAAGAATAGAAAAATACAAAATTAGGTATGAAAGTAACTTTTTTTAGAATGAAAGAGACATCACAACAAATATGAAGTTTTAAAAGTTGATAAATGCCACGAATATAAAAAAAACTGAGAAAAATAACGTCATTATTATTTATTAACTCTGGGATATTGTTTCCTGTACTTTGTCACATACTCTGTTCTTTTCATCATAAGATGTTAATTTTTAATGTCATTGTCTATAAAAAGGACATAGGATAGTGACACTGGTCTCTCACCTAGCATGAGTGATTGACATGTATGAATATTTTTCATTTCGAATGGTTTAGAAATGCCCCTCTCAGCTTCCTTTCTTGTTACAAACAGCATGCAATGACTTCCTCCGCGGCACAGCTTCCTCCACCCCCCCACCCCTGCCCCCACTTATCTCTCTTCCCTGTCTCCCTCTTTACCTGACGAGAGGACTATTCGTCTGGTGTTGGAATCTGCATCTCCACATCTGTACATTAAATAGTCTTCAGGACTTAGGGGCTACTGCTAGGGCAGGGGGCAAGACCCCAGTCCCTGTCCCAAGCTGGGTTACCTGTGGGAGGGTGACCAGAGCACCGGGGTGGAGCGGGACTGGAGAGGCCACTCTGCCTGTGTCTGCTCTCAGCGTCTCGGTGCAGCCAGCCTGCATCCATCTGCCTCATTTCCTGTGCAGCCTCCAATGGCGGCAGCGCAGCCTCTCAGCTGCAGCCTGTTGGTTCTCCTTCTCTAGTCACTGGCACTCGATACACGTCATCCAGAAGTAGCTGGGATGATGCGGCTCTCCTCTTCCTCCAAGAGGGCCTTGTGGGAGGGAAGTCTTTACTCCCTGTGAGCCCACAGCCCTCTTCCCAGGACAGCACACTGTCACCCAGGAGGCAAGGCTGGTGTGCGCACTCCTGTCCGCTGCTTCCCTGGGCTGGGAACCTCTGCAGAACCTTCCTGCCCCAGCCCTCCTGAGCAAAGAGCCAAGCCAGGGTAAAGCCTGTGCATATAAGGCCTCAATTTCAGATCAGATTCACAAATTTAATTTCCTATTCCTTAATTTAATTCTGCATTTTAGTTTTGTTTTTATTATTTACATGGGTTCTCTTTAATGATTCCAAATTGCTGCTGCCCTCTAGCAGTATTTTGTCTTAGGTTAACTTCTTGAAAACCGATCAGTGTTGGAGTTTACTCCGCGCTGGGTTGAGTTATTTTCTGAAACGAAGCACAATTAAATTAGAATAATGAACATGCTCTTTAGAGGATTAATTCATAATAAGCAGGCCATGTGCTACAGCTCACAGAAGAAGGGGCACGAGGACCGAAAGCTGTTTTTTTCTGCCTAAATATGAAAAGTACATTCTGCAGAGCAGAACAAATCAGCTAATGATATCCAGAGCGCTGGCCAGCCCCAGAGCGGCACGGAGCTGGCATCTCGAGTTAGCTCAGCTCTCACTGATGCTGCTGCCTACCTTCGCTTCTTGAGAAGGCTGGCAGCGGGTGAGCTGTCTGGCTTCCTTCTCCTCAGTATAGCTGACCGAGGTCACTGTGGGCCTCCTAGATTCTACTACAGCAAACCCCAAAGTCCACAGCCTGTGCCATCACAGGCTTTACCCTAAGAGCCTCCCAGAGCCTGGTCATTCATTCATCCTTTCCTCCAAAGGATGCTTTACTGAACTTCTCTTATGGACCGGGCATCCGCGGGTACCCCCTTGGGATACATCAGTGAAGAAGATAGACAAAGACCCCTTGCCCTTCTTGAGGCTGTGTTCTAGCACTCGGAGACAGACAATGGACAGTAGAAATAATAAGAGAATTCTGAAGTATATTATAAGGTGATGAGTGAGGAGATTGGGAGTGGTGTGTGTGTGTGTGTGTGGTTTGCAGTTTTAAATATGGTGGGTCAGGGTCGGCTTGTGGAAAGCTGTCAACCGAGCAAAGACTTGAGAGGCATGAGAAGTGAGTCACGTTCAGGAGCACCCAGGGGTCAAGAGCACTCCACAGGAAAAGGCTGGAAACAACGCAGGGTAAACGCGTTAAGGCTGGAGTGTGGCTGGTGAGTTGAGGGTGGGCACGGCCAGTGGGGCTTGAGAGGAGCAAGTAAGTGGGGTGTGAGTGAGACCAAATCCTCTGGGGCCCCGGGTTCTGTGCTGAGTGAATGGGATGTCATGGCAGGGACTTGAGCAGAGGGGACACAATCTGACTCATGTGAACGGGTCTCTGGCTTTTGACTGAGACTTTCTGGGGTGAAGTAGGGTGGGGTGTGTGGAAGCTGAAAGACTTGTCAGGAGGCTAGCGGCTTGGGCCTCTAAAACTCTAGCCTCAGGTTGCCGTTTGCCATGTTCTCTGGACAGTGAAAATGGCCTTCCCCGGTGGCTCAGATGGTAAAGAATCTGCCTGAAGTGCAGGAGATCTGGGTTTGATTCCTGGATCGGGAAGATCCCCTGGAGGATGAAATGGCAACCCACTCCAGTATTCTTGCCTGAGAAATCCCATGGACGGAGGAGCCTGGTGGGTTACATTCCAAGGGGTCACGAAGAGTGACTAACACATTGGACTGCAGCAAAGTGCTGGGCCCAGGCTTCACAGCCAGGCCTGGAGGCTGAGTCTTCTGTAGCCCCCTGCCTGCCAGCTTTCAAGCAGCTGTGAAGCAGTGTACCACCATTATTCTTTGTTTGGCCCTGATGGTCCCTCTGCAGCCCCTCCCCACCCCTCCCACTGACCTGTGGACCAGGAGGCCGAAGCCTGCAGTGGAAGGGGGCTTCCAGGCAGGACGGCTTTGCACTGTCCCTTTGTTTGTCTCAGGCTCCTCTGAGAGGGAGACACCCTTTCATCCAGGTAACGAACCAAGTGACATCAGATGGCCTCTGCTGGGCAGCTGCCACAGAAGCCGGGGGCAGATCAAAGCAGAGGAGGACCAACATCTGCTGCAACCAAAGCAAGGAAGAGGTACAAACAAGCTGAATGCATAAATAAGAAGATGAATGATTGATGGGAGGGGGGATGAATGATTAATGAATAAATGAATGATTGATGAATCAACAGCTCAGAGCCCGCTCCAAGCTCTCTGCTCCTTGGGTACAGCCTCTCTTGGGAACCGAAGGATAAAGATCCTCCCAAGGCTATCACCGCTAGAATTCCTGCTGGAGTTGGGATTGCACTGCTTCTGTGCCCAGAGGTGGTAGAGGCTTTGGTCGCTGGGGCTGCAGGGACAGGTGGAAGGAAGGAGACCAGAGCCACTGGAACTGGGAAAGAAGATGCCTGGGCAGACTGGGTTCTAAGGGAGGAGAACTCAGGCTCTCACAGGTGGGGAAGGTGTGAGGAAAAGAGAGTCTTTTAAAGAAGTTTTTAAAAAATCTTTTGGCCATATACCACAAGGCATGTGGGACCTTAGTTCCCTGGTGAGGGATCAAACCCACGCCCTCTGCATTGGCAGTGCAGAATCATAACCACTGGACCACCAGGGAAGTCCCAAGAGGCTGTGTTAAATGTGGGTTTTATTATTACTCAGGTATGGTTAGGTCAATGGGTCAGAGGATCGGGAGACAAGTGCCATTGAAAAGATAGTTTGTTATACTCATAGGGCCCAAAAAAAGGGCACAGGCCACACCACGGTGGGGGACATGGGGAAGCACTGTGGTCAGTCCGGGGGCAGAGGGGGTGATGGAAAATGTGGACAAGAGCCTTTACTGTGGTTTCCACGGGCAGGCAGGGTAAGCAGATTGGCTAGTTTGAAATACTTCAGTGGGTTCTAATGCATAGGGGCTGTCCCTGCTGTCTGTATCCTGGTCCTGAGGAGATTAGAGCTGAGGATATTGTTGTGGAGTGTGAAGTGATCTATAAAGGAGGTGGCTGAGGGTTGGACTCTCGGTTGGTTGGTTTGCATACGAAAGCTGTACCGGCAGGTGAGCGTTTATCTCTAGGAACTGGCTAACCCCGGAGAGGAGCAATCCCTCCAGTGTTAGCAAGGCCACAGAGCAAAGCATCAAAATTACAGAAAATTAAAAAAACACACTTAATACCAGAGGGACCCGGGTCCCTGGTGGCTCAGATAGTAAAGAATCTGACTACAATGCAGGAGACTTGGGGTTTCCCTGGATTGGGCAGATTCCCTGGAGAAGGACATGGCAACCCACTGCAGTATTCTTTTTTTAAAATTTTTATTTTTATTTTATTTTACTTTACAATACTGTATTGGTTTTGCCATACATTTTTTTTTTTTTTTTTTTTTTTGCCATAACCTTCATTCAGTGAAATACAGACCACATAGTAGGATTAGGCATTGTGGCATTTCTATGACCCAATTATTTTTTTTATTTTAATTTTATTTCTAGACTTCAGTTTCTGGTCTGTTGTTTTACCAGTAAAGTGACTCCTGTAATACCCCAGTGTGAAGCTTAAAATGATTTAAAGGACCATCCCTGACAGCAGGGCAGGAGTACCTATTGTTTTGGAGACTATTTGGCCCCTGGGCATATTGCAAATGGATTGGAAAAATAAAAAGATGACCTATTATTTTTATTGCTTGAGAGACCTGATCTTACCACATATATATATAGTGATAGCACACATATCATGTTTATAACATTTTAAAAGTTTTCTTTTATTTATTTTTTTAATTTTATTTTTATTTTATTTAACTTTACAATACTGTATTGGTTTTGCCATACATTGACATGAATCTGCCAGGGGTGTATACGAGCTCCCAATCCTGAACCCCCCTCCCACCTCCCACTCCATATCATCTCTCTGGATCATCCCCGTGCACCAGCCCCAAGCATCCTGAATCCTGTATCGAACATAGACTGGCACTTCATTTCTTACATGATAGTATACATGTTTCAATGCCATTCTCCCAAATCATCCCACCCTCGCTCTCTCCCTCAGAGTCCAAAAGTCCATTCTATACATCTGTGTCTCTTTTGCTGTATGCGAGAAAAGTTTTCTTTTAAATGCAAAACAAGCCATGCTTTATAGCCATATTAAACTTTTAATTTTTCTAAGTGTTCTCATGCCTAGTATTTCAATGAAAGCTTTTTACTTGCTGAGATGGGTTGAGAAAATGCTGCCATCCTCCTCTGACCATAGAAGAAACTGGAACAAAGGTTAGATTTGCTGGAGGTCACATACCAAGTTCAAGAGTGAGCAGTGGCCAGACCCCTATGTCCTGACTCAGCCTGGGCCTGTGCAGCGATGAAAGACATCATAATTGGAGCCATACAATCCATCTTAAACCACGTAAGATTTAACATCCTTCAGGAACTAACTTTATTTCCTTTTGTTTTCATTTACCAACCAAGTGATTAAAGCAGCTAAAAAGATAGATGTCTACAAAGATAGACTTCTTAAAATTTGTATAATTGCTAACTTGCCAAAAATGTACATGAATTTCCCACAGTGAAGGAGATGGTTCATTGGATGGGAAAACAGTTATTTAAGATGGGCTTTGGATAGGAAGTTTAGGGAATGTCTAAGATAAATTCATGGCAGTGGCCTGGAAAGATGCCTTCTTCTCCTTAGGGTATAATTTACTTACATCTGGTTGGGGTCATTTCTCCAAAAGATGATGCTCATAGTCATACTTTGTTTCCCTTTTAATTTTGATGTCAATATGTGATTTTCACTGTTCCATAACTAGCTTACTTAATGGAGATTATGACCTATCTCACAGTTGCAAACCCCCCCCTCCCCAAGCATAGACTGCTTTATTTGGCTCACTGAGATGGCCAAGAAATCTCAATGTGAGGGCTAAGTTTATTTGGAATTTTCCCAAACTCAGCTAGATACCATTAACCTGGGTTCCTTTATAAAGAGACCAGCTCGCTGGGATGTGGAAGAGACAGCGGGCACATCCCCTCCTGACCTTCCCCCTCCTTCTCAGGCTAGGTGTGCTCTCAGAGCAGGGACCCTCTTGGGGACGTACAGGCCCTGGGAGAGAATGCTTTTCTGAACTTGATTAGCTAGACCCCACCAGAAGTTTCTAGATCAAGGGAAGAGCCAGTGGATGGAGTCAGGTCTCAACAGAATCATCTAACCAAGCTCATAGTGACCTTCTGCTGCCAGCCTCTGACTCAGCCGTGGTCCTTTATTGAGGTATAAGTTACATACAACCAGCTGCAGTCATTTCAAGTGCACAGTTTGCTGAGTTTAGACAAAGTGTCATTCCTACCACAAGCAAGGTATAAAAATGTACATCGCTCCGGAAAGTTCCCTTGTGTCCCATCCCACTCAATCTCACCCGCCCCAGAACTAGGGAACCTCAGATCTGCTTCCTGTCACTATAGGTTACTTATTCTTAACAATGAATGAATAAATGAGCTCATTCTTTCATCAAGCACATTTTTGAGATTCATCTATAATATTTTTTGGGGGTGAGTATATCAGTAGTTCATTCCATTTTGTTGCTGTAATATTGCATAGCTTGAATATGCAGCAAATTGTTTATCAGTTCACCTGTCTGAAAGTGAAAGTCGCTCCGTTGTGTCCGACTCTTTGTGACCCCATGGACTATACAGTCCATGAAATTCTCCAGGCCTGAATACTGCAATGGGTTGCCTTTCCCTTCTCCAGGGAATCTTCCCAACCCAGGGATGGAAACCAGGTCTCCTGCATTGCAAGCAGATTCTTTACCAGCTGAGCCACAAGGGAAACCCAAGAGTACTGGAGTGGGTAGCCTGTCTGGGGTTGTTTGTAATTTGGGGTTATTATGAAAGAACCTGATCTGAATATTCATGTAGAAGCCCTTCTGCTGCTGCTGCTAAGTCACTTCAGTCGTGTCCAACTCTGTGCGACCCCATAGACGGCAGCCCACCGGGCTCCATCCCTGGGATTCTCCAGGCAAGAACACTGGAGTGGGTTGCCATTTCCTTCTCCAATGCATGAAAGTGAAAAGTGAAAGTGAAGTCGCTCAGTCGTGTGCGACTCTTAGCGACCCCATGGACTGCAGCCCACCAGGCTCCTCCGTCCATTGGATTTTCCAGGCAAGAGTACTGGAGTGGGGTGCCATTGCCTTCCCCGAGAAGCCCTTCTAAGGATGTGTTTTTATTTGGAAAGTAAAGTCACTCAGTCGTGTCCAACTCTTTGCAACTCCATGGACTGTAGCCTACCAGGCTCCTCCGTCCATGGGATTCTCCAGGCAAGAGTACTGGAGTGGGTTGCCATTTCCTTCTCCAGGGGATCTTCCCGACCCAGGGATAGAAACTGGGCCTCCCACATTATAGGCAGACGCTTTACTGCCTGAGCCACAAGAGAAGTTTTATTGGAGGGTGGGGGTAAAAACCTAGAATAGGAATTGTTGTGTTAGCTTTAAAGGAAACTCCTGTGCTGTTTTTCAGACACTTGCACCATTTTGCATTCCCATTGAAATGTCTGAAAGTTCCAGTTATCTACATCCTCACCAATACTTGGCATTTTAGCCGTTCTAGTGGATGTGTGGCAACATCTCATTGTGGTTTTAATTATGACTAGGGATTTGAGCAGCAATTCTGTGCTTATTGGATATCTCCTTCTGTGACTCAATCACTCTGACTAGCTCCATGATACTAAATTCAATAATACCATAGCCAAAAGCATCCTTGTAAGTTGCTAGCAGGTTGTTACTTTTTCTTTCTTGCCTTAATGCTGGCAATACATAATAAATCTGACAGAAGCTGCAATTTCCCTCTTGTCCCAGGGTGAGACCATCCAAGCAGACTTTCAGAAATCCCCTGCATTGAACCTTGAGCAGGTAGATTGAGCCTATGGCATTGAAACATTGCTGGGAAAAGGGGAATATAAACCATGTGTCCGTCCCTCTTCCTCCATTGCTCTTCTCTGCTTATAGGAACTACTGTTGATACAAGCTCATGACTACTCCTGATTTCTGTGACCTCTCACAATACACTCTATGCCACTTATAGTGTTATTCAATTTTAAGTTTTTTGAATTGTTACCTATTCCATATGCACATGTATTCATTTCCTAAATAAATTAAAATATACCTCATCGTATCTTTTGTGTGTTCTTGCCACCTCTTCTTAGTATCTTCTGCTTCTGTTAGGTCCATACCGTCTCTGTCCATTATCGAGCCCATCTTTTCATGAAATGTTCCCTTGGTATCTCTAATTTTCTTGAAGAGATCTCTAGTCTTTCCCATTCTATTATTTTCTCTATTTCTTTGCATGGATCAGTGAGAAAGGCTTTCTTATCTCTCCTTGCTATTCTTTCAAACTCTGCATTCAAATGGGTATATCTTTCCTTTTCTCCTTTGCCTTTAGCTTCTCTTCTTTTCTCAGCTATTTGTAAGGCCTCCTCAGACAACCATTTTGCCTTTTTGCATTTTTTTCTTGGTGATGGTCTTGATCACCGCGTCTTGTACAGTGTCACAAACCTCTATCTATAGTTCTTTAGGCACTCTCTCTATCAGATGATCTAATCCATTGAATCTGTCACTTCCACTTTGTATAATCATAAGGGATTTGATTTAGTCATACCTGAATGGTCTAGTGGTTTTCCCTACTTTCTTAAATTTAAGTCTGAATTTGGCAATGAGGAGTTTGGCCAGACATCCTGGAATGTGAATTCAAGTGGGCCTTAGGAAGCATCACTACAAACAAAGCTAGTGGAGGTAATGGAATTCCTGTTGAGCTAGTTAAAATCCTAAAAGATGATGCTGTGAAAGTGCTGCACTCGATATGTCAGCAAATTTGGAAAACTCAGCAGTGGCCACAGGACTGGAAAAGGTCAATTTTCATTCCAATCCCAAAGAAAGGCAATGCCAAAGAATGTTCAAACCACCGCACAATTGCACTCATCTCACATGCTAGCAGAGTAATGCTCAAAATTCTCCAAGCCAGGCTTCAACAGTGCATGAACCATGAACTTTCAGATGTTCAAGCTGGATTTAGAAAAGGCAGGGGAACCAGAGATCAAATTTCCAATATCTGTGGGGTCATTAAAAAAGCAAGAGAGTTCCAGAAAAATATCTATTTCTGTTTATTGACTATGCCAAAGCCTTTGACTGTGTGGATCCAACAAACTGTGGAAAATTCTGAAAGAGATGGGAATACCAGACCATCTGACTTGCTTCCTCTGAAATCTGTATGCAGGCCAAGAACCAACAGTTAGAACTGGACATGGAACAACAGACTGGTTCCAAATTGGGAAAGGAGTATGTCAAGGCTGTATAGTGTCGCCCTGCTTATTTAACTTCTATGCAGAGTACATCATGCAAAATGCCGGGCTGGATGAAGCACAAGCTGGAATTCAGATTGCTGGGAGAAATATCGATATCCTCGGATATGCAGATGACACCACCCTTATGGCAGAAAGTGAAGAGGAACTAAAGAGCCTCTTGATGAAAGTGAAAAAGTTGGCTTAAAACTCAACATTCAAAAAACTAAGATCATGGCATCCGGTCCCATCACTTCATGACAAATAGATGGAGAAACAATGGAAACAGTGAGAAACTTTATTTTCTTGGGCTCCAAAATCACTACAGATGGTGACTGCAGCCATGAAATTAAAAGATGCTTGCTTCTTGAAAGAAAAGCTATGATCAACCTAGACAGTATACTAAAAAGCAGAGACATTACTTTGCCAACAAAAGTCTATATAGTCAAAGCTATAGTTTTTCCAGGAGTCATTTATGGATGTGAAAGTTGGACTATAAAGAAAGCTGAGCACCAAAGAACTGATGCTTTTGAACTTTGGTGTTGGAGAAGACTCTTGAGAGTCCCTTGGACTGCAAGGAGATCCAACCATTCATTCCTAAAGGAAATCAGTCCTGAATATGCATTGGAAGGACAAATGCTGAAGCTGAAACTCCAATACTTTGGCCACCTAATACGAAGAACTGACTCCTTGGAAAAGACCCTGATGCTGGGAAAGATTGAAGGCAGAAGGAGAATGGGACAACAGAGGATGAAATGGTTGGATGGCATCACTGACTGAATGGACATGAGTTTGAGCAAACTCTGGGAGTTGGTGATGGACAAGGAAGCTTGGCGTGCTGCAGTCCATGGGGTCGCAAAGATTCAGACACAACTGAATGAGTGAACTGAAATGAACATCTTATCTTGCTTCTGTGTTTCCATGGCAGTGGTTTAGTCGGTAAGTCATGTCCGACTTTTGCAACCCCCTGGACTGCAGCCCGCCAGGCTCCTCTGTCCATGGGATTCTCCAGGCAAGAACACTGGAGTGGGTTGCCATTTCCTTCTCCTGGGAATCTTCCCAACCCAGGAATCAAGCCCAGGTCTCCATTGCAGGCGGATTCTTTACCGACTGAACTAAAGGGAAGCCCTTGTGTTTCCATGGTGCTCAATAAATACTTTCAAAAGTAAACTAGATTTTCATGGGGCTTCCCTGGTGGCTTAGATGGTAAAGAATCTACCTACAGTGTGAGAGACTCGGGTTCAATCCCTGGGTCAGGAGGATCCCCTGGAGATTTTCGTTAGAGAGAGTGAGACAGAGAGACAGAGATTGAACTTACTCTAGATTTCATGTGAACCCAAGCTTTTTATCTCCAGCACTTTACGAGATTCCTCCCCACCCACTCCCTTCTCTTGTTGACAGTGTAAAACAAACCAGTTAGCCTGGAAATTATCTTTATGAAATAAATCAGCATATCGTTTTGAGTTTTTTCCCCACGTGTATTAATTCATAAAGAACATATGTCTTGGTTCAGTAACAATTTGCAGAAAGCCAGACATCCCATAAAAAAGAATTTGTTGGTTGAGATGTTTATCCCTCCAGCTATCTTTTTCCTTTTTATGACCACAGAGAACACTAGTGTTTCTTTACTTTTCGGAATCATCTGTTCAGGAAGACCTCTGGCAGTGGCTCCGACAGGAAGTCCTGCTGTGCTAAAGCTGTGGGTCATTATGAGACCTGATTCCTTCCCACTCTTCAGGCTGCACATAGGTGTATCAGCTCCCCCCCAGACACTGCCAGAAAGAGCATCTTTCAGTTGCAACATGACTGTGTCACACGCGAGCCAGTGATGACACCACCCTTATGGCAGAAAGTGAAGAGGAACTAAAGAGCCTCTTGATGAAAGTGAAAAAGTTGGCTTAAAACTCAACATTCAAAAAACTAAGATCATGGCATCCGGTCCCATCACTTCATGACAAATAGATGGAGAAACAATGGAAACAGTGAGAAACTTTATTTTCTTGGGCTCCAAAATCACTACAGATGGTGACTGCAGCCATGAAATTAAAAGATGCTTGCTTCTTGAAAGAAAAGCTATGATCAACCTAGACAGTATACTAAAAAGCAGAGACATTACTTTGCCAACAAAAGTCTATATAGTCAAAGCTATAGTTTTTCCAGGAGTCATTTATGGATGTGAAAGTTGGACTATAAAGAAAGCTGAGCACCAAAGAACTGATGCTTTTGAACTTTGGTGTTGGAGAAGACTCTTGAGAGTCCCTTGGACTGCAAGGAGATCCAACCATTCATTCCTAAAGGAAATCAGTCCTGAATATGCATTGGAAGGACAAATGCTGAAGCTGAAACTCCAATACTTTGGCCACCTAATACGAAGAACTGACTCCTTGGAAAAGACCCTGATGCTGGGAAAGATTGAAGGCAGAAGGAGAATGGGACAACAGAGGATGAAATGGTTGGATGGCATCACTGACTGAATGGACATGAATTTGAGCAAACTCTGGGAGTTGGTGATGGACAAGGAAGCTTGGCGTGCTGCAGTCCATGGGGTCGCAAAGATTCAGACACAACTGAATGAGTGAACTGAAATGAACATCTTATCTTGCTTCTGTGTTTCCATGGCAGTGGTTTAGTCGGTAAGTCATGTCCGACTTTTGCAACCCCCTGGACTGCAGCCCGCCAGGCTCCTCTGTCCATGGGATTCTCCAGGCAAGAACACTGGAGTGGGTTGCCATTTCCTTCTCCTGGGAATCTTCCCAACCCAGGAATCAAGCCCAGGTCTCCATTGCAGGCGGATTCTTTACCGACTGAACTAAAGGGAAGCCCTTGTGTTTCCATGGTGCTCAATAAATACTTTCAAAAGTAAACTAGATTTTCATGGGGCTTCCCTGGTGGCTTAGATGGTAAAGAATCTACCTACAGTGCGAGAGACTCGGGTTCAATCCCTGGGTCAGGAGGATCCCCTGGAGATTTTCGTTAGAGAGAGTGAGACAGAGAGACAGAGATTGAACTTACTCTAGATTTCATGTGAACCCAAGCTTTTTATCTCCAGCACTTTACGAGATTCCTCCCCACCCACTCCCTTCTCTTGTTGACAGTGTAAAACAAACCAGTTAGCCTGGAAATTATCTTTATGAAATAAATCAGCATATCGTTTTGAGTTTTTTCCCCACGTGTATTAATTCATAAAGAACATATGTCTTGGTTCAGTAACAATTTGCAGAAAGCCAGACATCCCATAAAAAAGAATTTGTTGGTTGAGATGTTTATCCCTCCAGCTATCTTTTTCCTTTTTATGACCACAGAGAACACTAGTGTTTCTTTACTTTTCGGAATCATCTGTTCAGGAAGACCTCTGGCAGTGGCTCCGACAGGAAGTCCTGCTGTGCTAAAGCTGTGGGTCATTATGAGACCTGATTCCTTCCCACTCTTCAGGCTGCACATAGGTGTATCAGCTCCCACCCAGACACTGCCAGAAAGAGCATCTTTCAGTTGCAACATGACTGTGTCACACGCGAGCCAGCGAGGCTGGGCCTAGACGCACAGCTCACCCTCTGCACTGGCCTCTGTCATTCTGTGGTGCCTACACGATGGGGAGCCGCGGGTCCGGGGGGCCCAGGGTGCCGCTGCTTCACTGCCACCGTCTGACATTTTGTGGTCGTTGTTTGGTCACTAAGTCATGTCTGACTCTTTGTGACCCCATGGCCTGCAGCACCCCAGGCTCCTCTGTCCTCCTCTATCTCCTGGAGTGTGCTCAAACTCACGTCCATTGAGTCGGTGATGCCATTTAACCATCTCGTCCTCTCTTGCCTCCTTCTCCTCTTGCCCTCAATCTTTCCCAACATCAGGGTCTTTTCCAATGAGCTGGCTCTTTGCATCAGGTGGCCAAAGTATTGGAGTTTCAGCTTCAGCATCAGTCCTTCCAATGAATATTCAGGGATGATTTCTTTTAGGATTGACTGGATTGATCTCCTTGCTGTCCAGGGGACTCTCAAGAGTCTTCTCCAGCACTACAGTTCAAAAACCTCAATTCTTTGGCCCTCGGCCTTCTTTATGGTCCAACTTTCAACAACCATATATGACCACTGGAAAAACCATAGCTTTGACTGTACGGACCTTTGTCAGCAGAGTGATGTCTCTGCTTTTCAATACACTGTCTAGGTTTGTCAGCTTTCCTTCCAAGGAGCAAGTGTCTTTCAATTTCATGGCTGCAGTCATGGTCCGCAGTGATTTCAAAGCCCAAGAAAATCAAATCTGTCACTGTTTCCACTTTTTCCCCTTCTATTTGCCATGAAGTGATGGAACTGGATGCCATGATCTTCGTTTGTTGAATGTTGAATTTTAAGCCAGCTTTTTCACTCTCCTCTTTCACCTTCATCAAGAAGCTCTTTCTACCATTAGAATCATATCATCTACATATCGAAGATCGTTGCTATTTCCCCTGTCGATATTGATTCCAGCTCGTGATTCATCTAGCTCAGCATTTCACATGATGTACTCTGCATAGAAGTTAAATAAACGGAGTGAAAATATACAGCTTTTTTGTACTCCTTTCCCAATTTTGAATCAGTCTGTTGTTACATGTCCAGTTCTAACTGTTACTTCTTGACCCACATATAGGTTTCTCAGGAGACAGGTAAGGTGGTCTGGTATTCCCATTTCTTTAAGAATTTTCCACAGTTTGTTGTGATCCACACAGTCAAAAGTTTTAGCGTAATTTCATAGTCTAATGAAACAGAAGTGGATATTTTTCTGAAATTCCCTTGCTTTCTCTATGATCCAACAAATGCTGGCAATTTGATCTCTGGTTCCTGCCTCTCCTAAACCCAGCTTGTACATCTGGAAGTTCTTGGTTCACATACCACTGAAGCCTAGCTTGAGGGATTTGGGGCATAGTGTTACAGTCTGACATAGAGGAGGATATTGAGAGGGCCACAAAAATCAGACTTTTTCACAGGAGAACTAAGGCTTTTCAAACACTGAGCCTCAGTTAACTGATTTTCCATCAACCAATAAGATAATAAATATCCATGCTGCTAAGTCACTTTAGTCGTGTCCGACTCTGTGTGATCCCATAGACGGCAGCCCACCAGGCTCCTCCATCCCTGGGATTCTCCAGGCAAGAACACTGGAGTGGGTTGCCATTTCCTTTTCCAGTGCATGAAAGTGAAAAGTGAAAGGGAAGTCACTCAGTGTCTGACTCTTCATGACCCCGTGGACTGCAGCCCACCAGGCTCCTCCGTCCATGGGATTTTCCAGGCAAGAGTACTGGAGTGGGGTGCCATCGCCTTCTCCATCAATATCCATAATGATCCATAAAGCCTTCAAGAGCTTGAAGTTCCTTCTGCATTAAAAAGGAAAAAGTAGGGAATTCCCTGGCAGTCCAGTGATTTGGACTCTGAGCTTTCACTGCTGAGGGTCCAAGTTCAGTCCCTGGTCAGGGAACTAAGATCCCACAATTTGTGTGCTGAGGCCAAAAAAAAAAAAAAAGAGTAAATTATATATGCTAAATGTTAATATTTTATTCCTTGGCAGTCCAGAGATTAGAACTCTGAGTTTTCACTGCTGAGGGTCCAAGTTCAATCCCTGGTCAGGGACCTAAGATCCCACAAATTGTGTGGTGAGACTAAAAAAAAAGGGAAAGGGTAAATAAAAGAGTAAATCATATGTGTTAAATGTTAATATTTTAATATAAATGCTTGAATAATTAAAATCATGTTTGAAACATTTTTAAAAATTGACGTCTCCCAATATACTTGCATTTATTTATACCATATATAAAATACATAAATATAATTTCTAATGTATACTTATATAATATAAATTATAATTTAAAATTACATTAATTCTCCAAGAATTACACTAATTCTCCAAGCTGGGCTTCAACAGTACATGAACCGTGAACTTTCAGATGTTCAAGCTGGATTTAGAAAAGGCAGAGGGACCAGAGATCAAATTGCTGACATCCGCTGGATCATGGGAAAAGCAAGAGAGTTCCAGAAAAACATCTATTTCTGCTTTATTGAATACTCCAAAGCCTTTGACTGTGTAGATCACAACGAACTGTGGAAAATTCTTAAAAAGATGCGAATACCAGACCACCTGACTTGCCTCCTCAGAAATCGGTATGGAGGTCAAGAAGCAACAGTTAGAACTGGACATGGAACAACAGACTGGTTCCAAATTGGGAAAGGAATATGTCAAGGCTGTATAGTGTCACCCTGCTTATTTAACTTATATGCAAAGTACATCATGTGAAATACTGGACTGGATGAAGCACAAGCTAGAATCAAGATTGCTGGGAGGAATATCAATAACCGTAGATATGCAGATGACACCACCCTTATGGCAGAAGGTGAAGAACTAAAGAATCTCTTGATCAAAGTGAAAGAGGAGAGTGAAAAATATGGCTTAAAATTCAGAAAACTAAGATCATGGCATCTGGTCCCATCCCTTCATGGCAAACAGATGGGGAAACAGTGACGGACTTTATTTTGGGGGGCTCTAAAATCACTGCAGATGGTGACTGCAGCCATGAAATTAAAAGACGCTTACTCCTTGGAAAAAAAGCTATGACCAACCTAGACAACATACTAAAAAGCAGAGACATTACTTTGCCAACAAAGGCCCATCTAATCAAAGCTATGGTTTTGCCAGTAGTCATGTATGGATGTGAGAATTGGACTCTAAAGAAAGCTGAGCACTGAAGAATTGATGCTTTTGAACTGTGGTGTTGGAGAAGACTCTTTAGAGTCCCTTGGACTGCAAGGAGATCCAACCAGTCCATCCTAAAGGAAATCAGTCCTGAATATGCATTGGAAGGACTAACGCTGAAGCTGAAACTCCAATACTTTCGCCATCTGATGTGAAGAACTGACTTCTTGGAAAAGACCCTGATGCTGGGAAAGATTGAAGGTGGGAGGAGAAGGGGATGACAGAGGATGAGATGGCTGAATGACATCACCGACTCGATGGACATGAGTTTGAGCAAGCTCTGGGAATTGGTGATGGACAGGGAAGCATAGTGTGCTGCAGCCCATGGGGTCACAAAGAGTCGGACACGACTAAGAGACTGAAATGAACTGAATTATGTAATTAATTAATTATGTAATATATACTCTACTGAAATGTTCATGATAAAGCACATAGCATACAGCACATCTTAAAGGGTAAGATTACCTCCTTTTTTGATTAAAAGAGAAATTCTTAGCAAAGCATAAATAAAGGAATACTTTCTTAACAGGATGACAGATATTTATCTCAGCACATCGTGCTTATGAACACAGAATTTAGAAGCATTTTTACAGAAGCCACAACCAAAATAAGGATGACATTATCACTACGTTATTGAATATTGTTCTGGAAGTACTATCTCTAATTAGAAAAGATACTTTAATTACAATACAACATTTGAAATTAATATATTAACAAGGAATAATAGATATCATCCTTTATGTAGGTAAATAAACTTTTATGCATGAGAAATGTGAGAAAATGAAGTTCAAAACTATTTTCGGTAATAAGAGAATTTACTGAACTAGTGCAGTAAAACTTTAATGTACAGAAGGCAATAGCCATTACCAATACAAATAACAAGCAGAAGATGTAATAAAAGGTAATATCTCATATACCAGTACCACAGTAAATCAAATAAAAGGAATAAATAAGTTTCATACCTGATACATAAGCAAAGAATCCGCTTGCAGTGTGGGAGACCTGGATTTGATCCCTGGGTTGGGAAGATCTCCTGGAGAATGGACCAGCTATCCACCCACTCCAGTATACTGTCCTGGACATTTCTATAGACTGTAGAGTTCATGGGGTCACAAAGAGTCAGACATGACTGAGTGACTTTCACTTTCACATAAGCGAAAGTCTAAGCATTCCAAGGGTTTGAATAAATAGAAAGATATAGTGTATTTTGACTAAGGAGACAGCATCCTAAGAGTCAACAACGGTTCCTCAGTAAATCTACAAATTTAGTGTAATTCCAATTAAAGCACCAACAAGACTCTTTTTTGTGTTCTAAGATCCAAATGGAAAAACAAACAGCAAGCATCTCTGTGCAAATTCTGAAACAGTCAAGGAAAGGCAACCATACTGTGCAGATGTGAAAAATGTACTATAAATCTATGATAATTAATGCAGTATTGTGAATGAATAGGTAAACAGATCAGTGAAACAGAAGTGAAAGGTC
Organism: Oreotragus oreotragus; assembly: GCA_006410675.1. NCBI lineage: Eukaryota > Metazoa > Chordata > Mammalia > Artiodactyla > Bovidae > Oreotragus > Oreotragus oreotragus. Next base: position 164,072 of record SJYX01001871.1, read on the forward strand.
ATAAATACATCCAAATACACATTCAAATTTAACATGTGGTTAAAATGGTGTGTAAAATGGATCATTCAAAAATGACCACCAGGCCATCAACAGATGAGTGGATGAAGAAGCTGGAATACTGCTCAGCCATAACAATGACACGGTCTTGCATTCACGACAGCACGGGTGGGCCTTAAAGATATTACACTAAGTGAAACCAGTCAGCTGGAGAAAGACTACCTGATCTCACCAATATGTTGAATATTTAAAAACTAATAAATAAATGAACAAGCCAAACAAAAACATGTAGGCCCAGAGAACAGAGCAATGGTGACCAGAGAGGAAGGGTCAGGGGAAGGGAGAGTAAATTGAGTAAAAAGGGTCAACTGCATGGTGATGGATGGAAAATAAACACTGGGTGGTAAGCACGTGGTAGGACATAGGAAGTAGAAGTATTATGTTATTAATCAATGTTACCTCAATTTAAAAAAAAAAAAAAAAGAGTTCCCGGAAAAAAAGGGAGGATGTGAAGATAGACTGTAAAATTAAGTGGCTGGTTTAGAACTAGTTTAACCTGCAGGAGGCAGCAGCATCTTGAGATCTGCCCTCGCGCAGCAGCATGATACTCAGAGCCTCTTCAGGGTACCAGCTGTGTTATACAGAGGCTTACCTTCCAAGTGTGCACAGCTGCATCTGCGGCTACATACTGTAACTCTTCGTGAAAAGTCCACACACTCTTTAGCTCTGAATACCACAGCGGGAAAGATATACCAACCAGGAAGGAAACCGAGGCTCGGAATTAAAAAGGACAGGTAGAAAATGACAGGAAAAGGGAGGCAAAGAATAGCCTAGCAGGGCACACACCCAGGGGACTCTTGTTGATGGACACCCAACTTGAAGATAAAGATCCCAAAGAAAGGCAATGCCAAAGAATGCTCAAACTACCGCACAATTGCACTCATCTCACACGCTAGTAAAGTAATGCTCAAAATTCTCCAAGCCAGGCTTCAGCAATACGTGAACCGTGAGCTCCCTGATGTTCAAGCTGGTTTTAGCAGAAGCAGAGGAACCAGAGATCAAATTGCCAACATCCGCTGGATCATGGAAAAAGCAAGAGAGTTCCAGAAAAACATCTATTTCTGCTTTATTGACTATGCCAAAGCCTTTGACTGTGTGGATCACAATAAACTGTGGAAAATTCTGAGAGAGATGGGAATACCAGACCACCTGACCTGCCTCTTGAGAAATCTGTATGCAGGTCAGGAAGCAACAGTTAGAACTGGACATGGACCAACAGACTGGTTCCAAATAGGAAAAGGAAGATGTGTATAAGAGACAGGGTGAAGAGTTATCTCAAGGTAACAGAGCTCTGGGGACAGAATTAAGTTCTTCACATTCCTAATGTCAATACTTTGCCATTTCATACTTGTANACTTTGGCCACCTCATGTGAAGAGTTGACTCACTGGAAAAGACTTTGATGCTGGGAGGGATTGGGGGCAGGAGGAGAAGGGGACGACAGAGGATGAGATGGCTGGATGGCATCACTGACTCAATGGATGTGAGTCTGAGTGAACTCCGGGAGCTGGTGATGAACAGGGAGGCCTGGTGTGCTGCGATTTATGGGGTTGCAAAGAGCCAGACACAACTGAGTGACTGAACTGAACTGAATGCTAGAGAACCATGGAGATCTCATCACGGAGAGATCTGCTATGTCATCCGGCGACATTCATCTCCTTTAGGACCTCCATGCCAGGAGCCCAGTGTGACTCCCACCTGATCTTGATTAAGCCAAGTATCTGTTGCAGGGGACACTTCTGCCTGCTGTCCCCAGCTCGTAGGGTTCACATAAGAAGGAGGTAAAATGGCAAGTGTGGGTACAGTTTGCAAACTTTGATGGGAGGTAATCGTTCACTTGGTACTTGTGACGTGCACTCAGTTTGCTATTGTCACATTTTATTTCCAAAGGAGCCACAGACTATCAGACCCAGCAAGACTTCAGATACCCTCTCCCAAAGGAAGTGAGGGGTAAGAGCCATGGAATAATCAGCATCTTTCGCTGCTGTCCAAATTCAGGTCCTGGAAAGGAGCATTTACCCAGAGAGCCTTCTGCTTCATTTGCCTTGATCTTGGCAGGCAGCGAGGTGTCCTGCGGAACTTGATGAAAGACACAAAGCTCAAGCCAGAACAGGGCAGCAGAGAGAGCTTTCCTGGAAGCCGGGCTCGCATCACATGCTCTTCTTCTCTGCTAACACATGTAACTCTTTAGCGGTCTGATAACACACAGAAAGATAGAATCTCAGGTTCCTGTGGGGAGAAAACAGAGCCTGAGAGATGTGTTGTCCTGAGCCATCAGATGCAGGGCTCTTTCTGGGAAAAGCCTGATGGGAAATCAACTCAGCCAAAAATCCTCTGATGTTGACCCAAGTGCAAGGGTGAGCAGGGCTGCCTCTAGGATCCTGGTGGCCTTGTTATCTATTTCTAGAGAAAAAGTAGGAAGAGGTCATGCACATTGCCTGGAGAATCCCATGGACAGAGGAGCCTGGCGGGCTGCAGTCCATGGGGCTGCAGAGTCGGACATGACTGAATGACTAACACAACAATACAGAGGGAAAGAGGGGAGACTTGGATTTTCCTTTCCTAGTCCCACTCTAGACATACTATAGATATGGGGTCTTGGATTAGTCTCATTCTAGACCTTGTTAGGGTAGAGAAGTGCATTTTAACTGAGTGTGTGATTGCATCATTTCAACAGGCAGGAAAATTTTGGTGACTGAAATTTCCAGAAACTTCTCTTGATGGGGCAGGCTGGTGAGAACCCCTCCACTGCGCTGGTACCACCCAGAGACTTGATAAGCCCCCACTTCCAGAAGCTCTTGTTCCCTGGTGTGGCCAGATCCTGGTGTCTCACAGGGGAGAAGTGCCCTGTGGGGCAGGGTTTGAGGAGGCAGTGTCTGGAGATGCTGGATCTCAGGGTCGCTCTCAATTTTGGAGGAGGGTCTTGCCAGGGGATTGCCGCAGAATCTAGACTGTGAGTTGGAGTTTCAAAAGACCGCTCAGAAGAGTATGTGTAAATATGCCACTTTATTTTCTGAACTTGAATAGAAAATCAAAATCAAAATGACTCCTATTGGCAAGCTTATTAAGGGCTAGATGTTGGGCTAAGAACTTTGCATTTTTATATCATTTAATTCCCTCAGCAACCCCAGGATGTAGGTATTTTTACCTTCATTTTACAGACCAAACTGAGGCACCAACAGGCTAAGTGACTTGCTGGCACGTGGTGGAGCCAGAATTGCACCCAGATGGGTCACAGCCACTTGGAGTTGAAAACTGACGGGACTTCCCGGAGGCCTCTTCCAGCAACCCAGCTGATCTCTCGTCATTCCCCGACCCCGTGCTTCTTGACCCTTTGAGGGCTGCAGGGCCCTCTAAGCATGTGATGAGTGTAACATCTCTTCCTAAATGCACACTTTGCATTTGCACAAGTACATCTGCAATGCAATTTCAGGGGCCCACGGGCCCATCCTGAAGCTCTCGAACCCTGCTTCTGGCATTCGCTTTCTACAGTGACTGTTTTTCTTTCTCATAACCTTAGGGCACGGGGCAACCCTCCAGGCCCCAAAATCATCCCAGTGGGGAATGGAATCAGACAGGACAGGTTAATCAATGAAAGCTTGCAGCATGCTCCTTCCATAATTGCATTCCTGTCTTTTCATCCCAGCAGCCAGCACTTAGGGTAATTGCATTCCAATAAGGCTCCCAGGTTTGGGGCCTCTGGGGCCTGCCCTGGAACCTGTTGACATGCCATTTGCTTCCAGAGGGGGTTCTGGAGACCAGGACCAGCCTTTTAAAATTCTTCTCTGTTGTCTTTGCTCTAAGAGAGACAAAGGACTCTGCCCAAAATCCCACTTTCTTAACCCACCCACATCAACCCTGGAGCCAAGGAGTCTTCCTCCCTCCCAGGATGTCTTTCTGAAGTCAAAATAGCAGCACCTGTCATTCCAAGTGGATGACCTTTGGAAACAGCTGGCTTTGGAGCGGGGGTTGGGGCGGACACTGGGCTGGCTGCGTGGAACGCCTGCTCAGGACTAAAGGAATGAAGCACTTGGGGAGCTCCCTTAGGGGCGGGGCCTCATGCGGTCTCAAACACCTCCACGTCACTCATTTGCTCAAAAGATTTATCGGGACCTCCCTGAAAGAGGCCTTCTCTTTGCAAAGAAAAGCCACTGTACAGAAAAGGAGGGAATCCCTCAAGAAGCAGGCAAATTTCATGAATCCAGAGAGTCTCATTTCCAGAAATATAACTTCCTTTACACAAGGTCCACGGCTTCTCCAGGCATCATGAAGTCTATACAAGTAGCAGAAAAAGTTCAGGGTTCAGGGTGATTTAAGTTACACTGGTTCCCAAATAGAGGTGCCTCCTCTGTTCACCCCCAGCAAAGGAAGGAGGTCTTAAGTGGAGAGGTCTGGTGTTTGTTCTATGACTTACAGATGCACCCCACCCCACCCCACCAGCNAAAGTTCAGGGTTCAGGGTGATTTAAGTTACACTGGTTCCCAAATAGAGGTGCCTCCTCTGTTCACCCCCAGCAAAGGAAGGAGGTCTTAAGTGGAGAGGTCTGGTGTTTGTTCTATGACTTACAGATGCACCCCACCCCACCCCACCCCCTACCCCGTCCTGCAGCTTCCAGCATCTGATGCCTCTCTCCTGCAAAGAAAACTCTCCCCTGGGGCTCTTCTCCCTCTCGAAATTGAGCCCTAACAAGCCTGCCCACACCTGCCACCAGCCCAGCTCCCTTGTCCACCTCCTAAGGGCTGACAGCTGAGTTCCCTCATGCCTGCTCAGACCTTCCGGCTCTCCCTCAGAGGCAATGGGTTGTTTCAGGATGGAAACGTTCTTACTGCAGAAGCGAGGGCAATGAGTACTCTTGGGTGGTTAATCCCCTCTCCAACATTATAATCCTTGCGGCTGACCTGTGGTTTAGCAGAAAGTGTGGACTTTTCAGTGTGGCAGGCCAGCGTTTGAATCATGCTTCTGCTGAACACAGGCTGTGTGACGTTGGGCCAGTCCCCTAGCCAGCCTGCATCTTAAGTTTCTCCCTGTGGGGGTAGGGGTGAGGGTAACAGAATGAGATCTGTCTTGCAGCAGCAGTTCCCAATCTTTTTGGCACCAGGGACTGGTTTTGTAGAAGACAGTTTTTCCACTGAAGGGGTTGGGGGATGGTTTCAGAATGATTCAAGTGCATTCCATTTATTGTACACTTTATTGCTATTATTATTACATCAGCTCCATTTCAGATCATCAGGTATTAGATCCTGAAGGTTGGGGGAGCCCTGCCTTACAATGGTTGCAACTGAAGAGATAACATGCCCTGACCCCCAGCATTTGATATTTGGTTTCCAGAATTCCAGGGACAGAGGAGCCTGACAGTCTGTATAGTCCACGGGGTCACAAAGAGTTGGACACAACTCATCGACTGATGCTTTTTCTTCCTTCTTTCCTACGTGAAGGCACAATTCCTCTATAAAACGTTAGAAGGTTCTGCTGGGTTGTTCTCTATCAGTACCCTTGGACCTGACTTCTTCCCAACTTTCCCCCCTCAACCACTCCATTCTGTTCTTTCTTTATCCTAGTCTCTCCTTCTACCTGGGACTTCCCTGGTGGCTAAGTGGTAAAGAATTCGCCTACCAATGCAGGAGATGTGGGTTTGATCCCTGGGTCAGGAAGATCCCCTGGAGGAGGGGATGGCAACTTACTCCAGTATTCTTGCCTGGAGAATCCCATGGACAGAGGAGCCTGGTGGGGTATAGTCCAATGGGTCACAAAAGAGTTGGACACAACTTGGTGACTGAGCTTGCCTGCCCTCTCTACCTATAGCACATTGCTTCAGCTGCAAATCACTGCTTCAGCCTTTCTCCAGAGAACGTGGTTCTCACTAACAGGCTTGGCATCCCTCCTGTGGTTCACAGTAGCGGTCGCTGTGGCCTCACAAATGGGGACACGATAGACAGGTCAATTAGTCCATACCTGCCTCTTCCGGTTTAACACATCCAAGTCTGTAAGGGCCGCTACCCACTTTCTGTGAGTGGTGAGACTGTGAATGTTACGTTTGAGTGGGGTGGATCTTACCTGGGTACCAGCCTCCTGGGGACGAACAGGAGCTGGCAGGCCTGTGCGATGCACACATCCTCCTGTTCAAGGCCATGCCCGCTTCCATCTCTTCACTGTCACCAACATGCACACCCTTGCCATTGGCATCCCAATCAGGACTACCTGAGCCTCAGAGGACCCAGACCTAGAGGCACCATGTGGGGGCATGTTTTGCATGCTTACAAGTTAAGTGTTTTAAATGGAAGATTGAAGTTTCTAAGACAGTGCATGGATGGGGTGGGGGCTAGGGAGTGGGGTAGGAAAGGGGTCACAACAGGCCAGTGAAGATTAGGGATTTAATTAAACTGCTTGTTTGGGTGAGGGCTTTTAGGTGCAAAGCTGCTTTGCATGATAATGGCAGTTTATCTGAATTCCATTCTGCTGAAGGAAACTCTTTTACACTTAATTACTGTGACCAGTAAACCTGTTTTATCCTTAACGCCCTCTCCCCAGGGGTGGAGGTTTGGGGGCGGTTTTCCTCTCAGCTTCAGTTCTGGTGACCATTGCCAAGGACAGACCCTCTAGTCCTCTGTTGCAATCCAAGGAGGCCTGTCCACGTGGCAGGCAATACTGAGGTGGGTGGAGGGCCCTCAAGATGACTCAGTGAGGTTAGGTCCCCGGAGGGCCCCACAGCCAGCTGGGGCTGCAGAGAATGGGGCTGGGGTTAGGCTGCTGGCACTGAGCCTGAGGTCTCTGCTCCCAGAACCCGTGAATGCTAAGCACCGACATTCACCTCGTAGTCTCCTGCTACTGAACTGACTGGGCAGGGGGTTGGGGGGTGGGGGGGTAGTTGGTGGCTAAGAGTGCTGGGTGGCGGTGGTTTGGTGGCAGGGGTGGGTGTGTGGGTAGTCAGGAGTAGAGGGGGAGTCCCTGGCTGACTTATCAGGGTGGTCCAAAGGTGGAGGGGTTTTATCTTGGCATTCGGTGGTGGTAGTAATTGTTTTCCAGGTAGGTTGGCAGCATTTATTTACCTGCCAGGCAAAGGGAGAGGAAGATGGAAAGGTTGGTGGAGAGAGTCAAAGAGCCCCGGTACAGAGAGGGAGCCCCAGGGAGACACGCCTCAGCGTTCAGAGACTCCAGGCAGGCAGGCAGGCTAGGGAAGGGTTAAAGAGTTTGGGAACTCCTGTTTCCTATCACTTGTCAGCCAGCCTCGCTCTCATCCTTATCAGCAGGGATAGGGCCATGCAGGGAGAGGCTCAAAGAGCTTTGGTTTCCAAGCTCTTCCCAGACTCCAAGCTCTCAGCGTTTCTCTTTACCTTCTAAGGGCTCGTGGCTCCGGCTGGGAGCAGGGCGGCGGGTAGGGTCTGGGAATCCAAACACATTTAATGGAATAGAGTAGGAGTTACTCAATGCAGCCCTGGGGTAGTAGGGGGCTGAAGAATCTCAGGAGTAAACCATCAGAATTAAACTGCCCCTCCTCCCTACCCCCCGCCCCCACCTCCATAACAGAAAGCCAGATTCATGCAGCTGCGTCTTCACTCCTAGTCAACTCACCATTGGCTAACACCCTTCAATGTTTTTCGCTTTTACAGTTCCTGCTGAATCAGAGACCTCCGTTGTGTTCTTGTGCACTGGCCTTTGGAACTCAAGTAGAGGCCCTTTCATTTCAGGTGAAATTCCTCTTGGTAGATTGGCCGTAGGCTAGTCTTTGGAGAGGTATGCTGTTTTTATTTCTGCTATCAATACTAACTGTCCTCATTTCAGCCATTAGAAAACGTGATGTCTGCTTTTTATATCTTCATTCAAGTTATTGATTTAAAAGATGTTGCCTGGGAGAGGGCTGAGGGTTGCGCCATCAGTCACACCAATATAGATTATCTTCTAGAACTTGACATCAGTCTAGGATCAGTGTCCTTTGAACCTGGTTATTAGTCCAGCTACTAGTCTCCCATATTGTGGTCCTCTGATTTATTAATATAATCCACCAGTGTTTCCAGAAGGTTACCATGAGAACAGATAGGCCCCTCTCTGAGATCCAGTATACTTAGTTCCCAGTATCTTCCTGATTTGCCATTCTTCAGTTCAGTTCAGTCCAGTCACTTAGTCATGTCCAACTCTATGAATCGCAGCATGCCAGGCCTCCCTGCTCATCACCATCTCCCGGAGTTCACTCAGACTCACGTCCATCGAGTCCGTGATGCCATCCAGCCATCTCATCCTTGGTCATCCCCTTCTCCTCCTGCCCCCAATCTCTCCCAGCATCAGAGTCTTTTCCAATGAGTCAATTCTTCTCATAAGGTGGCCAAAGTACTGGAGTTTCAGCTTTAGCGTCATTCCTTCCAAAGAAATCCCAGGGTTGATCTCCTTCAGAATGGACTGGTTGGATCCCCTTGCAGTCCAAGGGACTCTCAAGAGTCTTCTCCCACACCACAGTTCAAGAGCGTCAATTCTTCGGCACTCAGCCTTCTTCACAGTCCAACTCTCACATCCATACATGACCACAGGAAAAACCATAGCCTTGACTAGATGGACCTGAGTCGGCAAGGGCAGACACACTGAAACCATACTCACAGAAAACTAATCAATCTAATCACACTAGGACCACAGCCTTGTCTAACTTGATGAAACCAAGACGGGCGGGTCATGGTGGAGAGGTCTGACAGAATGTGGTCCACTGGAGAAGGGAATGGCAAGCCACTTCAGTATTCTTGCCTTGAGAACCCCATGAANATGCCCATTTTATAGGTGATGAGACTCGAGTGCCCTGAGGGTCAATAACCCAGGCAGTCTGACGGCTATAGGGACTGCCCAGGCTGAGAGTCACATCCGGCACTTCCAGGAGAAGATGAGAGAAGGAGAATTTTAAGAAAAGTTAAAAATGTAATGCCTTCAGGTGTTTGTAAGCTTCAGAAGCCCCTGAAACCTGGCAGCTGTTGCCTTTACTTGCATGTCCGAGTAAAGTATAGCCCAGGACTCTCTTTGCCTCTCTGCCCTCCTTCCCATCTCTGCTCTCCCTCAACCCCTTCCCCCAAGCCCAGAAGAGGACCCCAGGGACTTGCCTCAGCCGGGTCTGCCTCAGTGGTGGGCACCCTTCAGCAGCCCCAGGAGCATCAGGCAAGGCAGGGCGGCTGCTAATTCGAGTCTTTCTTTGCACGAGGCTCTCTGCCCCTCTCTCCTTCAGGGTGTTTTTGGTTTTTCCCAACAATCAAGTAAGCCCAATTCAGTGTTACCGGTTCAGTGGTCTCGGTACCTAGGGTAAAGAGCCAAGAAGGAAACTGATGCCCGCATTGGGTACACTGTTTTCTGGAAAATTCGGGACTGTCCTCTGCATGGTTCAGGGCTGCTCACCACTGTCTGTGCTGCAGGGGCGCCTGCGCCTGTAAGTGTCAGAGCCTCAACATTTGGGAGCAGGGTCTGTGTACACCTTTCATCTTCCTGAGCTGTGGTGCTGCCAAGCAGAAGCCGCACGTCTTTGTGCCCACAGCCTCTAGAATTAAACCTGCCATATAGCAGCTCCTCCAGTCCTCTGGAATCGGTACGGAGGGGCAGTCCATTACACTTGGGATTCTCATAAGCCCACAGGGTTGGGACCAGGAGGTACACTATGAACAGGCGGACGCAGAGGCACCTTGGTCTCTCCTGATCAGATTCTGGAGTCCATATCTGAGGACATTCCTTGGCATCTTGCGTACCCACCCTTCTCAGCACTAACATGGCCAGGCCCATGGGTCCCACTGAGGTAAGCCCCCTGGATGCCAAACAGAACATGGAGTTCTCTGAGCTCAGCTTGACTTCAGTTTCATAAGTTATAGGGTAAGGGAGTTAGAGAAGGCGAGGTTCGGAAAAAGAACCACAGTGCCCCCAGGGGTGTGGCACTTTACAGGAACAGATGACCTTTAATGAGGTGAGAAGGGGTAGCAGTTAGATTAGTGAGCTGCTGCACTAACAAGAAGAGGGTACGCATATATAGGCATGTATGTGGAAATCTACTGTCTTAAGGGGGCCTGTTCTTCTCCAAGGTTGTTCGGAGTAGTTATCTCTTACTCGGCTGGGGCAAGGAATTTGGGAGATGGGCCAGAGGCTGGGACTGGCTGGGAGCTGGGTGTAATCAACCTTAATGTCCATTTTTATCTTCGGGTGAGAGAGCTCTTTGTTTTGCGTAGAATGGTGAGGAGGACCTGAAGAGGAGTTTTAACTCCAGGCTATTTTGAGCCGTGTAACTTTCCTCCATAAGTGATGATGGAATAATTATATTTTTTCAGCAATGGTTAAAAGCCAGATGCTAGTCAATGTTTATATATATGTATCACTTTAATCCTGCAAAGGACAGTCTTCATTTTAGAGTTGCCTTTTAGAATTTTAGTCATTTGAGATTGTCCTCATCATACAAATGAGAAAACTATTGCCCGGAGTGGATAGTTAACTGACCTAAAGTCACACAGCAAGAGAATCACAGAAATGCGACTCTTATTCAGACCTGTCTGGCTCCAAAGTCCATCGACTGGCCATATATGGAGGCTGGCATGAGGTCTTTGAAGTAGTTCTTGAGCACCCCTGGGGGCACTGCGTGGTCTCACTTCTTTGATGGAAGCCCTGACACCGTCCTTTACTAAGAGACACCTATCTACATGCTCTGCTCCTCTGATATATCATTACTATTTCTGTTTTGATGAAAGCATCCACCCTCCCTTTTACTCTTGCTGTTAACTAAAAGGCCTGGCCTCCACGCAGGGAGGATTTAAGTTTGAGGACAGATTAGGGAAGACTTCCTCTTCCTCCATTGCCAGGAAATCATCCTGTGTCTGAGGCAGACCTGTAGGTTCCCTGAGGGGTCAGGAAGGACAGCAAGAAAGGATGCTGGACTGGTCCTGTTGTCCCACAGCCCTAAAACCTCCAGTGTCACCATGTGCCCCAGGATGTCAAAGGTCAGGCCTTATTATGAGGATTAAATGGAACAGGAGGGTGCCCAGCACAGTGCCTGATCACACCGACTGCAATCCCCATGTGTCCCCTCTTTCAATTTCTTAACATTTCTATTTCTCTCTGCTGGACCTTCCTGCCATTCTCCCCATCAAGCTCCCTTCTCTTCACTGCAGAATTATGTTCCAGACAGCAGGAAGACTCCTGCCCTCTGGCACCCAGGGGACAAAGAGCAAAAAGCAGTTTCAAGTTGGGGGAAAGGCAATGTGGGCTGGGAAGACAAAGAAGGCCAGCCCTAAAGCCCAGGGATGGGAAGGCAAGCTGGTAGGAAGAGTGAGGATCTAGTTTTTCCCTGCATGTGAATAACTCTGTGCGTGCGTGTGTGTGTGTGTGTGTGTGTGTGTGTGTGTGATTCAAGTGGGTGACTGGGAAGAGACAGAGAGAGAAATAATAGCTATAATTAACAGTCATCATGTTTTGAACACTTATAATCTAAGTCTGGGCTTGAGTTCTGGCCTGTTAATAACCATCTGTGTGACCTTGAACCATTCATTTAAATTCACTAGGCCTGTATGATCTTATGCTTTACAGCTGTGAGAGAGGTATTATTATTCTCATTTTGTTAATGAACAGATTGGCTGAGGTCACACAGCTAGTGTAACCATTATGATTGCATACTATGTCAAAAGCTTCATAATAAGTATGTTTTATGTACTACACTACTTAATTTTCACAAAAAATGTAAGAAAATGTTATATATTAACTTGTTAGCACCAAATCCATTGCAACTTAAGATTCAAGGGCAAGTACAAAGCTATGAGTTGGGAGCCTGAGATCAATTTCCAGTGCAATGGTAGATTTTAATATATGGCCTTAAACCCAGACACCGCATTAAAAAGCTGAGACATTACTTTGCCAACAAAGGTCCATCTAATCAAAACTATAGTTTTTCCAGTAGTCATGTATGGGTGTGAGAGCTGGACCATAAAGAAGGCTGAATGCCGAAGAATTGATGCTTTTGAACTATGGAGAAGACACTTGAGAGTCCCTTGGACAGCAAGGAGATCCAACCAATCAATCCTAAAGGAAATCAGTCCTAAATATTCATTGGAAGGACTGATGCTGAAGCCAAAGCTCCAATACTTTGGCCACCTGATGCAAAGAGCTGTGTCATTAGAAAAAACCCTGATGCTGGGAAAGATTGAGGGCAGGAGGAGAAGGGGATGACAGAAGATGAGATGGTTGAATGGCATCACTAACTCAATGGACATGAGTTTGAGCAAGCTCCAAGAGATAGTGAAGGACAGGGAAATTTGGTGTGCTGCAGTCCGTGGAGTCACAGTCAGACATGACTGAGCAACTGAACACAAAGATTAATTAAATCATTCTGATTAAACAGGTAGTGAGAACCTGCTTCCTCTCAGGCATGATGTTAGAAGAAAGTGCAAGTCGCTCAGTTGTGTCCAACTCTATGCAACCCCATGGACTGTGCAATCCATGGAATTCTCCAGGCCAGAATACTGGAATGGGTAGCCATTCCCTTCTCCAGGGAATCTTCCTAACCCAGGTCTCCCGCATTGCAAGCAGATTCTTTACCAGCTGAGCCACAAGGGATGCCTAAGAATACTGGAGTGGGTAGCCTACCCCCTCTCCAGCAGATCTTCCCGACCCAGGAATCAAACTGGGGTCTCCTGCATTGCAGGCAGATTCTTTACCAGCTGAGCTATCAGGGAAGTCTGATGTTAGGTGAGGAGGATATAAAATAAATAAAATTTAGCTGATGATCTTGAGTAGCTTGCTCATTGACATTAAGTACCTTGCAGGTGTTTTGGTTTTTCCCCCTAGACTGTGAAATATAGAGAACACAGTCTCATCTTCTTATCCAGAAACCTGCTTATCAAACGGAGCCAGTTCCTTCACAGCAGGAAGGGTTGTTGCTTATGACTTGGTGCCCTGGGCTTGAGCAAATCAGACCTGGAAAGTCAGCCTCTTAGGAGCAGCTGCCCTCTCCCTCTGTGGGGAAGGAAGCAGAGAGTAGTGGAGAGAAGGATTGGGAGAGGGCGAGGTAGGGTCATAGGCTAGAGGCTGGCGAGAGCCATGAAGCCCTAACAGTGGACCAACACCTCCTGCTGCAAAGGAGAGGAGAGGAATAACAAGTGGGCACCTAAGGACTCAGTCCTGGGTCCTCAGGACTGACCGCGCCCCCCACACAGTCCTCCCTGGCCTCTACATCCCTGATGAGAGCAAAATGTGAAGGCTGTGGCAACAATGACTTAATTCTGCTCTGTATTACCGTGGTTTGTATATTTTGCTCACAACTCTCACAACATTTTAACTCCTTGTGGGCAGACACCATGATTTATACATCTTGTTGTCTTGCTTCCTCAGCCTCATGTTAGCAATAATAATAGCTACTCTTCCTATTGGAGCTAACACATGGTACTTTATTCCAAAGACTGTGCTAAACTGCTTGCCTGCATTGTTTACTTGAATATTCACAATTATTGAATTTGAAAGCTTATTCCTTCCATCTTATACATGTGGGAACAGCCACTGACAAATGTTAACTTGCATTGATTCCACACATTTCTATGAACTGGTAGAGAAAAGATTTGAAGAAACCTCTTCACCTCACATTACACACACTTTGTGTACTTAGCACAGCATCCCTGGTCCTATGCACCCTCACCCCCAGTGCCTTCTCAGGGAGTGACTCCTACACCAGCTCCTTTCTGTCCTGCTTCACACTCTCCTCACTCCCTGTTGGGCCCGTGCGTCCTGCAAACACACATCCCTAAGAATCACTTGCTTTGAAAAAATGTCTCCCTCGACTGTACACCTCCTAAAATGTATCCACTCACATAGCCCAAATCTCTGGGATTCCCCTTGAATGTTCCTGAAAAAGCCAGCAATGTAACCCACCCAACACATTATTTTCAGATCTCAGATGTTTTTGTGGAATCTTAAAAAGTCCATAGTGCTTATGCCTTGCCTGCCTGGAATGCAAGCTAGTTTTTAGTTGGGCAAAAAGCTGACCAGGATATCCTATCATGGATCAATTTCTAAAAACCTCCTGATCATCTCATTAAGAACTTGGGATCAAAAGAAAACATGATTCTGTATGAAATCCACATTTATTTCTTAACGTTGGAACAAAGAATCATTTCACAGTACAGCTCTGAATGATTGCTTCAACCTCCACATCTATCCAATTGGTGTAATAACGTGTTATTTTGTTGGATTATGATGATTAATGTTATTATCTGTCTGGGGGAAAGCATGGCAATCCACTCCAGTATTCTTGCCTGGAGACTCCAATGGACAGAGGAGCATGGTGGGCTACGGTGCATAGGGTCGCAAAGAGCTGGACGCGACTGAAGCAACTTAGCATGCACGCATACATGTTATTATCTGTAGGATCTACATAAATCGAAAACCAGGCACTAAAAGTAAAAAGACTTTTAAAAGCTGGGAGCACTCTGTGAAGGCAAGATACTACTTAAAAGACATGAGCTTAAGGAACTGAAATAAGTTCTTATTTCATGTGGGATGATTATTCCTATGATTTTTATTTATGAGTTGCTCCTCATGTGCTTTAAGAGAAGATTGCAATTTGCAATTCATTAGTAATTCTTTTTTTCCCATTTTTTTTTTAAACTGGAGGATAACTGCTTTACAATGATATATTGGCTTCTGCTGTACAACAACATGAATTAGCCATATGTCTACATATATCCCCTCCATCTTGAGTCTCCCACACCCCCACCCCGATTTGGAGAAATCCAAATTGTAGGGAAGTGCTCAAGATAGAGCCAACCCATCCTGCCCCCTAGGTCATCACAGAGCACTGAGCTGAGCTTCTTGTGTTATACAGCAGCTTCCCATTAACTGTCTCCTTTACACATGGTGGTGTATATATGTCAATAATATTCTCTCAATTTGTCCCACCCTCTCCTTCCCCTGTTGTGTCTGCAAGTCCATTCTCTGTATCTGCAGGAATAGAGATTCCTTTCCTGCAAATAGCTTCATCAGTACTATTTTTCTAGATTCCATATATACGTGTTAATGTCTGGTATTTGTTTTTCTCTTTCTGGCTTACTTCAGTCTGTATGGTGACGGACTCTAGGTTCATCCACCTCACTACAATGGACTCAATGAAATTGATTAGTAATTCTTAATATGCCTCTAGTTTCCTGGCTATGAGATAGATTCGCTGAATTTGGAAACTCAAGCTGGGCTCCCCCTCCACCTCCTTTCCCATGTGGTTGATGCCTGAGAACTAGAAGGAAATGAGAAAGGGGAGCAGCATACAGAGAAGGCTCGTGAGTAATCCTTTGCTTTCAAGAACGTTCCACCTGAAAAAATTACCTGGAAAGTATCACGAAGGGCGCGTGATTTCTAAGTGCCGGGATCAGAGTTGTGGAGAGGGGAGAAGCTGTTATAACGTGGCCTCGTGCGGCTGGCTTGGCCCCAGGAGCAAGTCTCTTCAGGGAAGACATCAGCAGCACCGGTGACAAGGATTAAGACTTACTTGAGGGCATGAAACCTCATTAGCTCAGGCTTCATTAACCTGGAATTTATGCCATGAGACTGAGTCTGGTTTGATGTTTATCTTGGATTTGCCAGTCCTTTTTTCTCGGTCATGCAAATTCACAGGAAAAATCCAAACTGTAGGAGTGCTCAAGACAGAGTCAACCCTTCATAGACAACAGGGATATGTCCGCGGGGGCTTGTGAATGCTGATGAGACTTTGAATTCCCCCTTTTCAAGGCAGTCAAGTGGAAATGAAAGATTTCAGTGATCTCCATATTCCTAACGATCCCATAGGCATTTCTGAGCCTGCCTAAGGATCCTTCTTTCTGAAACGACTCCTTTCTTTTTACTGTCATGGCTAGCAATTGCTTTTTTTACCCTGTGACCATTTTATACAAACTTTTTAAAAACTAGTGCTTAAGAATTACCGGGTCTCCGAAGTCAAGTAGAAAACTTTAACTCTACTTTGGATGCCTTCCCATGCTCTGGCTTTGTAATCCACAGGATTCAAATTTGTGCCTCAGTGATTTACTGTGTGGGTGGATCCCAATTCACTAACCCCGCGGTTGCCAAATCTGCAAAGTCAAGGTGTTTTAGTTCAAAGCAGTGCTTCTTTTTTTGAACTTTTTATTTTATATTGGAATATCGTTGATTAACAATATTATATTAGTTTCACTTATACAGCCCAGTAACTCAGTTATACACATACGTGTATCTATTCTTTTTCAAATTCTTTTCCCTTTTAGTTTGTCACATAGTATTGAACAGACTTCCCTGTGCTATACAATAGGTCCTTGTTAATTATCCATCCATCGACAGAGGACTGGATAAAGAAGATGTGGTACATATGTATAATGGAATACTACTCAGCCATTAAAATGAATTAAATAACGCCACTTGCAGCAACGTGGATGGACCCAGAAATTGCCATACTGAGTAAGGTCAATCCGACAGAGAAAGGGAAATATTGTATGATAGCACTTATATGTGGAATCTTAAAAAAAAAAAAAGATACAAATGAACTTATTTATAAAACAGAATCAAAGCAGTGCTTTTAAACCCCACTTCTTATATTTTAACTAATTGTGAGACTGAAAGTCACTTGCTACCAAAAATAAAGAGCCAACAAGTGCAAATAATGTACCTTAAAAATAAATGAGAGTGACTGATTTAAGGTATTCCCATGAATTGATATATACCTTTTTTGAGTGTGAGAAAAAGTCATGCCTTCCAATTGCCAAAGGCCCATAGCCTGTCTTACCTAAGACCAAACATTCAACAGCAAATGGCTACTATGACAGATCATTAACAGTTGGGCACTTCAACTGTAAGTTGAAATTTCCTGGTAAGTTTTCAGAGGTTTCACAAGAATGTCAAACATGTGCACATTGTCTACCAGAGCAGGAGAGAGCTTCAGAAATGCTGCTAAGAAAGACTACAAGCTATTTCCAAGGACTCCAAGAAATGCCATTTATATGCCCACAGGTACATGAAATATTAAAAGTTGATCTTGTCTAGTCCCTGAAATGGTTCCCCAATAGCATGTTAGTGAGTATACAGAGTATACATACACACTCAACCTCAGTGATCACCAAACACTTCACAGGCATTCATCATCTGAAATCTGTGGAACAGGCATAAGATGGCAGCGCTGGACCATGCGTGGGTTTCCAGCAGGAACAAAGCAGATGGCCACACCTTTCTGTACCTCAGGGCCTTCTCTGGGATCTTCTCATCTCCTCTCACAGGTCTGTGTCTCTCTGGTCAACGCCTAATCACCTGCCTAGGCTCAGCTCCCATGGTATCTCCTCTGCGGAGCTTTCCTGATCCTCATCTCCTCACATTCCCTAGAAGAATCAGGGGTTTCCTAAACTTTATTCCCATAGCACTTGACAGGTATCTCTGTTACAACGTCTGTCACACGGTGTCAGGGGAGTTAAGTGTTTTTCCTCAAATGAACACCTCTGAATCAGGAGATGTGCCTGTTTTTATAACAGTTTTATTTTATAACAACCTAACAGTGCTTAACGGTGTTTAAGAAACATAAATCAGATGCTGAATAAATGATGATCTGGCTGATCTGAATGATATAAAATTATACTTGATTTATGGTGTCCTGCATTTAACAACATGTAAGAACTCTTCAAAAACAAATTTCAGAGTGTTCCCTGTGACTATCTGGGAGGATGAATTTGTTTGTTTGATTGTTGCATTATCTTAGGCTGTGCAGAAGAATTGTGACCCCATAGCACACTCTCAAACAATATAAAATTACAGAGACCCAATAGTTCAGGAAGAAGAAAATAACTGAGTCAAGACTTCAACACTTGAAGCTACAACCTGTTTTTCGATTTTGTTATAGTGTCTCTAGTCTATGAGAAAATGCTTCCATTTCCAAACAATCTGGAATATTGCCTTTGTGAAAGATGCCTCTGACCTGTTTCTACCCCCTAATGACTTCACTTGAGGTTTCAGTTTTGTGAGTTCATGTCTCTCTGTGAGGCAGGATCAGCCTGCCCGGAGTTTATTATCACTATTAGCTGATGCTTGAGAAGCTGAGGGTATAGACCAAAGCTATACCCTCTTTCTTGTAAAAGGCCAGAGAGTAAATATTTTTTCGCTTTGCAAGCCCTGTAGCCTCTTCCACAACTGCTCAGCTTTGCCATTGCAGCAGGAAACCCCATAGACAATCAGTAAATAAACATGGCTGTGCTCCTACATAACTTTATTTCTGGATCCTGAACTCTGAATACCATAAAATGGTCATGTATCAAAAAATATCAGTCTTCTGATTTTTGCCAACAATTAAAAAAATGTAGAAACCATTCATAGCTCACTGCTGCTGCTGCTGCTGCTGCTGCTGCTGCTGCTGCTGCTGCCAAGTCGCTTCAGTCGTGTCCGACTCTGTGCGACCCCATAGATGGCAGCCCACCAGGCTCCCCTGTCCCTGGGATTCTCCAGGCAGGAACACTGGAGTGGGTTGCCATTTCCTTCTCCAATGCATGAAAGTGAAAAGTGAAAGTGAAGTCGCTCAGTCATGTCCGACTCTTAGCGTCCCCATGGACTGCAGCCCACCAGGCTCCTGTGTCCATGGGATTTTCCAGGCAAGAGTAGTGGAGTGGGTGCCATTGCCTTCTCACACAGCTGCACAAAAACAGGCAGGGGGCCAGATTTGGCTTATGGGCCATAGTTCACAGCCAGTGCTGTGAACCACGGAAGAGTCATTACCAAGATGGCCAGTGGCCAATGGAGCCTACTGGGGCTATCTGAGCAGTCAGAACAAACACTCAAGAGATACTGAACTTTTATTAGTGGCACTGGAGAGCCCCACAGCTCTCAGCAACGCAGTGTCTTTCCACAGAAATAATTGTGCTTCTCACATGCCTTGTTTCCTTGACCTGAGTTTATTTTCCACTGGGAGTATTGGGTTCTCCAACTATGGGTGAAGGTCAAGTTAATACAAGTCGGCTCCTTTGGGTTCAAAGAGAGGGATACATGAGCCCAAGTGGAGAATCTCCGGTATGTGAAAATCACATCAACCATTCATCACCTCTTAATATAGTTCTTTAGATCAAGATGTCAAGCTTTATCCTACAAGAAGAAGCAGCTTTAGGAGATTCTCTTTGGATTGGAATGACCAGACGGGAAGGGAAAATTAGGGAAGCAACCATCCAAATTGTTTTAGTTCTCACCAGCTAGTTTCAGCTCTGCACAAGCAGAGGACATCAGGACCGGAAGTGGAGGTTTCTGTAAATGTGCGGGCTTGTTCTTCCAAGGTGAAGGTGAGGGAGAAGTAAAGATGGAGTTCCAAAGTCTTGGAGCCATAGTCATCAGTCTCCTTGTTTGGGACTTCCCTGGTGGCCCAGCAGTTAAGAATCTGATGCCACTGCAGGGAACACGGGTTCAACCCCTGGTTTGGGAAGATTCCACATGCTTTGGGGCAGCTCAGTCCATGCGTCACAGCTACTGAGCCATGCTGTAGAGCCTGAGAGCTACAACTACTGTGCCCACGCACTGCAACCGTGGAAGCCTCTGCACCACAAGAGAAGGCACCACGATGAGAAGGCCACACACCAGTGGAGAGAAAGCCTAGGCCAGCAACAGAAACCCAGTGCAGACAATAAAGTAAATAAATACATAAACCTAAAAAAAAATCTCCTTGTTTGGTGTTAACTTTTCCACCAGAACGTTACTGGGTACGAGTTCTCGCCTCTAGCTGTCTTGCGGTGTTGAGCGTGCTGTGCTTCAGGACTGAGGCAATAGGCACTTTTCTGTTTCAGACCCACTTCCTCCAAGACGCTTTCCTTGATTTTCTACGCTCAGCTGGAAAATACAGATCTCTCCCTCCTTTGAATTCCTGCAGCACTTCATCTGTGTCTTCTCAAGGCTCTTGATATATATCTTTATATTATATTTATCTTCAGACTCACTTGCAGAAAGAAGCAAGGTCTCTGAATTGTTCCTATCCAGTTATCATGGTGCCTTACTCAGTGGAGATATTAAATATATAGTTACAAACTACGTGAAAGTAAAAATCAAATAAGTTGGCAAATTGATTCCTCCATAGCACAGCTATAGAGGAGTAGAAAGTCCAAAAGAACTTTCTGCTGATGGACTTGTTTTTCATCTGTGCTGTTCACAAGTAGCCACTAACTACATGTGACTACTGAGCTCCAGAAATATGGCTGCTGTAAACGAGGAACTGAACTTTTAATTTTATTTAATCTTAATTTAAATTGCCAGATGTGACTAATGGCTACCTAATTGGGTAGCACAGGTCTATACAACAAAAAGTAATTTCTTTTTGTGAGTGGATTATTTAGGCAGTGATCACACCATCTGAATTTAAAATATAATGCAAATCACTCATTGGGAATATTGTGTAAGAAATGCAGCAGAATGATTGAATATTCCACTTTTCAAGCAACATAAAGATGCCCACCCCTGGAGAGTGGGGTCTGGTGAAGAGAGACAATAAACCATGAACCAGGAAAGAAATTAAAAGACTAATTTTATGTTCTGTTAACAGGAAATAAGTCCTATGAAAAAGAAAAGCAGAAAAAAAGCAGAGCAAAGTCAGGGAATTGAGTGCCTGGGCCAGACTGAGTATTAAACAGAGAGGTCCAGACAGGCTTCATTAAGATGAAATCTGAGCTCTGACTACAGAGAGATGATGGGAGGGTCAAGAAAAAAAAAAAAAAAAGAGTGGAAAAAGGTACTAAACTCTGCAGAGCAAACAGCAGCTCTATATTATAAACTGAACACGTTGTCACAAAGAAAATGAGCCTAGTACGGCAAAGAGGAAGGAAAACAAGGGGTTTTTTTGTTGTTGATTTGTAGTAACCAAGCCTCCATATAAGTTTCCAGAACCAAAGGAATTAAAACTAAGTGACAGGCAGGCTCGTTCTGCTCTTCATTGCAACAAGTTTCTGGAAACCATGTTGGAAAACTCAGCAGTAAAAATTCAGCCTTGTTCTTTCACCTCTTTGTCCAGCCTGTGTTTTCCCACTTTTACCCTCAATGTCACTGTCAAGTGCTAGGCAACCAGAGTGCCAACTGGATCTGCTTGGGGGCTGTGGAAACGGCAGAGGCTTAAGACTGAAGTAGTGATTGCTGGGAAGGGCAGTGGGAGCCCCGAGGTCCCTACAGAAGGGGAGAAGCAGTGAAATGCGAACAGCGAGGTGAGCACCAGCTGAGACATCAGCAGGGCCAGTGCAGAGCCTGCCAGACCCAAGGAACGCTGGCCGCTTTCTCCAAGTGTGGGGAGGGAACTGCACGGAACGCTCAAAGCAGGATGTGACCTGAGCCCTGGTGTTCCTGGGCCTTAGACATGAGCCAGAGTTGTTAAACAGTGAAGCCAGGCACAGCAGAGAAAGCACCACCGGGCGTGCGGAACAACATCAGATTGTGAGATCCTGGAAAACGAAACCTGAGGCTTCTCACTTTTCTCAGCAAGTCCACTGAGATCAGGGTGGAAATCCTCCTCGATCAGATATAATAGAAATTTCACTCAAAGATCAGGGGTAGAAATATCCCAGAAGAAGATCCATTAAGTGCTCCAAAGAATCAATTGGAAGTCCTTTCGTGACCATCAAGTTGAAGAATCAGCAGGCCATTATAACTTGTATTGGTCAAAGCATCACTGGCAAGTCTGTGAGTTCCAACATACTTAACATACACAGAGAGCCTGCTCTCTGGTAAATTCTGCAGGAATTGTTTTAGTGCTCCCAGGGGAACATGACTGAGCGTGAGCTTGAGAGTCCGAGGCAGGAAATAGTCTATACCACACTGAGGCCTTTTTTTTTAATTGGCATATTAGGGTGCTTGACCAAAATGCCTACCCCTTCATGGTACCTCCTTCAAAAAGGCTTCCCTAACTACTCAATCTAAAGTGTTTCCCCAACACACACACACACTCTCTCTCTCTTCTATTGTTTATAGCACTTACAATTAACTCAATCTTACATCTTTATTTCCCCTCCACTCGCCCTTCTAGGGGCTTCCCTGGTGGCTCAGT
This sequence comes from Oreotragus oreotragus, assembly GCA_006410675.1. Classification (NCBI taxonomy): domain Eukaryota; kingdom Metazoa; phylum Chordata; class Mammalia; order Artiodactyla; family Bovidae; genus Oreotragus; species Oreotragus oreotragus. The sequence continues at coordinate 186,113 of SJYX01001871.1, forward strand.
GGTAAAGAATCCACCTGCCAATGCAGAAGGCTTGGTTTCAATCCCTGGGTCAGGAAGTTCCCCCAGAGAAGGAAATGGCAACTCACTCCAGTATTTTTATCTCAATAATCCCATGAACAGAAGAGGACATGACTTAGCAATTAAAATAAAACAACACCTTACTAGAATATCAGCTCCAAGAGCTCAGGGACTGGGTGTCTTTATTGGCATATCCCCAGTGCTAATTACAGTGCCTTCCACCGAGGGGGTGCTCAACTAACACTTGTGGCATTGAATTAAAATTCCTCTGAGGGGCAGCTTTCAGCCCACGGCTTTTGCTACGATATTATCCCATAGGCTGGCATTCTACTTTCCTGTCCTTCCCTGAGAACCGGTGCCATCCTTCTCTCCCAGCCTACGGGAATTCAACCTCAGCCACCATCCTGGCCACACATCTGGTCTTGAGCTGATTGGCTCAGTACTTCTTTGTCCGCCAGCATTTTCGGTGCTATTTGTCAACCTCAATTCAACTTCATTTAAGCTCACTTGCACCAACTATCCTTTTAAAGTATTTTTTCAATCTATTTTAACAAAAAGTTTTATAAATATTAACTCAGTATACATCCCTCTAACCACTATCACAATCAGAAAACCCCCCAAAATTCCATCATGCTTCCCTCCTCCCACCCTTAACCCTTGACAACCGGTGATCTGCCTTTAATCTTGACTTTTTGCTCTGCTTTAATCTGGACTTTTTGAGATTGTCATATAACCAAATTCATATAGCATATAACTGTTCAAGGTTGGTTTTTGTTGTTTGCTTTTTTCACTCAGTATTACTCTCCCGAGATTCATCTAAGTTGCTACATGGATCAACATGTCATTCCTTTTATTGCTGAGTATCATTCCATTGCATGGATATGCATGTTTTTAGCCAATCATGCAAGATATTTGTGATGTGTTTAGCCAATCACGTGTTGAAGAACATTTAGGTTGCTTCCAGTTTTCAGTGATTATGAATAGAATTGCTACAAATGTTTTATGTAAAGCTTTTATGTGAACAAGTTTTCATTTCCCTGGGATGACTATCTAAGACTGGTATTGTTGAGTCATTCTGTACTGTTTTGTATTCCCCACCTTTACTAATCCGCAGCAATGTTTGAAAGTTCCAGTAGCTACACATTTTCTCTAGCACTGATTATTATTGAGTGTTTTTTTTTTTAATTTAGCCACCCCAGTACTCTTGCCTGGAAAATCCCATGGACCGAGGAGCCTGGTGGGCTGCCGTCCATAGGGACGCTAAGAGTCAGACACGACTGAGCGACTTCACTTTCACTTTTCACTTTCATGCATTGGAGAAGGAAATGGCAACCCACTTCAGTGTTCTTGCCTGGAGAATCCCAGGGACGGGAGAGCCTGGTGGGCTGCCATCTGTGGGGTCACACAGAATCGGACACGACTGAAGTGACTTAGCAGCAGCAGCATGGGTTTGGGAGCCATCTAAGTGCCCATTCTCAAGAAAGTGGCTAGAGAAAACGTGATGGATGGATACCACGTAATCTTAGGTAGCAGTTAAACCATGAGATCAGAGATGGGTCTTTAAAATGATGTGCTAAGAGAAGATTGAGCAACAGGATAAGAGAAGAACAGCACTCACACAAACACTTGTACACCTTAAAGACACATGTGTACTTCTCAGGTGGCCCTAGTGGTAAAGAACCCGTCTGCCAATGCAGGAGACTTAAAAGACTCGAGTTTGATCCCTGGATCAGGAAGCGTCCCTGAAATCACTCCAGTACTCTTGCCTGGGAAATTCCATGGGCAGAGGAGCCTGGCGGGCTACAGTCCATAGGGTCGCACAGAATTGGACACCACTGAAGCGACTTAGCATGCACACACGTATACAAAACAATCACACATTTTGTTGGAACACATACAAACCAAAAAAAATGCATATTAAACAGTACTGAGATGGAAAGGGAAAGAAACAAATGTAGGCAGCTAGGAATAGAAGCAGAATTAAACATTTTTTAAAGAAGCTGGAAGATTTTTCAGTCTGGTGTAGAGGCTCTGAGCCCTGACCAGCAGGCCTCTCAGGGGCTGTTGGGTATGTGTGTGAATATTGCATAATTTGTATAACGTCGTGTTGTTTATTTAGCATAATATGTTTAATTAGTTTATTTAGCCTTTTTATCACTTAAAGGGATCTCAAGCAATCCAAAACCAATTCCATTCGCTCCAGCCACACTCTTCAAAAGCAGGCTTCCCGTTAACATGCCTGTCTCAATCATGCCTCGGTTTTGCACACTTTCTCTGGCTGGAGAGTCTCGCTATCCTATTGAATCCTATCCAATGTCTCTGAGAGCAGGAAAGGTTCTGATTTGTCGTAAGAGCCAGTGTGGAGTGTGGTGCACCCTTCCAATCCTATCAGGGAGAGTTCTCAAATCAGGCCACTTCACAGTCCAACCTATGGATGAACTTCAGGCAAAACTTCCTGACCACAGATTAGGGGAAAGAAGTTTTAATATTAGAAAATAAAATATGACCTCCCCCTTCCCCTTTTTAAAGTTTTCTTGCTTGAGGAAGCTTCTCTTAGAAGGGAGGATTGTTGTGAGTCTTCTTGGCACAGGATACTGTCAGTGTGGCATGTGGCTGAGACAATGGAGGAGCAGTGCTGGTGAAAACCCAGGATCACAGGGACAGAAAAATGAACAGACTGGCTTGTATGCCCAAATATGGGGAAGCTGGAAAGTGACAAGCACGCCTGTTAAAGACAGTGAACTCTTGGGTCGGTTCATCTCCAGGGAACATCTGCACACTGACACTTTTCAACATAGAATTTTGGCCCATGACATTACCGTCTCCCTCACACCATATTTTAGTTTCATTTTTTCTCCTTATACTTGGCTCTGGTTGAAAAGTGTTACTGAAGACCACATAGCGTGCGTGTGAGTGAATCAAGGCTCAACAAACAAAGCTGCTATTTACCCACAGCTTGTGTCTATCTGTTTAAGCTAGATTATTTTCCTCTGATCATTCCCATGAAAAATAACTGCTTCCAGGGGCTTCCCTAGTGGACCAGTGGTTACGAACCCACCTTCCAATGCAAGGGACGCTGGTTCAATCCCTGCTTGGGGAACTGACTCTATACGTGCTGCAGGGCAACTAAGCCAGTGTACCACAACAAGAAAACCCCATGCACCTCAACTAGAGAGAGTCTGTGCACCTCTATGGAGACCCAGTGCAGCCAAAAAAAAAAAATTAAAAATAATTGCTTCCAAATATTTTTGAATATATTAATTTCTTTTCTTTCTCTTTCCTTCTCTGAGAATTATTATTATTATTTTTTAGTTTTTTAATTAATTCATTTATTTTAATTGGAGACTAATTACTTAACAATATTGTAGTGCTTTTTGCCATACATTGACATGAATTAGCGATAGTTATACATGTGTTCCCCATCTTGAACCCCCCCTCCCACCTCGCTCCCTATCCCATCCCTCAGGGTCATCCCAGTGCACCGGCCCTGAGCACTCTGTCTCATGCTTTGAACCTGGGAACCTCCATACATTTCTTTTTTTTTTTTTTTTGTATTTATTTATTTTTTACATGAACTCCCAAACATGAACCCCCCTCCCACCTCCCACCCCACATCATCCCTCCAGATCATCCCCATATAATAGATCAAAATTTGAGAGCAGAGAGTATGTGAGTCACTAAACCAAAATAAGGGCAAGGTAACAGCCAAAACTTCTGTAGCACTTGAGAAGAAAAACTGACTTTGAAGTCATAGAGACAATCTCTATGAGTTTGCAAGAACCATGCCTGCTTTATGTCCAAAACTGTATTCATTTCCCACCCTGCATTCTAGTCTCATATTCTACCAGATTGGTTAGGTGGAATACAACTCTGCTTGACATTGCTGCAAACACCTGACTCCATTTACAACTTTGTTAAAGACTTTTTTTTCCTATGAAAATATTTATTTCACTTGTCCTGAACCTTTAGGACAATTTCCATGATCCTAGATTAATACATCTAGAAAACAAGCGAGTTTTCTCTTAAACCAATTTCTTTCTTTCTTTTTTTTTTTTTAAACCAATTTCTAACCATATCTTTGGGCTGCTAAAGTGATGTTCTCAAGTCGAAGGCTCAGTGACATTGTGTGCAATTATACCTCATAATTACTTTTCCTGATTTCACAATAATGGGAGTTAAATCTGAAAGAAAGAAGGCGCCTTGGCATTGCATGACCCTGCCATCTGTGAGGGTGGGGTAGGGAAAGCCTGGAGAACCCCAGCAGGGCCCTGGGAAGTCAAATCTTTACCAGGTAAAAAAGTTGGCAGAAAAATATTTCCACATAGTATATTACAGAAAACTCTCATCTGTTCCATTTTATTGGACATTAATTGCATGTATTAAATAATGCACATGTCCCTTACAAAATGAATGAATGAATGTTTACCATCTAAATTAAAAACAAAAGTTTTCATGACAAAAGAAAACAAAATGAATGAATGAAATACTCAAGGAAAAGGACCAGTGTGCTGTTGAAGGGGAAAAATGTCCTATATTTTTTAGATGAAGCAGAAATACAAGGTCAGAGTCTTAAAATCTCAGTCTATTCAACCTCTCAAAATCAGAGATTAATTCCTACTTTGCCAAGAGTTTGCCATTAAAATTTAATTGCTGAGTTGGTTCTTATAAATTCAAAATTTTTATCATATATGTAGGATTTAAAAAAATAAAACAAGTGAATATTGTAACAAAATAGAAACAGACTGATAGATACAGAGAACAGACTAGTGGTTACCAGTGGGAAGTGGGAAAGGGGTCCAAAATAGGGGTTGGGGATTAAGAGGTACAAATTACTGTGTATAAAAGAAATAAGCTACAAGGATATATTGTACAACACAGGGAATATAGCTATTATTTTGTAATAACTTAAAATGGAGCAGAATCTATAAAAACAATGAATCTATGAACTATGCTATATTCCTGAAACATATAATATTGTAAATCGACTGTATTTCAACTAAAAAATAGAGACAGAACAAGAATTTGGTAGGGAACTGGATATTGAAAACCTATTAAAAAGAAAAAGGAAAGCTGCCTAAAATGTAAAAAGGCCAAAGAAAATATTTACGATGCAGTATTTTAAGTCAAGCACTTATAAATGGTAGTTAAAATGAATAAACACATTAGATTGTATTTGCTGCAACATAAAGTAAAACTTCCTGACAAGATTATGAAAGTGATTTTTATTATTTTGGCAGTGGTGTCTTATTATAGGTAATTACAGATATAGAATTTTTAAAATTTGGTATATCAAACAAATGCTATGTCCCCACAAATCTATTTCATTACAACCAAGTATTATAGTTGCTGTGCACAGATGGAAAGCATACATGATAAAATATAAAAGCAAGAAAAGGTTGAATAAGAGGTTATCCTTGAATTATAACATCTACTAAAGTATACCTTTGTATTATACCGTTGTGTCAAAGCTAAAAAGTGTACAAATCCATACATAATGCTATGCAACTATTTGATCTAATATAGATCTAACATGAAAGTGTTAAGGCAGTAATAGCATTTCACAGATAAAGGCTAAGTTCTGAGACATGAAAGCTTTTAGATAATCCATAAAACAAACCTGAGACATCTTCCTCTTGTTTTGGAAAAAAAAAAAAGAAAAGCAATTTTCTTACTGAGTCAAAGCTTTAATATATAAATGAAGCATTTAATAAACAATATATTTAACTACTGCAATAACCTGGAGTAGACGTTCTGACTAAAATGGTGACCAGCAAATACATTCTTTCTCTGGCAGAAATAAAATTAGATTTTCTGATTGAGCCTGTAACCTAATTACGGCAGTCCTCAAATTTCATTATTTTTATTTGTCTGTTTTTGGTTTTGCTTTCCTTCCTTGAACTGGGTTACAAATATATTAAATTCGTAAACCAGGAAATCTCCCAGCACTCACCTCACTGTCTTCTTCATAAACCTGGCTCTCTCATCGCTGAAAGCGCCAGATGAATTGAGCCTACGTACATAAAAACAGATTACAGAGCATCTGGATCTGGTTGACTTAATGAGGCATCCAGATTGGTACACGATTACTTTTGCTGCCACAAGTCTCAGAGTAAGTAAGCTAGGGCAGCCCCAAATTAGTCTCAGCCCTGCTCAGGGTACAGGAAAGGGTAGATAACAATGTTTTGGAATAGCCAATGCCAAAAAAATTGAAACGTATTGGGTAAGCCTGATTTCTACTGTTGACTTTGGGGCCTTTAAAAATACTGGCACAGATTTTTTTCATATTCAAGAGGTACATCTACAATATATTTAACTACTGCAATAACCTGGAGTAGACGTTCTGACTAAAATGGTGACCAGCAAATACATTCTTTCTCTGGCAGAAATAAAATTAGATTTTCTGATTGAGCCTGTAACCTAATTACGGCAGTCCTCAAATTTCATTATTTTTATTTGTCTGTTTTTGGTTTTGCTTTCCTTCCTTGAACTGGGTTACAAATATATTAAATTCGTAAACCAGGAAATCTCCCAGCACTCACCTCACTGTCTTCTTCATAAACCTGGCTCTCTCATCGCTGAAAGCGCCAGATGAATTGAGCCTACGTACATAAAAACAGATTACAGAGCATCTGGATCTGGTTGACTTAATGAGGCATCCAGATTGGTACACGATTACTTTTGCTGCCACAAGTCTCAGAGTAAGTAAGCTAGGGCAGCCCCAAATTAGTCTCAGCCCTGCTCAGGGTACAGGAAAGGGTAGATAACAATGTTTTGGAATAGCCAATGCCAAAAAAATTGAAACGTATTGGGTAAGCCTGATTTCTACTGTTGACTTTGGGGCCTTTAAAAATACTGGCACAGATTTTTTTCATATTCAAGAGGTACATCTGTGAGATTTTATTAATTAAAATTATATAAAATGTTTATTAATAAGAATTCCAAATTATAATAATGCTACTATGCTGTGGATTTTTAAAAAAATCTACCTGGGATCCAACACTAGCCCATGAAACACTTTTTTTTCTAAATATTCATAATACAAATTAATTAATTCTGAATGAGTGGGAGAATGTTTAGCCATCTTTCTTCCTTTTCGTATTTTTCACTCCTTTCTCTTACCCCCACACCGCCCCACCCACCCACACACACACAACGATCATACACTCTTTCTTTTATAATTTTGATAAAAAGATTCCAAAAAGCTTAATGAAATGTAACAAGCAGTAAGCTTTTAGGACATTTCACAACTTCCTTTATACATTTATGAGCAATGAAAGTTAAAACTCTAAACTTCACTTTATACTTTTGCGACCTTCCATCACTTCTTGAAAAAAGGTTTTCAGGTTATTTACATAAACTGAACATATATATTTTGTTCAAGCTTTAGGTCTTCACAGTTACCAAAGTGACCGCCTGCTTAAGATCACTAGGCTGGCTTAAATAGCACAGCGATCTGATTGGCACCATTGAAATCCAATGCAATCCTCAAAACAACCTCCCAAGACTAATTCTGACTTTCCAAAACACAAACACCGTTGCCATCTAAAAAATTATTTAAAAAGAAAACTAGGTCCATTATAATGGGACTTCCCCACCATGTTATTTAATAAAGACCATCAAGATATTTCGTGGCATTTTTCACTGTTCACCAGGCAGACACAGATTCAGTCTCCCTGCCTTCCACAGGCTAATGGCCAGATTTCCAGTAACTTCCTGGAACTCAATAATCAGAATGGTTTTAAAATTAAATAAAAATTTTAAGCACAACAAGAGTTTAGAAGTACAACATATGAACTAAATCAGTTTGGAAAAGATATTCTGTACTGTGAATATAAGTTTAATAAACATGCTACAAAGTGAAAAGGAACACATCTTTCAGATCCAATTTTGAGATTTTTCAATTCAAATTTCCAATGAGAGAAGAGACTTTGCTTCAACTTGGTTTTTATGATGTCAAAAACAGGTAGTTGATTTAATTAAGCTCATACTATGTATTTGAATCAAAATTGGTTAAATTGGTTGTACTTTTCTATCTGCTGTGACATTATAAAAGACGTCAACTTTTCCTTGACCAAAATAACTAATACCATTTAGTGACAAAATAACTAATACATATTGGTACTGAATAATTATGTAAGATATATATATATACATCTTGAACACTATTTGGTGATTTTTTTTTAACCTATGAGATTTATTGAAGTCAGTATGTTACAATCACAAAACTTAAAGCTTAGCTGAGCTGATAAATTTTTTTTCTTCATAATTGAAATTCTGTACTTTAGTAACCAAACAAAGTATGTCTTCAGCTTGGAATTTTTTACAATTTAACAATTTATAGTTTAAAATTCATGAAATCACTGAACCCCACTAAATCAACTACAGTTGATTTCCTTCTGAGCAAATAACTTTATGACTCATCCCATAAAGTAAGAGGAAGCACATCAGTGGGCAAAAAAGATAAATCCACCCATAGATATTAGAGCCTAACTAAGCTATTTTATTGAAAAAGTGAGAAAAGAATTTCTGGTCTTTATTTTTTCCCTTATTACCCCAGATCACATTCGATCTTACACTGAAATTATTCATCTTTGCATATGCAACAATATTTCTTAAAACTGCTTAATACAATTTTCTATAGAGCATACAGAACATAACCTTGTATCCCACCCAGCAAGGCATGGTTACTGAAATGCCTCCTTATTAGGTAGTTCTGTATATATGTACATGTGTGTTTTAACTCCAAAGAAAGCTCCCTCAAGAAATTATTATTGGCAACATTCAATATATGTAAAAAAATTATTTGGGCCCTTTAGCTCTTTCACTTAAAACATCTCCTGGAGCCCCTACACAGCCCAGGGCTCATGAGGTACTATTCTGAAGCTGTCTCTTATACACATAGGAGCAGGTGGGGGTGGGGGGAGGGGGCGGAAACTAATTTTACTCCCATCCCCCGGCTTGGCTTGCGTACTTATAAAATTTCTGCTTGCCTCTGGCTTCTCACTGGCACTCTTTCTCCGCTTGTAACTTTTGGACAGCACTATCAAGGAGCTCCATAGACTCTCTGAGAGTCACATTGATTTTAAATGACTTGGGTTTAATGGTTAGGCCGTAATTAAAATCCATTTTCGAAGGCTCGTCTGGATTGGCCTTGAAATTGCACTGGTGAGCCAGGATGGAGATGAAGAGAAACAGCTGCATCTTAGAAATCTCTTCCCCGATGCACCGCCGTTTGCCCACAGAAAAAATCATCACGCTGCCCGCCAAGTCCTTGTTGATGAGGCCATCCTTGTCCAAGAATCGGGTTGGGTCAAAGTCCTCTGGGTTCGACCACTTTACCGGGTCATGATTCACAGACCACTGGTTAACAAACACCACCGTGTCCTTGGGGATGTGGTAGCCCAAGACGGAAGCGCTGGCCGTGGTGGCGTGCGGAATGGTGAGGGGCACAAAGCTGGAGAAGCGCATGGCTTCATAAAGAAAGGCCATGACGTAGGGCAAGTGGGGCTGGTCCTCCAGGGTGGGCAGCCGGTGCCTACCCACCACTTGATCCAGTTCTGCCTGTACCCGCGCCTGCACTTCCGAAAACCTGTTTGGTGTTAATGGCAGAGAGAGAAAATCAGTGAGGAACACTGATTCTTCTTTCATCTAGAAAGCCCATTACAATTTATTTTTATACCACCGTTCTTTAAACTGGCTACCTGAATCAGTAATTGAATTAACATTTCCAGAAAAAAAAAAAATCTAAAACAGTTTCCTAATTTATCACTGTATTACAAGATGGAGTATAACAGTTATATTTCCTATAATAAGTCTCACACAGCTCAAACTCTCTTCCCCATCATAAGTCAAAAAAGGGTCTAAGTTTCCTCAGACTGAAAAAGCACGACAAGGGTAAGAACGACTTCTCTCCATTGGATACAGCAGAAAGTGCCGGGGACATATAATACTTTTTAGGAACTCATGAAAACTCATTTCTTTTAAAATCAGGAGAATAAAACCTTTTAGGCCAATGAAAATGTTTTATAATTTTAACATGCTAATCTTTATACCAATGTAGTCATAAAGTTTAATTTTTAAAAAATTTATGGAGTAAGGTGTCTACAAAGGCAAAAGCACTTGGGGGCCACAAAAATTAAAATGTAACCCTGAAAGTGAATTCTTTTTCCCTTCATCTCCCTAGACAATTCCAGAGAACACAATGTTCTCATTTTATACAAAGATCATTGGTATCCTGATAGATAAAGGTACATATCTTCTAACTTTAAAAGCAAATCCCTAATGTTCATGAGATTATGGTATAGACTGTAATATTTATTCACTGTTGCCAGTAAAACTAGTACAGTCCTTTTGGAAAACAAAATCTTATTGCAAAGCAAGATCTATAAGGGTAATTCTTCCCCACTCTTTTAAAAGCCAGTGATCTATGTCTGGAAATTTATTTTCAGGAAATAACTTAGCGGGTATAAAAAAAGTAACCATAGTAGATAAAATTTTAAATATAGCTGGAACATTAATATAGCAGAAACATTTAAAATAGCTCACTCTTTAAAGAAATGTTTAAACAAACATGAGAAATGATTGTATATAAGGATCTGTTACTATGGCAAAATATTAGATAGCCATAAAAATTACTAAAATTATGCAGTAAAAAATTACAAAAATAAAGTTTAAAAGACAGGGAAATGGCCATTATAGTAAGTGGAAATGTCAGAAGTAAAAAAAAAAAAAGTGTAATTATTGCAACTTTGAAAAAAAATTTGTGTGCCTGTGATGACATTATGGGTAATTTTTCAGAGATTTGCAAACTTTTTTCATAAAGGGCCAGATAGTAAATATTTTAGGCTTTATGGATCAAGCCCTCTAACCTCCCAGCTTGTGCTATGGGGTGGAAGCAGGTATAGACAATACATAAATGAATGGGTGTAGCTGTATTTCCATAAGTTACATAAAAAGTAGGAAATGTAATTTGCCAGCCCCATCATATTGTCTTTTCACTAAAAAGAAGAACTTTTCATCAGCTATAGTGAATTGAAAGTGACCCCCAAATTGTTTTATTCCCTTTTGCTGGCAATTGGAGTACACGGAAAGTTCAGTTCAGTTCATTGCCAACAAAGGAGTACAATTCGGTTTCTGGTGAAAAAAAGAAAGAAAGGCAGTTTCAAAAGATAACATGTTCATCTGGGAAAGCAAAGGATTTATTGATTCCATTTTGGAATTGTCTTACTCCTGATCTATTATTGACTCTCATTATTCGATTTCTGCCCCTCTTCCATATGTGTTTCCATGATATTAATACTGAAAAGTGAATTTAAAAATACACCACCACCACCACCACCACCCCAAATTGTGAAAGCAGTATCTAAGGAAATACAGGATTCTGATGCAGTGGATTCGAACAAAAGAAGTTTTTACTTTCCAGCTTCCCCTACCTGTGCGCCAGATTGCATAACCAGGATTTCTGGTCTCTCAGAGTAATCAAGACTTGCCTTGAATGAGACATTTGCCCCTGGGGTAAGGATGCCAGATAAAATACCGGCCGCCCATGTAAATCAACAGCTTGTCTTTTAGTATAACTATGACCTATGTAAAATTTATGTTATATTTGCTTGATCTGGGGATACCGGAGACATGTTCAATTCGTGCGTGTACAACTTTAGCAGAGGTCCGCGGCTGAGGCTCAACTAACCCAGCGGAGCCCAGGGATCCGAGAGGTTAGCAGGTGCCTCCCAGATACTCAGCTTCCCTTTTTATAACAGATGCACCTCAGCGTTCGCTAAAGTTACGGCTTCTCCTATTCTTTACGCCGACACCTCTATGCCTAGAGCGGCGGTTTTATACGCCCAGCACAATTTGCTGGTTTCTGATCGCTTTCCTAAAGCTTTGGATTATCCGTCCTTGAGGCTCCGCCGCCAAACACTAGCTATGTCGCGATACAAAGCCTTGAAGGGCGGCTGGCTTTTGCTCCGGGGCCAGGCGGCCTCCAGTCAGCGCTGAAGACCAGCCGAGCCGATTAGGCGTGCTTACTTAACATATTTTTTACTACGCTGCCCTTTCCTTCGGAACGTTTCCAATTTTGCTTCTCCGTGCCAATGTGGGAGTACCCAATGATCTTGGGCACTTAATCTTGCTATTCCAAGTGTTTTCACACAAATTTATCCCCCCTTGGAGCGGTGAGCTCCAAGATCAGCGATGCCGAGCCGTCCCGGCGCGGTTGGGTTGAGCGTGCACAACGCATCGAGCGTGCACAACGCATCCCAGCCCGCACGGTGCCTTCCAGAGGCGAGCTTTCTGCACTCGGTCTCAGCTTTGGCAGGTGGGGACCTGCAGCGAAACCCCAAACCCTCCTGGAGCGCTAGTCGCGACCTCAGCATATTCTAATTCCACTCCACCTTTTACAGAGGAAAGGAGGAAGGCCGACCCAGGCCTCCTGGAGGCTTTACCTGGTGAAAAGAACCAGCAGCCACTGCAGCGCGGTGGAGAGAGTATCCTGGCTGGCGCCGAAGATGTCTGTGATCGTGGCCGGCACGTAGTCTACGTCCAGGCGCGGGCCACCGTCGCCAGGGTCAGCCCCCGCCGAGTGGATGAAAGCGTCCATCATGTCGCGCGGGGCGGCCCCGGGCCGGAGGCTTTCGCGGTGTCTCAGGAACTTGTCTAGGACGAAGTTGCTGAAGTTGCGATTGAGCTGCTCGAATTCACGGAAGGCAGTGCGCACGGGGTTGGGGAAGCGCTGCAGCCAGGGCAGCACGTCCACCAGGCTGCCCGCGCCCACAGTGCGCCCAAACTCCTGGTTGTGGCTGAGCAGTTCGAGGAACTCGGCGTCGTCGTGGCTGTAGCGGCAGCCGAAGCACACAGCGCTCATGACGTTGGCCACGGCCACCAGGGTCAGCGGCCGCGGGTCTAAGAAGGCGCCGCCCGCGCTGCGGCGCACCAGCAGCTGTATCAGCTCCCGCACCTCGCCTACCACGTGGCCCTCGAGGACCTGGCGGCCGCGCTGCTGGCGCGTGGAGAAGGTTCGCATCGTGCTGTGCGCCGCGCGCCGCTGCGCCTTCCAGCTCTCCGAGTACTGGCCGAAAGCCAGGCTGCGGCCACCAGACACCAGGCGGAAAGAGGCGAAGGGCGGCCGGTCTGCGAAGGCCGCGCTCTGGTGCACCAGCGCTTGGCGGATGGCGCGCTCGCCGTTCAGCACCACCACCCGGCAGCTGCCGAGACGGATCTGGAAGACGTCGCCGTAGCGCCGCGCCAGGCGTGCGAACAAGAGGTGCGGCGCCGAGCCCACTGATGCCGCATTTCCGATCAGCGGCCAAGCAAAGGGACCCGGGGGCGCGGAGCCCGGCTGCCGCCGCCGCTGCCTCAACAGCCACTGGCCAACGTGCACTGCGGCCAGCACCGAGAGCAGCAGCAGGAGCATGGTCTGCTGGGCTGACAGAAAGGTCGGCGACAGATGATCGTCCGGGCTGAGGCCGGTGGCCATGCTGGGGAGAGAAGGGCGTAGGCGTGACACTCAGGTAGGCAGAGACAGACGAGGGCTCCCCAAGCTCCTACCCACCTGCCTCGGGCTACCGTGCACTGTTGGGTAGGCAGGAGGTAGCGCGTAGGTCACATCAGGGCTAGCTCACTGAAGAAGCAGTTGAACACGCCTCTTGCCATCCCAAACCCATTCCCCAAAAGCAAGGGGAAGGGTCGTGTTTCCGCTTCTCTATGACCCGATTCCCCCGACCCCGCCCCAGCCGCGTAACGGTTCCTGCAATTCAAGGACAACACAGCGGGCATCAAGGAGTGGCGCTCAGTTCCCTCTAAATGCCTACCACCCGGGCCCCTGCGACCCCCGCCACTTCTGACCTGCGAGAACCCACGCATCACAAGAGGCCGCAGGAAGGGGGCTCAGCTGACACACTGACCTGCCAGGAGGCGCGGTTTCCAGCAGCGCCAGACGGCCGGTTGGGAGAACGGACTGGGGCCCTTGTGGGATTCAAGACAGCAAGCTCAGTGTCTCCAGAAAATCGGAAGCCGGCCCTGGACACCTGTTGCCAGCTCTGGGAACTTCAGCGCCCACTCTGGAGTCTCTAGGGGTCGTCAGAGCCAGGGGCGCTCGGTCTGGGATAGGGACGCAGAAAGTTTTCTTTGCCGAGCCTCGCTGCACCTGAGCCTCGGCAAAGTCAGGGTTTTCTCACCGCGTGAGAGTTGCTATTGAGGGTCGATGAATGGAGTCAACTGCCAGCCCTCACTCCCCCCCGCAAGGCTCTGACAGCTGGCGTCGCAGAGGCGTGGTCGGTTTGCACAGTCACTCTGGAGAGTAAAGCGCGCCATCCCGCCTCTCTTTTTTAAGGTCTGTGAGTGGGGAGGAGGCAACCAGACCTGGCGGGGGCGGGGCTTGCGGGGGGAGGCGGGGCGCCCTGGAACAGGCCTCTCGGACTAAGACTCGGGTCACCGCGGGCTGTTGGTCACGCGAGGCAGTCCCTGCGCGCACCGACGGCCTTGGAGCAGTAGATGGTGGCTTTCCTGGAAGCGGCGGCGAGAACTTTTCGTTTCCCCCAAATCACCCTTCCTCACAGCCACTCCCGATAGAGGCCGCAGTTTCTCTGGACGCGCGATCGGGATATCACCTGAGCACCACTCTTGCGCTTTCAGTGGGAGCGCGCTTCACGCCCCTAGCGCACAACCTCTCTACCCTCTCCGTGGCCTGGGCTTCCTTCCCCGAGAGAAAATCGCTTGAGATCCTCGGGCGCCCTAACTGGGAAAGGAAACCTGTCAGCTTGGAAAAGAAAACTCGATTGTGGCGAAGGTTTGCCTTTACTGCACCCGAGTTGCTTTATGTGTATTTTATTTTAACGTTCTCGCAAGCTTATCGACCCATCGGGTCAGGCCCTTTGGCGCACAAAGTTCTCCTTCCACCTTGGGCGGCGAGATCAAGAAGCTCTGAAGGACACAGCTCCCCTGCCCCGGGACCCCGACTTCCTTGGCATACAAAGGCCAGCGCTGGCGCGCCGCAGCTGCCTGGAGGTTTCCCGCGTAGAAAGCCCTCCAGGTGGCGCCGCCCACTGGAGAACGCGGGGCAAAGCTGGCCGCGTGGGAGAGCCGAGCTGGGACTAACCCTGCGGAGAAAAGGGGAGGGAGGGCGCTCAGAAGATTCCTGGAGCGGGGGGGTGGGGAGGGGGGTGGAGAAGGAGGAGGCCAATCTCCGAGAGCCTGCGAACTTTATTGGGTTGAAAAGTTTCTTCTGCTGTCGCCTCCCCCTTGCGTGCGGAGCTGTGCCTTGCGTGCGCTGCTTCTGGAAAGTCGGCTCTAGTCATATCCCTCGGCGCTTCTCACGGCACCTGACACGCCGAGGCGGCGGCGGGGGCGGCGGCCGAGGGCGAGATGCCGACCGCCACCACCCTCCGCGGCGCACGCACAACCGCGCCCTCCCGGGCCACCACTTTACGGCCGCGTCTGGGCGCGCGCGCGCGCTCTCAACCGCGACGCTCCTACCCAAGGGGAAGCCCCAAGGCGCAGCACCCTTTCCTGCCGGCTAGTACAAAGTATTTTAAAGACCCTGGAGAGAAAAGATCTTGTCCGAAAGGTTGGGGAAAGGGCGAGCCCGGGGGATGAATGGTAGTTATTCAGGTAGGAAGTGTGCTTCCGAGCCTCGAGGGTTATCAAGACTAAGAAAAGAAGTTGGGCGCTTTCCAAGCAACAGCCGTGTGCTTTGAGGTTTACCGGCGCCGCGAATCTCTACTGTGTGCCAGTTTACAGATGAGGAAGCGGGTTCGGAAAGGTTATATGACTTACCCAAGTTCACACGCATACATTTACAAATCATACGATATAACCTTAAATGATATCTTTTTCCAAGTAAATGATTGAAATGCTTCCCTGGGCAAAGTGAGGTGGTTCTCTACTCCCCCATTCTCCCTCTTATTAGCTAATAAGAGGTGGACCCAGGATTTGAACCCACAAAGTTGCACTCCAGCTCCATCATACTCATTTACGCTGAAGAAAATCCTCAGATAAAAGGCACAAATGCATTTTTTCCTGCCTGCCTTAAAAAAAAAATCAGTTGGAAGAATTTTTAAAAATAATTTCTGGGGGTTTTGGCGGGGGTGGGACAGGGAGATTTGTTTTAGAGAACTGAATCTTGAGGATTCTAAAGAAATAGTATGTTCATCTTTTGCAGGTAAATTGGTTTTGAATGAAGGATGCCTGTGGACTGTGCTTCATAGCTGACTTTGAAATAACTGGTTAAATTCTAAAGAAAAATAAAGAGACTTCCTAAGAGTTTGACTTTTTGAAAGGTTGAAACCAACATTAAAATATCTTACTTGATAAGAAAATGCTTTTTTGTAAAATTCTCCATTCAGTAGCTTTTGAGAGGTTCTCTGGAAATGAATTCACACTTTACTGTGAAGTACTCAGTTCTGTAATAAAATTAGTTTTTAAGCAACTGAGTAAATAAGAATTGGTTTCCCAGGGCTCTGCTGGCATATATATCATTTGAAATGAATTTCGTAGCATCCTTTTAATATCTAGGTTTAGCAAGACCCTTGTCTAATAACTGAAGACTGCTGCAGGTATCAGTCTCTCATCAGACTTGAATTTAGTAGACAAGAATTGTGTTTGGGCTACTACCAATTTTGAGCTGGCAACATTCCTGAAAGCTTTTATCACAGTATTTCTACCAGAATCAGAGGGATGGAGGTGCTTTTAAACCAAGTAAATACCTATCTTAAAAACTACAAAACCTCCTATATTTCTAAGACCTCCTATATAGCTTTTAGATAAACTAGGTACATACCTGCCTGCCACAGAAAATAGTTCAACATACCCTTCAAGCCATGATGCCCTGGACTCACCTCTTGTTGCAGGACAAGGCTTTAAAAGGCAGAGGAACCAGTTGGGTAAATGCTGTCAGAAAGATAGGCTTTATCAGTTAGGACAAGCCAAAAAGACTGGCTGTGGTAACACTGGGCTTTGGCTTCTCCAGGCTTTTTGGTGTAGACCTCTGTTGGAAGGCCCATCCAATACCTGATGAAGACTCAGGGTAAATCCAGAGAGGCCTGCGGGTACCCTTGACGCAGCTCATGGTAGAGCCCTCACTCTAGTGAATATCCATACCAGACTCTTATCAGTTTCTCAAAGCCAGTGTCTAAGGCCCAAGGATCTCCTTTCAGTCAATGACACACAATATGAGGATTTTGCCCACCCCTAAACTCACATTTGAATTGTTTGGTACAGATAACTTTCAAAAGAACAACGAAGCTAGAGAGATAGTTCAAAGAAGAGATTTAAAATACCTTGTATTGTATTGATTCCATAGAAGACATCCAGCTTAAGCTTGTTTAAGCAGGACAGAAAGGCACTGGCTCACATGAAGGAAAGGATAAAGGTGGTACCTCACAGGATGGAAGGACCTGGGGCTGCTCTCCCACTGTCTAGTATGCTAGTCTCTGCCTGGGCTTCGTCCCATATACTCTCTTCATGAGTAGCAGGAAAGCTGGCCATGGGCAGCCTCAAATTAACCACCACCCCCCAAAAAAGAGAACATGTCCTTTTCAGGGTCATTATTCAGGCCCCTGGAAGGACTCCATTGTGCCAGCTTGGCATCAGGCCACCCCTGTGGCCAAAGGGCTAAGTCTCTTTTCAGAAAAAGAGAGATGGGGGTAGGGAGAACCTGCTGGGAAACAAAAGGTAAGAGGCCCCTCTGTCCTCAGGTATCCTGCTTTTGTCCTTCACTTCACTTTGGGTTGAAGGATAACCCAAAATAGTAATAATAATAAATCAGCAGCTGAGATAGATGCTTTTTTAAAAAATTATTTATTTTTTGCAGTGCTGGGTCTTCATTGCTACATGCGCTTTCTCTAGTTGGAACAAGTAGGGGCGACTCTCTACTTGCAACGCACAGGCTTCTCATTGCTGTGGCTTTCTTATTGCAGAGCCCTGGTTCTAGACTTGTTGCAGAACACTGGCTCTAGGCTTCAGTAGTTACAGCACATGGGTTCAGAAGTTGTGGCTGGTGCACAGGCTTAGTTGCTCCAAGGCAGGTGGGATCTTCCTGGGTTAGGGATCAAACCTGTGTCTCCTGCACTGGCAGGCAGATTCTTTACCACTGAGCCACCAGGGAAGCCCCAAGATAGATGCTTTTTACCTGGAACCCATAGCCAGGAATGCTCAGCCCTTATGTCATCAGTATAGAAATTGGTTTTCTTCATGGGATTTTGCTTTAGCAGCTCTTCAATATGGCTAGATATGTACTTAAACACAATACCCCAAAGATGAGATCTTGTCCAACCCTGAGAGCTGTGGTTACTTTCCACCAATCATGCAGTGTCTCTTTTTAATGCAAACTAAGTTTTAGGGCTATTTTAAAGTATCTAGCTTGTGATAAATTAAGGTCTTTATCTTTTATCTTAAGACTTAGTACCATTCTGAGTCTTTCATTGCACTTGTGCAATTGATTTAAAAAAATATATATGAGATTTTACATTTATTTCCATTAAATACATTTTGAAGCTTCCAGCCCATGGAGGCCATGTTGATACTCTTATGGCGTCTGAGGCCCAGAGATCAGAACAAAAGCTGGAAAATAATATGGGGAAAACAAGTCTAGTAGCCAGGTGACCCCTGGCCCACTCTGGATTACTTCTATGACAAAAATCTTTGGACTTTGGTTTATATTATATATTTACATTATTATGCATACACAATATTATATATATATAAATATTTAATATATCATGTTACAATATTAGGGCTTCCCAAGTGGCACTATTGGTAAAGAACCCACCTGCCAATGTAGGAGACTTAAGAGACACAGGTTCAATCTCTGGGTTGGGAAGATCTCCTGGAGTAGGAAATGACAACCCATTCTTGTATTCTTGCCTGGAATATTCCATGGACAGAGGAGCCTGGCCCAGTGCAGTCCATAGGGTCACACAAAGTCAGACACGACTGAAGCGACTTAGCACTCATGCATGTTATAGTATTATACAATTTGTATATATTATTTTTCAGTTTTGACCAGATATAAATTCTTAAAACACACACACACATAGTATATAAACAGGCTCTTGTTGCAAAAGATTCAATCAGTATACAAGAATATGCAGAGAAATAGGAAAGCCCATACTCCTACCCCTTCTCAGATGTGGCCACAAGAATCATGTGTCTTCCACTTCTGTATAGCATATGCTTGTACATATGTATGTATTTTTAATACAAATGAGATCATACTAAAATTACTGTTCAGTGATTTTTTTCAACTTAGCAATTGTCTTGGCAACTTCAACAGAAGGTATAGATCTACCTACCACATGCTTTTAAACTACTGCGTAATATGACTGTAACATAATTTATTTAGCCATTTCTCTTTGAAGACTGTTTGTGTTCTTTCCAACTTATTTGAGACTCCATTGCACTGACTTCACTTTTCTGTACAATTCTCTATACATTCGCAAATGTTTTCCCAGTGGAGAATCTTGAACCAAAGGGGTATGCATTTTAAAACTTTTGAGAGGTTCTCTGGAAATGAATTCACACTTTACTGTGAAGTACTCAGTTCTGTAATAAAATTAGTTTTTAAGCAACTGAGTAAATAAGAATTGGTTTCCCAGGGCTCTGCTGGCATATATATCATTTGAAATGAATTTCGTAGCATCCTTTTAATATCTAGGTTTAGCAAGACCCTTGTCTAATAACTGAAGACTGCTGCAGGTATCAGTCTCTCATCAGACTTGAATTTAGTAGACAAGAATTGTGTTTGGGCTACTACCAATTTTGAGCTGGCAACATTCCTGAAAGCTTTTATCACAGTATTTCTACCAGAATCAGAGGGATGGAGGTGCTTTTAAACCAAGTAAATACCTATCTTAAAAACTACAAAACCTCCTATATTTCTAAGACCTCCTATATAGCTTTTAGATAAACTAGGTACATACCTGCCTGCCACAGAAAATAGTTCAACATACCCTTCAAGCCATGATGCCCTGGACTCACCTCTTGTTGCAGGACAAGGCTTTAAAAGGCAGAGGAACCAGTTGGGTAAATGCTGTCAGAAAGATAGGCTTTATCAGTTAGGACAAGCCAAAAAGACTGGCTGTGGTAACACTGGGCTTTGGCTTCTCCAGGCTTTTTGGTGTAGACCTCTGTTGGAAGGCCCATCCAATACCTGATGAAGACTCAGGGTAAATCCAGAGAGGCCTGCGGGTACCCTTGACGCAGCTCATGGTAGAGCCCTCACTCTAGTGAATATCCATACCAGACTCTTATCAGTTTCTCAAAGCCAGTGTCTAAGGCCCAAGGATCTCCTTTCAGTCAATGACACACAATATGAGGATTTTGCCCACCCCTAAACTCACATTTGAATTGTTTGGTACAGATAACTTTCAAAAGAACAACGAAGCTAGAGAGATAGTTCAAAGAAGAGATTTAAAATACCTTGTATTGTATTGATTCCATAGAAGACATCCAGCTTAAGCTTGTTTAAGCAGGACAGAAAGTCACTGGCTCACATGAAGGAAAGGATAAAGGTGGTACCTCACAGGATGGAAGGACCTGGGGCTGCTCTCCCACTGTCTAGTATGCTAGTCTCTGCCTGGGCTTCGTCCCATATACTCTCTTCATGAGTAGCAGGAAAGGTGGCCATGGGCAGCCTCAAATTAACCACCACCCCCCAAAAAAGAGAACATGTCCTTTTCAGGGTCATTATTCAGGCCCCTGGAAGGACTCCATTGTGCCAGCTTGGCATCAGGCCACCCCTGTGGCCAAAGGGCTAAGTCTCTTTTCAGAAAAAGAGAGATGGGGGTAGGGAGAACCTGCTGGGAAACAAAAGGTAAGAGGCCCCTCTGTCCTCAGGTATCCTGCTTTTGTCCTTCACTTCACTTTGGGTTGAAGGATAACCCAAAATAGTAATAATAATAAATCAGCAGCTGAGATAGATGCTTTTTTAAAAAATTATTTATTTTTTGCAGTGCTGGGTCTTCATTGCTACATGCGCTTTCTCTAGTTGGAACAAGTAGGGGCGACTCTCTACTTGCAACGCACAGGCTTCTCATTGCTGTGGCTTTCTTATTGCAGAGCCCTGGTTCTAGACTTGTTGCAGAACACTGGCTCTAGGCTTCAGTAGTTACAGCACATGGGTTCAGAAGTTGTGGCTGGTGCACAGGCTTAGTTGCTCCAAGGCAGGTGGGATCTTCCTGGGTTAGGGATCAAACCTGTGTCTCCTGCACTGGCAGGCAGATTCTTTACCACTGAGCCACCAGGGAAGCCCCAAGATAGATGCTTTTTACCTGGAACCCATAGCCAGGAATGCTCAGCCCTTATGTCATCAGTATAGAAATTGGTTTTCTTCATGGGATTTTGCTTTAGCAGCTCTTCAATATGGCTAGATATGTACTTAAACACAATACCCCAAAGATGAGATCTTGTCCAACCCTGAGAGCTGTGGTTACTTTCCACCAATCATGCAGTGTCTCTTTTTAATGCAAACTAAGTTTTAGGGCTATTTTAAAGTATCTAGCTTGTGATAAATTAAGGTCTTTATCTTTTATCTTAAGACTTAGTACCATTCTGAGTCTTTCATTGCACTTGTGCAATTGATTTAAAAAAATATATATGAGATTTTACATTTATTTCCATTAAATACATTTTGAAGCTTCCAGCCCATGGAGGCCATGTTGATACTCTTATGGCGTCTGAGGCCCAGAGATCAGAACAAAAGCTGGAAAATAATATGGGGAAAACAAGTCTAGTAGCCAGGTGACCCCTGGCCCACTCTGGATTACTTCTATGACAAAAATCTTTGGACTTTGGTTTATATTATATATTTACATTATTATGCATACACAATATTATATATATATAAATATTTAATATATCATGTTACAATATTAGGGCTTCCCAAGTGGCACTATTGGTAAAGAACCCACCTGCCAATGTAGGAGACTTAAGAGACACAGGTTCAATCTCTGGGTTGGGAAGATCTCCTGGAGTAGGAAATGACAACCCATTCTTGTATTCTTGCCTGGAATATTCCATGGACAGAGGAGCCTGGCCCAGTGCAGTCCATAGGGTCACACAAAGTCAGACACGACTGAAGCGACTAAGCACTCATGCATGTTATAATATTATACAATTTGTATATATTATTTTTCAGTTTTGACCAGATATAAATTCTTAAAACACACACACACATAGTATATAAACAGGCTCTTGTTGCAAAAGATTCAATCAGTATACAAGAATATGCAGAGAAATAGGAAAGCCCATACTCCTACCCCTTCTCAGATATGGCCACAAGAATCATGTGTCTTCCACTTCTGTATAGCATATGCTTGTACATATGTATGTATTTTTAATACAAATGAGATCATACTAAAATTACTGTTCAGTGATTTTTTTCAACTTAGCAATTGTCTTGGCAACTTCAACAGAAGGTATAGATCTACCTACCACATGCTTTTAAACTACTGCGTAATATGACTGTAACATAATTTATTTAGCCATTTCTCTTTGAAGACTGTTTGTGTTCTTTCCAACTTATTTGAGACTCCATTGCAGTGACTTCACTTTTCTGTACAATTCTCTATACATTCGCAAATGTTTTCCCAGTGGAGAATCTTGAACCAAAGGGGTATGCATTTTAAAGGGTCTTGCTACCACCTCCTTGTCTTCCACAAAGACGGCCAGTTTGCATCTGGAACCTGGGATTTTGTAACCAGTTGAGTTCAGTTCATTCGCTCAGTTGTGTCCGACTCTTTGCGACCCCATGAATCACAGCACGCCAGGCCTCCCTGTCCATCACCACTCCCACAGTTCACTCAGACTCACATCCATCGAGTCGGTGATGCCATCCAGCCATCTCATCCTCGGTCGTCCCCTTCTATTCCTGCCCCCAATCCCTCCCAGCATCAGAGTCTTTTCCAATGAATCAACTCTTCACGTCAGGTGGCCAAAGTACTGGAGTTTCAGCTTTAGCATCAGTCCTTCCAGAGAACACCTAGGGCTGATCTCCTTCAGAATGGACTGGTTGGATCTCCTTGCAGTCCAAGGGACTCTCAAGAGTCTTCTCCAACACCACAGTTCAAAAGCATCAATTCTTTGGCACTTAGCTTTCTTTATAGTCCAACTCTCACATCCATACATGACCACAGGAAAAACCATAGCCTTGACTAGACGGATCTTTGTTGACAAAGTAATGTCTCTGCTTTTGAATATGCTATCTAGGTTGGTCATAACTTTCCTTCCAAGGAGTAAGCGTCTTTTAATTTCATGGCTACAGTCACCATCTGCAGTGATCTTGGAGCTTAAAAAAATAAAGTCTGACACTATTTCCACTGTTTCCCCATCTATTAGCCATGAAGTGATGGGACCAGATGCCATGATCTTAGTTTTCTGAAAGCCAACTTTTTCACTCTCCTCTTTCACTTTCATCAAGAGGCTCTTTTGTACCCAGTAGCATGTGCCAAAAAACTTTTCTTTCTATAAAGAATGATTGCTTTAATTTAGCTTTGCAAATGTAGAATGAAAACAAAACAAAAGGATTACTTGTCTTTCACATCTGTTCTTTACTTTAAAGAATTGGTATGCTTGTGCTCAGATCATCTCCTCTTCTTGACGGATGAAGGAAATCCCCAGATTAAAGCTGATAAGACATTAGCGGGGAGCCTTCCGGATTTCCATATATCTGTGCAAGACATCACAGAAGCCAGGGTGGGAGAGTGACCTCAGCGTGCCTCGATATCCCCTCCAAGATGATGACAGTTTTTTACAGGCCCCTGGGCACAGGCCCAAAAAGCCTTCTGGGCTTGTCTAATCCTCCAGAGGAGATTAAAAGCAGTAAAGCCAGCATAACACATCATTCGGAGTTTGGCTTCTGAGGCCAGGCACTCTCGGGTGTAAGGCCCAGCTCTCTGACTTATAAGCAGTGACCTTGGCCATGGTAGTTAACTCTTTTTAGCCCAGGTATCCTCATTTGTACAAGAGGGAACATAACATCCCAACCACAGGGGGTCACTGTGAGAATTAAATGAGATATTGTGAGGATACCAATTAGCACAGCTGATGGAAAAGAGTGAGTTCTCAATAAAAGTTAGCCGTTATTTATTATTGTTACCACTAGTACTATGCCCTTATTCCTGTCCAATAAAATCAGAGTCACGCAAGGACTTGGACCTCACAGAGATAAACATAGCCTGCTTGGTTCAGCATGACGCTTTGGGATGACACACCCTCACCCACCCGCCTGCAACCTCCTGGAAGCCTAAGGTGACCACAACCATGGCCTCCTTTTCTTTCTGAGGCAGCACATGAGCAGTCAGTAGCCCCCTCACTCCAGAGCCAGCCAGGGTCTGAGTCTGCCTCTACCACTCATAACCAAGTGACTCCAGCTGCTGCAAATCGCTTTCTGGGTCCAGTTCACATTTGGGTAAAACAGAGACCATGCCAGTACCTACTTCAGGACTAAACGAGCTAATACATGTACAGCTTTTAGAAGAACAGCGCCTGGTGCCAGGGAGGGGCTCAGATGCATCATTTATGATCATTATTCTGAGGGAAGCCATTTGCCGCTGCCTAGAAAGGCCAACCTCAGAGCCATCTGCTCTTGGCAGAAGGGCTCATCAATAGCCAATTTGCGTTTTCCTCCAGCTCCCACATGGAGCCATGCAGTACTGCTTCCTCACCTTGTGTCACCTCACCTGGATGGACACACTCTACTCCAGGACCCTCAGAGCAGAGGCAGTTCTTTAGGCAGGAGGATGCCATGCTCCCAAAAGATCTGGGAGGAGGCCGAGCTGGGTGCCTTCCTCCAAGCCAGGCTCTGGGCCAGTCCCTCCCACAGAGCAGAGAATCTGGGACAGCACTTGGGCCATCACTGCCAGGGAGAGTTAAGAATATGACAGTCCACACGGTGCAAACAGGAGAGGACCCAAGGGAGTGCTGTCGTGGGACCTCCGGGGGTTGGCATGAATGAAGCCATGCTCCCTGGCTCCCCAGAAGAGACCGCCTACATTCTTCCCAGTACAGGTCCGGGTGAAAGTGGGCTGTGGCTCAGACCTGCGGCACCCAGAACATCAAGCAGCTGCACTGAAGAAGCTCAGGCCATCTGGGGAGCCCAGACCGGAAGGCTGGGCAAGGAGTCTCTCCACCCCTCCTTGTTAACTGCCAGGGAGGAAACGCTCCCCTGGCCACAGTGGAAAGTCGAATTCAGCTATCTGCACTGTGGTGGTGATTAACCTTCTTTCCTTGAACTATTGTGCTGAGTCAGCCTGTGGCTTATTTGTTTTATGGGTTGGATTGCAGAAGGAAGTCAGGACTTCTCAGATTCTGAGCCTTGGCAGCACGCACCATCACCTGTTTTCAGGTGCAGCTGGTGCCTCTTACCAGGCCCCCAGGGCTCTGTCCGCGGTTTCAGGGAGCGTCTGATACACTCACCTGAGCTCCCGGGTTGCCGGGTTACCTCATGGAATACCTGGGGCTCTGGGTTAAGATGAAAATCTCCATCCCATTTAAGAACACATGATGGGCTCTGAACCAGTGGGAATCCTTGTGCCCTTCTCCTGCTGGGCTCTGGGTATCATACCTGCAGCTCCCGGAAGCAGCTCAGAGAGGTGAAATCAGATTACAAGCGTCGTTTCATTTAACACGGAATAACCACTACAACAGTTTTGAGTGCCACATGCAGAACTCTGTGCCCAGTGAAATGAGAGGATCCTCCTCCTCTCCGATGTTGTAGTTGTGAGGTCAGGCCAGGGCTCACTCTCCTCTGGTCTGTTAGAGTGCTGAACACCACAAAGCAAGTCAGGACAGAGGGAGGAAAGGAGTTAATTTTCCCTCCACGTGCCTGGCCCTGTACTCAGTGCTTGACAACCTCATTTACTTCTCCCGATCATCCTAAATGTACAGCCATCGTTAGCCTGCTTTACATGTAAGAGGATTAAGGTTCAGACACGATGGACTATTTGCCAAAAGTCTTACACATTGCAAGTGATTTTTAAATTTTTTATTGGAGTATAGCCGGTTAACAATGCTGTGATAGTTTCAGGTGGGCAGGAAAGGGACTCAACCATACATATACATGTATCCATTCTCCCCTCCTATCCAGGCTGCCACATAACATTGAGCAGAGATCCCTGTGCCATACAATAAGTCCTTGTTAGTTATCCACTTTAACTATAGCGGTGTGTACCTGTCCATCTGAAACTCCCTAAGTATCCCTTCCCCTTTTCTTCCTCTCTGGTAACCGTAAATTCATCCTCTGTCTATAAGTCTATTTTGTAAATAAGTTCATTTGTATCAGTTTTTTTTTTTTAGATTCCACATATAAGGGATATCATATGATATTTCTCTTTCTCTGTCTCCCTTACCCAGTATGACAGTCTGTAGGGGTCAAGATCTGTACTTGGGTCTACAGGCTCCAAAGCCCACCCAGACCATAGCGGTCAATGCTCGTTAACTGGTTGCCAATGGCATGAACTGTACAGCAGCCCCTCCCTTCTGACTCTACACTGTGCGCATACACTTCCCTGGCACCCACATGCCTGTGAATGACCTGGGTGATCCCAAGCCTCTCCCCCCCGACCCAGGAGAGCTGACATCCTCCAGGAGGCCAGGACCCCAACAGGATTCCCGTGTGAGTTGCAATTCAGACCTGCCTTCTCCTCTCCTAGTGGAGAAAATTGCTATCTGTCTTGCACAGTTCAGTCTGTAATTTACAACCCAGTCTTGGGAGGCTTTTGAAAAAATTTCCTTTAAAACAGTGGCTGGAATGCAGCCTCCACATGGGCTTCATGACTAGATCTGCTACATTCAAATGCATTATATTGAACTTACTATAAAATTCACACTATTCCAGACTCCCAGAAATGACAGTTTTATTTAGAAGTAAGTGAGCAAAGTGATGACTTCATTGGTCCCAATGCCAAAATCTTAGCTCAGTGTTTCTCAAATGTTTCGTGTTCAGGACCTCTTTCTACTCTTAAAAAAATATTACAGAAACCAAAGAGCTATTGCTTCACCTAAGTTTTATCTAAATTCCATGGATAGTGGAGCCTAGCGAGCTACAGTCCATGGGGTTGCAAAGAGTCGGTCATGTCTGAGCATCTGAGCATGCATGCACAATTTTAGAAATGAAATTTATTCATTAAAAAATAATAAACATAAAACATGTTTACAGAAATAGCATATTTGAAAATATCTGTTTTCTAAAACAAAAAATATTTAGTGGGAGTGGCATTGTCTTACATATTTTACAAATCTCTTTAATTTCTGATTTAATAGAAGACAGATGAATACTCATATCTGATGCTGTAACCAATCTGTAGTGATATCGAATGTCAGGTAGCCCCTGAAAGACCCCTGGTGATCTTGCTAGAGAAGAATGGGGAGAAGGGTACAGACTACCTCATGGCCATAGTTTTAACCTTGTGGATTTCCTGAAAGCGTCTCAGGGACCACCTACCCTCCCAAGAAGTCCCTGGGCCACACTTTGAGAATCACCATCTCAGTTCAAATGGATGATTTTTCTTGTGAGAAAAATCCATCCAGAAGTATTAATATCTAAAGAACTATGGTCTTGATGTAGGAACTTGGTGGCAGTGAGGGTAGATTTCAGAGGCAAACATGTCCCAGTGACTGATTTTCGGAGGAAAGCCCCTGAGACACGTGTGGGCACTTCTGGGTTATCACAGAGGGCTATCACCCCCAGATGGTGGGTCTAGTGGGGATGGTGCAGCTTAACCCCCAAGAAGGGCCAGAAGGAAGACGCAGAGTGTTACCCACATCTCTGCTGCCTGGAGCCCAGGTGATGTCTGAGTCAGCGACTGGGAAAGCATGGCTCAGACGAAGAGGGTGGGGAGCTCCTGCTCAGGTGTGGGGCCAGAAGGGCATCCGAGCCACATCCTGAGATCACAGCGGCTCTTTCATTAGCAGCTCTGCCAGTAATAACAATGGTAATAGTAATGATGTACTACTAATAATGGAAGAACTACCATTTATTGAGCACTCTGAGCCAGGCGGAGTGCCAAGCAATTGACATGAATCATTTTATTAATCCTTCACAACCAACCCTCTAAGGTAACTATTAACCATAATCCCTTTCCTACAGACAAATAAAGCAAGACAGGAGGAGTTGGCGTTATCAGCCAAGGCCACGCAGCTCCTGTGGTAGCTGAGCTGCAAAGTGAATTCCAGTCTACCAGATCCCAGAGGCACCCTGCAACCTCTGCTCCAGGCCAGGTAAGCAAAACCATAAGAGCTGGAGACATGAACATCACTGGCTCCTATTAGATGAAGCACAAGGACAGAGTGGCTACCTTCTCCCACTCCAACCAGTCTTTTGGAGGCTTCAGAGCTGAATTGTAGGGATTTCCTGGTGGTCCAGTGGTTAAGACTTTACCTTCCAATTCAGGGGTTCGTTCCCTGGTCAGGGAGATGGGATCCCACGTGCCTCTCAGTCAAAAACAATAACAACGGCAAAGAAAACAAAACATAGAACAGAAGCAATGTTATAACAAATTCAATGAAGACTCGAAAAACGGCCCACATTTTTTAAATCTTTTTTTTTCTTTTTAAAGAAGCTGAACTGTAATGAGGTCTTCAACAGTGAGGGAGGTGGGGTGCTGAGGTGACAGCTTTTGGTGCATAGGTCCTTCCCTCAGTTATAGGGCCCCTTCTGTGCCCTTCCCCACACAACTCTGGCCTTCCAAGAGTCCTGCCACTGTTGACACCAGCCAGGAAGCGTAGGCATTGTCCCGGCCACCTCTACTCCCCCCCTGAAATCTACAAGATGTACCCCCTTTCAAAGCTCCGACATGGGGTCCTTCTGACTCCTGCTCCCAGCAGACCAGCTGGCACAGGCCACCTCCACATCCCGCCCCTTCTGAGCTCAGCTGCCCAGAGGTGTGAATTTCTCATAAGCGAGCTCAACCCTCCACCCCCATTCCCTGAAAAAGCAAACAGAGATCGTGTGAGAATTCTCTTCCAAGGCATCATACCTTCTCCCTAACCAGAGGCTCCAAGGAGTTCAGCTTTGCACGAGCTTTTAATTTGCGTGCAGACAAGCACAAAAGACCCAACCGGATATACCTGTTATTTCCCAATGACCTGAGAGCCCGAAGTTTATGTTAAGCCCTGGGTTAGGGCTCGGCTTGCACGCAAGGCTCTAGGACTCCCGCAGGCAATTGAGAGGTGGTGGTGGAGAGGACGGAGGAACAAGTCTGAAGTGACAGCACATAACTTAATTCCCCCTAAGCTTTCCAAGCATGCAGGCTGTTCCTTTTTTGTCAGCGTAGAACCTAAGTGATTTGTTCTACTCAGGCAAGAAATGTCTAATTTAAACCATATTGCAGCTAAGCTCTCAGTGGAGAAAGGGAGCTCCCTGCAGCTTGGCTTGTACGTGGTGGGGCCGGATGGCAGCTGAGGCAAAGCAGACTCCTGCAGCCCCTGTGTTTCTTACCCAGGTCATGATTGGAGAAACATGCATTCTTGGGCTTTAATCACCACACTCACTCTTCTGTCTTGTGCTTCACCCCTCGTGAATGGGTTTAATTTTAGTAAGAATGTTTACAGGAGAGTGTTGGCTTGATGTCTCGGATGTCTTCGGTCTGAGATCCCTCTGAGCCACCACTGGCTATGGGACTTCAGGCAAACCTCTTAAACTCCAACTGCTGTTTCACAGTTTTCCCTTCTCTGAAAAAATAGCCAGAAGGGTGCAGGTTGACACGTTTTAGTGGAAAGTGGCCAGGTCTAGAAAGAAAGAGATCTGTGTTCCACCCTGCTTTGCCCCTAAGTAGCTGTGGATTTGAGACAAGGGACTTTTCTGCAGGCTTCTCAGGTTAAAGAATCTGCCTGCCAATGCAGGAGATGCAAGAGCTGCAGGTTCGATCCCATGGTAGGGAATGTCAGTCCACTCCAGTATTCTTGCCTGGAAAACAACATGGACAGAGAAGCCTGGTGGACAGCAGTCCATGGTGTCGCAGAGTCAGACACAACTGAGCATGAACGCACTTTTCTCTGGTCATCAATTTCCTCATCTGTTTTTTAAAATAAGGGAATTGGCAGCAGTGGTCTTTACAGTTCCTTCAGCTCTAAAAGACTATGTATGTCCTAAACCACTTCCAGCTTGACAAAATAATCACCATTATTATTGTAATTATTACTAGTATCTGATTCCCTTCTATAATTCCAAAGATTTCACTAGTCAGGAAAATCTTGTTTTACTTTTTTAAAAAATACTTTTATTTGCCTAACTTATATGGAGGATACTTTACTGCCCTCTCTCCTGACTATAGGATTTCATATGGAGGCTCTGCGTCTCTCATTTTCCACTGAATTATCGAATTTCCCCCACAGCCATGCCAGACTATTAAAAAGTGGTCTTTAAACACAGGCTCCATTTCAAGGCTGTTTTCTCAGCCAAAAGTGCCCCTTCCCATTTGCTGCTGTGAAAATTCTCTTTCCTTTTCCTCCCCTCCCCATCATGGAATGAATTGTTTTCCCCTCTGGATCCCTTGAGCTATTTGCACTGTGATTGCATTGACTTTATTCTATCTGGTATTATTTTTGGTTTCCTATCCAGCATATCTTGCTCAGCTAGACCCTCAGGACCTGGAAATCATCGAGGACTTGGTTACGTGTATAGCCCAGCCTCCCCACTGTCCTCTCCCTTCCCCTGGCACCTGGTATACATTCAGTGTTCATAGAGGAATTAAGTTGTTGAATCCTGTGGATTTCATCCTAATGGGATAAGAATGCTCCTTGGGTTAGAAGTTCATAGCCAGCCAGGGTTGAGCAGTGCAGATCCCCACCCGCCCCGCTATGAAAGCTCACATAGGTTGCTGCTAAGAGGGAGGCTGTGGACTGGGGGTGATGCTTGGAGGTCCCAGGAGAAAGCTGGCTTTTGGGTGGTAGGCAAAGTTGGTCTAGCCTCACTTGGTAAAAAGGGCCACATACGCCCTTATCCTTTGCCAGGCTTAGACCCAGCCGAATGACCCTCCTGTCTGCGTGTTTTGTAAATAGGATCCAACTCAGGTCGCTTGGGAGCTTTTCTGAACTTTAAAAAACAAAAATTGCTATTTAGCTATATTTGCTTATACTCCTCCTTCTTCCAGTATATGGTAACTTCCTATTTTTTTAAATTTACTTTTCCCCCCAGTTTACTTATTTAATTTTGTGGCCGTGTTGCACAGCATGTGGGATCTTAGTTCCCTGACCAGGGCTCAATACCCATGCCTCTGAATTGGAAGCATAGAATCTTAACCACTGGACCACCAGGGAGGTCCCCGTAACTTCCTTTGAACATTTCCACTTGCCCTACCCTGGAATGCATCTAGGTCTTTGCTGCCTTTGGTGTAAAGTCTTGTTGGAAGACATCAAGTTCTGTGTGATTTGTCTTTTCTCACTAAACGTGAATTCTAATTTAAAACAAATTCCTTATTCTTTTACTAGGTAGAGATTTTGCAGAAAACCAAATTCTCATCTTTAAATGAATGAAGATTCAAAAAGTTAGCCTAACAAAAAAAGGTTTAGGTTCAGAACCTTTACACACAGTGGTGGTGGTTGTAAATTCACTAAGTCATGTCCGACTCTGCGACTCCATGGACTGTAGCCCTCCAGGCTCTTCTGTTCTTGGGATTTCCCAGGCAAGAATACTGGAGTGGGTTGCCATTTCCTTCTCCAGGAGATCTTCCTGGATCAGGGATCAGATCTGCATCTCCTGCATTGGCAGGCATATTCTTTATTGCTGAGCCACCAAAACCCTAAGCCTAGTAGTAGAGAAATGGAAAAGCCATGTTGTTGGAAAGGTGATTTTAAATTCAGCAGAGGTTTTACAATCAAAACAGAGACATTTTGTCATGAAGAGTGACATAACAAAGAAACCGGTTCTGAGATCCACCTCTGATTTTAGTGCTTCCGGGGAAAGATTCTGCACATTTTGAGCAATTTCTTCAGGAAAGGATCAAGTTCATTGCAAAGGCTCACCATCTTGCTAAAAATATATCACTATTGAAAGAACCAAAGGTCAAGGTAACTGTGTTCTCAGAGGTACCTTTTTCTTAAAATATGTGAATTATCTCACCAAAGATATTTGAAAAATCTGCGTGGTTGGTGCACACAGTCCCTTTTAGTGGGCCCCAGCTCACTGACAGCCAGAAGAGGAGGAGAGGTCATTTCTGGTGACCAAGAGGGCAGTAGGTTGGGGATTCACTGGAGGATAGTGTCCTTTTTCTTTAAAGCTGGGATAAGCAAGGCACATGCAAAGTTACAAAACATTCTCACCCAGTAAGAAGAGAGAGAAGGCTGAGACAAGTTAAATAAACACTTGAGAAACGAAGCAGATAAAACCTGTTTGCTGCCACAAGTGCCATGGGGGAGCAGCATTCCTGAACCAGAGGGAAAAGGAATGAAACCTCAGGTCTCAGAGGGGAGAGGTGGCTAAACGCTGACCTTTCCCCTCCCAGCCCAGTTAGAATGCTGGCTTAGAGAAAAAAGGATTGAGGGGTTTTTACTTTTTAATAAAACATCTCAGAAATGACCATGAACAAGGCAGAGCTGATTCTCACAGATAAGCCAGGGACCGAGGAAGGTAGTGGTGGATAGAAGCTGGTGGGTGGTAGAGGAAAGTGTCTCCAACGTTTAGGTCAATAGACCAGAGCAGAGAAATGTAAGTGCAATAAGAACATCTTTGGGGAAAAGCCAGCCAGTCGTTTTCCTTTCTGAATTGAGAAGGGACATTTCAAGTCCAGGAAGGGTAGGGATGAAGGAGAGAAAAGAGCCAGAAATGTGGGGAAGCTATATGATATCTGACCTCATAATCTCTCCCAAACAATTTCTTTTTTAAAAAACTTTTTATTTTATATTGGAGTATAACCAGTTAACAATGTTATGATAGTTTCAGGTGGACAGCAAGGGGACTCTGCCATATGTATAATGTATCCGTTCTCCCCCAAACTCCCCCAAAAATTTCTGTAATGATTGTGACACCAAGTACATAGGTACCCCTTCACCTCTGCTCTAAAGATGTCTGTTCATCAACAGGAGGAGAAGTTGGTGGCAGAATTCCATGACTTGCAAGGTGTTTGTGACACAGGGAGAAGCAGTGTCTTCCCTGAGTTCTGAGGGCCCTGGTGACACTTCTTTGGATTTAAAACTTTTCCTTGAAACTCTTGAGCATTGTGAAATGAGAGAAAAGGTTTATCTTGGAGTCGTAACAGCACCAGCCAAAACCTCAATGGCCAAAGGTTTAAATCCTCTGGAATAATTAGCCTAGAAAATGCAGGAGTCAAAACAGCTCTACAAAATCTGAAGGGAAGGGAACGATGAAGCCAGAAGGCTAGTAGAATGTGTGTGTATACATGAAAAACGTTCCTCACCTGTGGTTGTTTGGGGGGAGGGGGTGGTGTGCAATCATCTATGCGTGTGTCTATGTGACATATTTTTACACATTTAGTACAAATGTGTATTAAGCTGTGGTGGTGGTGGTTTAGTCGCTCAGCCATGTCCAACTCTTGCCACCCCGTGGACTGTAGCCACTTGAGAAACGAAGCAGATAAAACCTGTTTGCTGCCACAAGTGCCATGGGGGAGCAGCATTCCTGAACCAGAGGGAAAAGGAATGAAACCTCAGGTCTCAGAGGGGAGAGGTGGCTAAACGCTGACCTTTCCCCTCCCAGCCCAGTTAGAATGCTGGCTTAGAGAAAAAAGGATTGAGGGGTTTTTACTTTTTAATAAAACATCTCAGAAATGACCATGAACAAGGCAGAGCTGATTCTCACAGATAAGCCAGGGACCGAGGAAGGTAGTGGTGGATAGAAGCTGGTGGGTGGTAGAGGAAAGTGTCTCCAACGTTTAGGTCAATAGACCAGAGCAGAGAAATGTAAGTGCAATAAGAACATCTTTGGGGAAAAGCCAGCCAGTCGTTTTCCTTTCTGAATTGAGAAGGGACATTTCAAGTCCAGGAAGGGTAGGGATGAAGGAGAGAAAAGAGCCAGAAATGTGGGGAAGCTATATGATATCTGACCTCATAATCTCTCCCAAACAATTTCTTTTTTAAAAAACTTTTTATTTTATATTGGAGTATAACCAGTTAACAATGTTATGATAGTTTCAGGTGGACAGCAAGGGGACTCTGCCATATGTATAATGTATCCGTTCTCCCCCAAACTCCCCCAAAAATTTCTGTAATGATTGTGACACCAAGTACATAGGTACCCCTTCACCTCTGCTCTAAAGATGTCTGTTCATCAACAGGAGGAGAAGTTGGTGGCAGAATTCCATGACTTGCAAGGTGTTTGTGACACAGGGAGAAGCAGTGTCTTCCCTGAGTTCTGAGGGCCCTGGTGACACTTCTTTGGATTTAAAACTTTTCCTTGAAACTCTTGAGCATTGTGAAATGAGAGAAAAGGTTTATCTTGGAGTCGTAACAGCACCAGCCAAAACCTCAATGGCCAAAGGTTTAAATCCTCTGGAATAATTAGCCTAGAAAATGCAGGAGTCAAAACAGCTCTACAAAATCTGAAGGGAAGGGAACGATGAAGCCAGAAGGCTAGTAGAATGTGTGTGTATACATGAAAAACGTTCCTCACCTGTGGTTGTTTGGGGGGAGGGGGTGGTGTGCAATCATCTATGCGTGTGTCTATGTGACATATTTTTACACATTTAGTACAAATGTGTATTAAGCTGTGGTGGTGGTGGTTTAGTCGCTCAGCCATGTCCAACTCTTGCCACCCCGTGGACTGTAGCCTGCCAGCCTCCTCTGTCCATGGGATTTTCCAGGCAAGAATACTGGAGTGGGTTCCCATTTCCTTCTCCAGGGGATCTTCCCTACCCAGGAATCGAATCCAGGTCTCCTGCATTGCAGGCAGACTCTTTACTGACTGAGCGATCTGAAAACAAACCCAGATCAGCTCCTACCCCCAGCTTTTTTTATCCTAAAGGCATATTACATGGATATCCAAAAGTTCTGAAAGGACAATCTTAAATACACAAAGCATTTCCCAACTGATCACCATGTGAATGATGTAAACAGTCACCTATAGTACTGAGTCGCCATGTGTCCTTTTCATGTGTAAGGAATTGTAAGTTGATTTGTGGCGGTGGTCTTAGATTTCTGACATTAATAGCAGCAAATTATAGAAGAAAAGCAAGATGGTATGATTCATGACCTAGAAAGAGCAGCTTCTAGTTTCCACTTATCCTCTGTGTCACGTGATATATTTCAGAAACTCACTTAAAATTGAGAAAATAAGCCATTCCTAATTGTGCTTAAGGAAATAGCTCATTTATTAATCTAAGAAGATTAGAGAATCTTTCGTGTGTTTGTTTAGAACCCAGGCCAAATTTTTTTTTTCCAGAGGCACAAACCTGATTTTCCTTTTTCTTTCATTAAAAAAAAAAAAAAAAACCTCTTATAAAGTTAAAGTGTTTAAAAAAAAAGTAGGCTTCGCAAGCAACAACCCATTCAAGGACTTTGATGATAGACTCACCTCTGCTATGAGCATGGAATTTTTGCATTTTTGAGATGGCTGTTTTTAAAATGAATACTCCATTGTATTTCTGGAGTTTCAATTGACTCAATTTTTAAAAAGATGATTTTCCAGCCGGTTGTTTGAATTCCCATAAAACTCAATTTCTACAGGTTAGCTCAAGAGAAGTAAAAAAAAAAAGAAAAAATAAAAAAGAAAACACTAAGTTCTAAGCATGTTGCTTGAAACTCTTTAATGTTTTCCCAAAGAATTTATAATACATTTCCACCCCAAGCTGCCACTTAGCCCATCTGGACCCTTCTCGCCTTCCTTCATGCCCTGCCCTTGCTCTGAGGTCCCCTTGCAGTGACTCAAATGGCAGAGTTCTTTCTTACCTCACAGTTTCAGGGCTTATTCTTCTTTTCTGCCTGGAAAGTTCCTCCTTGACCTTTGCATGGTTGGCTGCATCAGATGTGTTGTTTTAGAGCACCATCCTTTGACCCCCTCTCTAGAGCAGGGGCCCATCCGAGCTCCCTTGCTCGCAAGCCCATCACTGTCTCTCTGTTCTAACTGGCTTCCATTGCAGTCTGCCTGGTTATATCTGTTTCTGCCACTGGATTTCAAGTTTCTTGAGAATAGAGACCTTGTCTATCTCATGCACCTTTCTCTTCTGTCAGTGCCCGGCACATAGGAGATGTTCAGTGAATGCTTACTGAATGAGTGGATGAATGATAAGACATTGATCTGTATCGATTTTTCTTTCTAGGTTGTTGTGAAGGGAACCCGAGAGAATAGTGTGAAGGCTGAAGGAA
The DNA here is from genome assembly GCA_006410675.1 of Oreotragus oreotragus. Classification (NCBI taxonomy): domain Eukaryota; kingdom Metazoa; phylum Chordata; class Mammalia; order Artiodactyla; family Bovidae; genus Oreotragus; species Oreotragus oreotragus. The sequence goes on from SJYX01001871.1 coordinate 222,377, forward strand.
ACATGGGCTCAACAGAGAGTTTTTCCTTCATTTTATTATTTTTGACTTGTTTGTATTTTAAGATGGGGGGTGAGAAGATTTTTTTATGCTTTTGAGAATGATTCAGGAGAGAGAAAGAAAGAGATGATAACAAGGATGTAGCAGAGAAAGAAAATATTGCAGGAAAGAAGTCCTTGTAGTTATGTTGATGTGGTTCAAGGAAAGTGTTAACCATTGCTAGACATGTAGACCCTTTGCCACAGTGAAGGAGGAAGACAGAAAAAGCAAGTTCCAGTATACAGTGCATGGTGTGTGTGTGTGTGTGTGCGCGCGCTCGCTTGTATTGATTTGGGGTAGACAGATAAGCTTGTTGCCCTCAGAAATTCCCTGGCAGTCCAGTGGCTAGGACTCTGCACTTCTGCTGCTATTGGCCTGAGTTCAATATCTGGATCTCTGACGGGAACTAAGATACTTCAAGCTGCACAGGGAGGCTCAAAAAAAAAAAAAAAAAAATGGAGGCGGGGGGGTGTTGCCCTAGTGTGTGTTAATTGCTCAGTCATGTCTGATACTTGTGATCTCATGTGTCATGACTGTAGCCTACCCAGCTCCTCTGTCCATGGAATTCTCCAGGCAAGAATATTGGAGTGGGTAGCCATTCCCTTCTCCAGGGTATCTTCCCAACCCAGGGATCGACCCCAGGTCTCCCGCATTGCAGGCAGATTCTTTACTATCTGAGCCACCAGGAAAGTTGATTGATTGCCCTAGATAGCTTCTAATTTATTAGGTATGAAATCTGGATATACATAAAACAGGACAACAGCTGGACATGTGAGAGAGGACAGGGATGTGGAAAGCTTAAGGAGACATGAGATTTTTAAAAATTATCTTAAACAAGCAGAAGAGCAAACTATGTAGGGATGTGTTGAAGAATTGTAGTGCTGCCTGTCCATTTGAGTTTGATCATCATGAGTTTGAACTGAGACAGCTGGATTAGGGGATTTTCTCAATACTTGCAGTGGGAATGTAAATTGTTACCACTTTTCTGGAGGGCAATGTCCTTTGATCGAGCCATTCTATGAATTCATCCTAAAGATAGCTGGGCATCTTTTGAGAAGATGTATATACAAAGACGTTCAACAAAAACTTTATAATCGATAGCAAATAACTGGAAAATATCTAAATGTTCAGCAATATTAGGTTGGATAAATAGAGATATCTGTACAATGGGATATTCTGCAGCAGTTAAAGACTGTATGTCTATATTCAATGATATGGGGAGATAACCATGATGAGTTATTGAGTGAAGAAAATGCAGTTTTCAGTTCAGTTCAGTTCAGTTGCTCAGTCATGTCCAACTCTGCGACCTCATGTACCACAGCACACCAGGCTTCCCTGTCCATCACCAACTCCTGGAGCCTACTCACTCCTGTCCATCACGTTGGTGATGCCATCCAACCATCTCATCCTCTGTCCTCCCCTTCTCCTCCCGCCTTCAATCTTTCCCAGCATCAGGGTCTCTTACAACGAGTCCATTCTTTACATCAGGTGGCCAAAGTGTTGGAGTTTCAGCTTCAGCATCAGTCCTTCCAAAGAATATTCAGGGCTAATCTCCTTTAGGATGGACTGGTTGGATCTCCTGCAGTCCAAGGGACTCTCAAGAGTCTTAGCCAACACCACAGTTCAAAAGCATCAATTCTTTGGCACTCAGCTTTCTTTATATTCCAACATATATTCCATACATGACTATTAGAAAAACCATAGCTTTGACTAGACGGACCTCTGTTGGTAAAATAATGTCTCTGCTTTTTAATATGCTGTCTAAGTTGGTCATAGCTTTTCTTCCAAGGAGCAAACGTCTTTTAATTTCATGGCTGCAGTCACCATCTGCAGTGATTTTGGAATCCCAAAAATAAAGTCTGACACTGTTTCCATTGTTTCCCCATCTATTTCCTATGAAGTGATGGGACCAGATGCCATGATCTTCATTTTCTGAATGTTGAGCTTGAAGCCAACTTTTTCACTCTCCTCTTTCACTTTTATCAAGAGGCTCTTTAGTTCCTCTTCACTTTCTGCTATAAAGGTGGTGTCATCTGCATATCTGAGGTTATTGATATTTCTCCCGGCAATCTTGATTCCAGCTTGTGCTTTTTCCAGCCCAGCGTTTCTCATGATGTACCCTGCATATAAGTTAAATAAGCAGGATGACAATATGCAGCCTTGACATATTTCTTTTCCTATTTGGAACCAGTCTGCTGTTCCATGTCCAGTTCTAACTGTTGCTTCTTGACCTGCATACAGGTTTCAGAGGAGGAGAACAGAAGGTCTGGTATTCCCATCTCTTGAAGAATTTTCCAGTTTGTTGTGATACACACAGTCAAAGGCTTTGGCATAGTCAATAAAGCAGTACAAAAGTAAAATCCCAGTTGTTGAACTCAAATGCAACTGATCCTATAGGGTATCCTGGAGCTGGAATGGCCCTTTAAAATTGTTCAGAATCAAAGCAAGGGCCCGGGAAGGGAATGAAATCTTGGATGAGGCAGATTGCACCCACAGAGGACAATTCCCACTGAGGGACTCAGCTGTGGCCATCAGTGGCCAGCACTCCCCACAGCCAGGGGAATGAGTTCCTCTATCCTGCAGGTACATCTGAGTAACAGACCACAGCATCCACTAGGGCCTGCAGTTCCTGGTCTGTGGTTACTGAGATCGCCAGAATACCTGTTCACTGCTGTCTTCAGGCTGTGAGAAGCTGAGGTAAAGGATATGAAATTGTTTTGGAAGCCATAGAGCATCATCAACTGTGATGTGTTGTTGGTCATTATTATCTGTTATGGGTTCCCATCCTGCTTTTCCTCACTTTCCCTAGGCTTAAACAATCTCATTTTCTCTTTCTTATGTTTATTGACCAAAGGAAAAAATAAGAAGAAAAAAACAGGAAAATGTTCTGAAAAAGAAAAGGCCCTCTGGTTTTCCATCCTGTATATGTACAATTCTCAGCAGGTCTTGTCAGGAGTTTGGGCCTCCCCTCATCCACCACCCCCAGTGCCAAGGTTGAGTAGGCTGGACTGTCTGGGTCAGAAAAATGACCCCATGAAGGACTTGAGCCATCTCTTCCTCCCTTCCTCCCTTCCTCCCCCATGAGACATGGGCCCACAGATTATCTGGGAGGTTAGACCAGGGAAGAAAAGAAAAGCCACCTCGGGCAACTGCATTTCTTAGTAGCAAGGGGAGATAGATTGTGAGGAAAAAGTTGAAGCCCAAGGGAAATTCTGAGACATGGTTTATAGAGACCACAAGCACCTTCTTATGGAGAATCAGTGGAGGGAAAGCAAAGAAAACTGAGAATATCTTTTTAACTCTTCTGAGAAGATTTTTCCCCCCTATGCAGCTAATCAACATCTCTAGAGAATGTGTGTGGTCACAGAGTTGAAGGGTTGAGCAAACTGCCTCCCTGCCTCCAGATGGTTTTAAATGGTAGCAGATAAGAGGACGGCTCACTGCCCCACAGCCTCCCCACCCCCACCCCCACAGCCAAGCTTTTTCTGTCACTAGTTCTGGAACAGTGAGGGTGCCTTTTCAGACCCAGGGAACGCCTGCAGGCTGACACCAAGAAGGAGACATTTGTAGTTTTCCTAAAGAGTGAAGCAAGCCCATCTTTCCCCGCCTCCCCATTATGGTTCTGAACCACTCAGAAATGCTCAAACAACGTACATGGGGGTTCCTGGCAAATAGCAGGCTGCAAATGTGCAGAGAGAGAAAGCAAATCCAGTCACAAGAAAGGAGAAAATGGTCACTCCTCCCGGAAACACTCACAGGGAAGAGAGCTCTCACACAGGCAGCCCTGCAATGCGCCCCCAGTGCTCAGTAAAATACTGGTGTCTTGGGATTTGGGGGGTCGCAGGGCACAAGTCCAGATCTAATCAGTTCTACCTATAACTTGAGCCAAGGTTATGAGTAAGTGCATTTACCCTGAATGTCTGACTGGGTCCACACTGACAGGGAACACTAGAGCAGCACTGAAAATCCTGGGAACGTGGGGGCCCATTCAGAATGCATCCTGAACTTAACATAGTCCACAGGACGTTGGTAACATAAAGAACACGGCACATGAAGCAGGACCCCAATTTTGAAATACAGCACAACTTTCAAGCTGCCAAGACTGGAGTGCCAGATGCAAAATACTAAATGTTTCTCTCTGTGATGGGATTATTTTTTTCTTTATGTGTTTCTGTGTTTTCTGTTTTCTTTCCCTGCCCTGATCAAATGTTTCTACTGTAATTTGAGAAATAAAAAGCAAGAATAGTTTGGTGAGATGAGCTGCTTTCATGATTGTGAGCACCTATTCACAATGTACATCCAGGCACATACACCGTATGAATGAATTTGTGTGTGTTTCAAAGCTCTAGGCTCCTCCTCCTATTTCAACCAGGATTCCTTTTGTCACTGGTGAGTTCTCAAACCCAGGGTAACTTCAGTCCACTTTTCTGGGGAGACAGTCTCCTAGTACCGCTGCCAAAGTAGCTAGTACCTTCCACCAAGGTTTCTGGAAAGTGGCCCCTCCCAGTTCCTCTCCCTCGAATAAGGCCACCAGGGACCCTTCCTTTGGTCTCCACCATCACTCTCGGAATGCGGAGAGAGGAGTGAAGGGAAGGAGCAGGATGGTTTGCTGACCTACAGCTCTTCTCAAATGCCCTTTGGCAGAAGGCTCACACGTGGTGTGACATCCTGTAGCAGTTAGAGAGAACACCTCCAGTGAGCTTGACCCAACACCTGATGAGCTCCAGGGACAGGAGTGAGGAGAGGCCTGCCAGCCAAGTTCCCTCTGGCTGTTAGCTGAGGGTAAAACAGGGACTAACTGCCTGATTCTGCAGACTTAGGTTTCCTTCTCACTTTCAGAGATCTGGATTTCTTCTGTCATTGACTGCTTCCTTTCCTCAAAGGTTCCTGCCAGCCCTTTTGTCTCAGCATCTTAAAAGGCTTAAAGGGAACAGTGCACTAGACCAGGGCTTGTGTGTTTCCATTCTCCTGTGCCTGTTCCCTCTGGGTCCTGCGGGCACTGCTCCCATTCTATTCTCATTCTCCTCGTTACAGCCCATGAACTCTGTGCTGCCAGGGCGTCGTCTCTGGGGGCTTAACTCTAAGCTTCACCACATACCTGTAAATGATTAATAAGCAGTGTTTGGTTAATAAATAACATTCAGGTCTGATATTAATAACAGACTTCTTCAAGCACGACACAGCTGGTGACGATTTAGTGACACAGGGTCACCTTAGTTTTTTGGAGCGTTAGCTTGGAGGAGAGACTGAATGCTGCCAGATGTCACCAAGCTAAAAAAAAAAAAATCTGGGTCCTGAGAGAGAACCCTGGAGGATATGCGCACGTGCGCACGCCCCCCAACCCCCACCTCTCTCCACACACAGGGAAGGAGATTCCTGCTCTTTTCAATGTCACATCTATTGTTGCCTCCCAAGATCCTGTGGGCCCATCTCATGCATTATGACTCTTCCCATCCCTAGAGTGAGCACATTTTCTGAGCTAAAAATCAGTGTTCATTGGTTGGCCGTGAGTCAGAAATTCAGAACGGCCTGGAAAAGCTGGGGAAAATAGGTTTCTCAATAGTGAGGGATCCAGCAGCCTTCCTTACAGCCATAATTGTTCAGTGGTATTGAAAAACTTACTCAATGCTAAGTGCTTCCAGAGCCTGGAGTTACAGAGAAGAAAACTGTCCTCCTGAAGCTTTGCTCCTTTATGAAGACACTCTGGATGGGAGCTCTATTCTGGCTTATTCAAGTTCCAAGCAAATGTTTGACCTTGCTTGGCTACTGTCACAGCTGATGGCCACCCCTCCTCCATTTAATCCCTCCCCCACACAGACATCACTTCTTATTTCTTCCTTTTTAATGTTTTTTAAAATATTTATTTATTTTTGGCTGTGCTGGGTCTTCATTGCTGTGAGCAGACTTTCTCTAGTTGCAGCGAGTGGGGTCTACTCTCTAGCTGAGGTGCATGAGTTTCTCATTGTGATGGTTTCTTTTGTTGCAGAGCACAGACTCTAGATCGCAGTCTTCAGCAGCTGTGGTGCACAGGTTTAGTTGCCTCGAGGCATGTGGAATTTTCCCAGACCAGGGATCAAATCCTCTGCATTGGCAGGCAGATTTTTAACCACTGGACCACCAGGGAAGTCCCTTCTTATTTTCTTCTCCTTATCTCAGTAGAGACTGGTGGTCTTGCTCTGAGTTCCTTCTGCCAGAGAAGGAGGTCCTTTGCTTACTTTCTCCAGACCCTACTCTTGAGTTCAGCCCAATGGGAAACCTCTCCTGGCTTCAGTGTTCACAGAGGGCCTTCCTCAAGTCAGGCCAAACCTCCCACTTCCATCGGTCAAACCAGTTTTTCCCTCACTCATGGATCAGCTGCTTCTCAAGAACCTCTTCTTCATCTAATTGTTCCCAGCACGACAGTGACTTTGTAACCATCTTTCAGGTTTTTCTTGTCATGACCTCCCTGTCATAACTGAAGATCCAGAAAAGCTTTCTGTATTAATATGCAAAAGAGCAAGAGGTATAGAGACATGTATCTAGTCCACTTTACCCACAAATGCTGACCTTACAAACAACAGTGGGTAGAAACAGTTAGGCTAAGGTTCTAGCCCAGAACCACTATCTTGTAGGAGGTCCACAGTTTGTCTATTTGCAATTCAAAGCCCCTGCAGAATGACAGTACGGTTAATTACTTTCCTCTTTTGAAGACAAGAGACTCTTCTTTAGCAAGAGTGGATAATTCACAAATTACTGCCCTAATTCCCCTTCCTACCTCTGTGGAATCTCATCCAGCATCTCAAAGAGCTACTCTTTGCTGCCAGGGAGCAGCCGCTGCCAGGAAAACATGCCTGGTGCCTTCCCCTTTCTCTCTCACCTCCTTCCTAGATCAGCATCCTTTCCTTCCCTTCCCACGTGCCACCTCCTCCTTCTCTTAGGAAAGACTGTGAGGTCTGATGGGCGTGTTGTCAGGCATCTGAGCTTCTAATTATAGCTCTTTCATTATCAGTCTGTGAGTTGGGGAACAGAACTGTAGCCAATAAGAGATGACAGATTTTCACAGTTCTTCATATCAGTGTGTCATTCTGACTCCTTTCAATCTAACCAGATGTTTTGCCAGAAATTATCATTTAACCATTTGAAGGACTATGACTAAAAGCATGATAAAATTGTTTCCCCTTTAGCCTGACCATTCAATTTTGGTAAACTTCTTAGCACCGTTTCCCTGGAGACCTAATAAAAGAAAGTAAAAAATTGGCCCTGATTGGTAAACTGTATCTGGATTGAGATAATGTAAGTACCAGGTTGGAAGCTCTTTTTCTGAGTTCCCCTAAGGGCAGTGACTTTTATCACTGGCATGACACTCTGGGGACCATAGAAGCTATGCCCATGGGGTTCTTCCAAAAGATAATAAGTGCTATGGAGCACAAGTCTTCCAATTCAGAGTAGCTTCCATATCCTCCTGATGTGAGTCTCACTGCTTTACATCGGAGTCTCACCTGGGGCCCAGGAGAATAGCTTGCAGAAATAGAGGGATGATTTTGTGGTCAGCTGCTAGGTCCTGCAGGAGAGGAATGCCAGACGTGTCTGGCTGGCTCACTCTGCATCCTGGCCCATGCTACCTTCTGAGTCAGATGGTGCTCCATGTGACACGGCAGTCTTGTGAGTCGGCATGTCTAGTGGAGCCTTAGATGAAGAGCTCCTGGTGGGCTCTGCAGGTGTGGTTTTGACTTGCAGTGAACAAAAGCATTTGCCTGTGAAGCTGTCTGCATGAGTCAACAGTCCAGTCATATGAACGAAGAGGGTCAAAAGGTACAAATTTCCAGTTATAAAATAAATAAGTCATGGGGATGTCATGTATAGTTTCAGTTTTGCAAGATACAAAAATTTCTGGAGATTGGTTGCACAACAACGTGAATGGATTTAAAACTCCTGAACACTTGGAAATGGTTAAGATGATAGATGTTATATGTATTTTACCACAATTGAAGACAAATTGACAGGTTCCTCTAAATGTCACACTGAAATCGTGTTTTCAATGGCTGGGCTAATGCTAATGTTTCTAGTTTTTACTATCAGTAGTATAGGAAGATTTCTGTGTCACGTTTCCACTTCTGTCTTCCAGTTGTGGTTAAACAATCATCTATATTTCACCCCTTATCATTTGACCAATTGACAATGTCAGCCACAGGTCACCGCAACTTCCCATAAAAGTGGTGACTGTGCCCCTCACTACTGTGAAAATGCAGTCTAGGGGTCGACTGGGGAACGACCAGCTACACCTAGAAGAAGAAGGAAGACCCTCTCCCTGCAGCCTTCTTCTACTACTTCTTGGTAGAGCAGTTGGGAAGGGAGGCAATTCTAGGTACCATCTTTTTCCTACCATTCTTCCAGTCAGTATAGTTTCAGAGACATTTTTCTATGAAAAGAAAGATCTCCCAATATTTACAACACTTGAGGTTAGAATAAATAATCTTTTATGAGATAGAGCACTAATATCTTGCTAATAAAAGCTTCAACTCCTAATCCTTTGTTATTCTCTTAAAAATATATAACATCAACAGTGCAATTAAGGCTAAAAACTCTTGCATAAACTCATGTACCCACTTAGGAATGTAATAGAGCAGTTTGTGAGAGTCACTGAATGATCTTGTTTTTGGTAAATCATGGGGTCAGAGAACACTAAAGCCAAAACAACTTCAGAGACCAGCTGGTCTAGAGACCAATGCTTCTCAACCATTATAGGGTCACAGACCTCTCTGACACTCTGACAAAAATTAGAGGATTTTGATCCTGTGTTATTTCCACAAAACTGTGACTTACAATTTACAAGAGTTCTTGTAATTTTCAAGAGTTGCAAGAAACTTACAATTTTCAAGAGTTCATGGATGCCCAATCTCCACCCTTAACTTTTCTTCATACATTGAAAATTCCTGCTCTAGTCCCACCCTGTAATTTGGAAATGAGGTTTCTGAGAAACACCACATGTGAAGAAGCAGCCTAGCTGAGCTGGATACTGGAGAGAGATGAAATTCCATGCAGTGTGACACTGTGTCAGAACTAGCCCTGGTAAAATCCAGGCCCGGACTGCACATGTTCCTTATGGAGGATCAGGCTGAGTAAGACAGTAACAGCCGCCCCTGGGAGCTCCAGCTCTGTGGGGGGAGCCCAGTCAGAATGAGCAGCCACGAGAAGCAAGACTGTGGAGGAAGAACACGAGTAGTTGGCCAGCCAGGGGCAGTCAGAAGAGCGTGGACGTGACCCATGGACTGAACAGAGAGGATGTTGGGGGCAGCTGGGCAGGAGCATGGACTGTGACCCAGGAGTACAGAGAAATAATAGTCAAAGTCACTGATGGGCAAAGACTAAGAACAAGGCATTGCAGAGCTGCAGAACAAAGTCTGGATTAGTTGTGAGATCCTTCCCCGGGAACTTCTAGGAAACATCACTAGTAAGGGATTAAAAGAAGACTGGACTTCCAGTATGGAGGAGAGGAGCATTGCTCTTTGGGTTCTTACTACCAATGGGATGGTTTGATTTGGCAGGACACACAGGGTGTGAAGAATCAATTATGGTCCGTTTTTGCTTAAATTCCCAACTGAAATGTGGCAGGAATCAAACGGACACTCCAGTTAAGACTCTCGCAGCTGTTGCCTGGGGAGCACTCGTGGACTTTATAACAGATTATTATAAATCTGCCTAAACCTCAGTTTTTTCATCTACAAAATGGGACCACGAGATCAGGACCTATTGAGCACTATATTGCTTTCCAATGCAAAAGAAATCTGACTCTGTAACCAATCGGAAAGCCAGAGTTGGGCTGTTCCAGCTCAGCAGATTTAAATGAGTCATTTCTGAATTGCTGGCCTAGCCACTATCATCTTCAGTCACATATTCCCTTGGGACATAATTATTTTGGAAAGTTGGGAAAGGGAGGATACAAGAAGCTGGAAAGAAACCTATAAGAGATTATTTAAAAAACACTGTCTATAATTAAGAAAGAAAATAAAAAGACGATAATCAGGATTAGGGTTATAGTTCAAGCTGACTGATTACAAGAGTGTACACGACTGGAGCTGGGTCTCAGCGGGTAGGGCAGGTGGACTTCAAGACTGACCCTTCGGGGGCTGCAGCCCCACTTCCCCATTATGCACAGTGTGGCCTCATCTGTGTTCAGTTGAATTCTCAGGCTAGGGTGGGGGCGTCATACGTCTACTGCAGCAACATGGCCAAGCCTGACATTTGCCCATGACTATGTCCAGGGAGAGACTGTCCCTTCCTCTGGCTCTGCTAAGGATGGGGGCTTTTCCAGAAGCCCCAGCAAACAGTGGGGTGTAGGATCATGTTGGCTGTTTTATAGACATGATAATTAGGCTCAAGATCACACCAGTGGGTTAGAGCTGGGAACAAAGACCTTACTCGTTAGAATCCAAAATTTCTCTATGTATGTTCCAGCCTTCCCAGGTGGTGCTCATGGTAAAGAACCTGCCCGCCAATGCAGGAGACACGGGAGATGCTGGTTCAATCCGTCGGTCCGGAAGATCCCTGGAGGAGGGCATGGCAACCCACTTCAATGTTCTTGCCTGGAGAAACCCACGGACAGAGGAGCCTGGCCAGGCTACAGTCCATGGGGTCACAGAGTCACACGCTGCTTAGCATGCAAGCAAGTATGTTCCAAAAGGTTTAAATTTGGGCCTTATTCTTTTATCCAGACAGTCTTTTCTAGGGATTAAATGGGAAATGTATGAACGGGGCAAAAAGGAATAAAGAGTCAGAGATAACAATATTTATCATGTGTGTTTGTGTGTGAAAAAGACAGACATTCCAAGAGCCCAATAATATACTGCTGCTGCTGCTGCTAAGTCACTTCAGTCGTGTCCGACTCTGTGCGACCCCATAGACAGCAGCCCACCAGGCTCCCCCGTCCCTGGGATTCTGGAATCCTGGAGGCAAGAACACTGGAGTGGGTTGCCATTTCCTTCTCCAATGCATGAAAGTGAAAAGTGAAAGTGAAGTTGCTCAGTCGTGTTTGACTCTTAGCAACCCCATGGACTGCAGCCCACCAGGTCTTCTGTCCATGGGATTCTCCAGGCAAGAGTACTGGAGTGGGGTGCCATCGCCTTCTCCAAGAATATACAGCTAGTTAGATCAACTTTGGTACACAGATACAATGGAATATCATGCAGATATTATAGTTTTATTGTGGAAAAAAAAAAAAGCAGTGGCTCGCACTAATGTTCACAATATACTGTTAAATTAAAAAGCAGGCTATCCTGGCACTCTAGAACCCATGACGGCAACTACTGAAGCCCATGCACCTACAGCTATGCTCCTCGCAACAAAAAAAGCATCATGACCAGAGAGTAGGCCCCGCTCGCTGTAACTAGAGAAAGCCTGAGCACAGCAATGAAGACCAATTGCAATCAAAATTTTTAAAAAATAAAATAAGTAATTTAAAAAGCACGCTAGAAAACTGTTGTAAAGGAAAATCAGATCTAGATAAATGCAGAGGTATAGACACCCACCAGAGAAGGCAATGGCACCCCACTCCAGTACGCTTGCCTGGAAAATCCCATGGACAGAGGAGCCTGGTGGGCTGCGGTCCATGGGGTCATGAAGAGTCGGACACGACTGAGCAACTTCACTTTCACTTTTCACTTTCATGCACTGGAGAAGGAAAGGGCAACCCGCTCCAGTGTTCTTACCTGGAGAATCCCAGGGACGGTGGAGCCTGGTGGGCTGCCGTCTATGGGGTCGCACAGAGTCAGACACGACTGAAGCGACTTATCAGCAGCAGACACCCACATTTTCATCAGTGCTTATCTTTGCATAGTGGAGAAAGGATGGTTTTCATTTCCTACTTCGTACTTATCTTTGTTTGCTAAATTTATTTAGTGAGAATATATAACAAAGAATTTCTTTGGTGGGAACATCATAATCAGGAAAAAAAAAGTTTGTTAGTTTAAAAAATATGTTCATTTAATTGTCTTTCACCAGCGCACTGGTGGTCACTGTGGTCACAGTACCCATAGCCAACGAGTGAAGCATCATATGTGCACCGAGGCTTATGGGGGAGAACAAAAAGCTGCAGATCCTTCTGACACAGCGCTTAGGATATTAGTTATTTCTGAAGTTTGAAGTTCCTGGCACAGAGTCGGTGCCTAATAAATACTGGGCAAGTAAAGAGCTGTTAGGCCATGAAAAATGATTGGAAAATATTAAACAGTGAAATTACCAATTTATGAATGCTCAGCACAACGCCTTCTACAAATTATCTTTGGTAGAGGACAGAATGAGTCTCACACACTCTGCTTTTTCTGGAATCATTCCTGGCTCTCCTGACCACCCAAGTCTTATGGAGCTCTCCCACATTTATCCCTGTTGTCACAGAGGAGAAGCACTTTCTGTTCTGTTGACCTTCCAGGTTCTGGTGAGTCTGTCTCCTGCACATACGGAAAGTACCCAGGAAACAGCATGACCAAAAAATTCACATTTTCAGTCTCAAAGTAAAGCTCCCAAAGGAAAAAAAAAAAAAAGCCCAAAGCCTGATGGATTTTAAGGACCAAAGTTATTCAGGTCAGAAGCTAAAATGAGGTGGCCCACCCCACATTCTTTAAAAAGATGAAGGTTGGAGGTTGCCAGGTCCTGAGCAAGCATCATTACAGAAGAGCCATCAAGGGTAGCCCACTGTCTACTCTGCTTAAGACAACAGCCCCTCATAATTAGAAACAGCTTTAGTCACATGCCAGATGGTCTGTGCTTCTCTTCCAATTATTTTCAGAAACATCATAAAGAACCATTAGTGACAGTGTGAAATGTCCTTTCTAAAAAAAAAAAAAGTTGTCCAACCTTATGAGTTCAATCTGATATGAAGATTACAATCTGTTTATTCCTAAGGGTTGGGTGTTGTTTTTCTTTTTTTGGCAGGATAAGAATCTTTTTGACTTGAACTTTTATTAATATCACCAGAAATACCAAAACCACATGTCTGGTTTAATCACAAAGAACAGACAGTCTTACAGAAATTTAGCCAAATATCTTCTTATATCACATACACGAGCATGTGCACGCATGTGCACACACAAACACATACTACATTATAAATCCTGAGCCCTTCCTAAGAAAAACATGAACAATCAGAAGTTCTGGGAAGCACAGGGTCCATATGATGAAGTAATAGTTCTGAACTCTGTACTGGTCAGACCACTGGGGAATATAAAGTCAAATTCTGGAAACCGTATTTGGAAAGGAAGGCTTCCCCAGTAGCTCAGCAGTAAAGAATCTGCCTGCAATGCAGGAAATGCAGACAGGAGACGGAAGTTCAATCCCTGGGTTGGGAAGATCCCCTAGAAAAAGGAAGTGGCAACCCACTCCAGTATTCTTGCCTGGAAAACCCCACTCCATGGGATTGCAAAAGAATCCGGACACTACTGGGTGACTAACAACACCAAGTCACAAATTAGAGAAACTCTAAAGACATTGGCAGTGGCACCCCACTCCAGTACTCTTGCCTGGAGAATCCCATGGACAGAGGAGCCTGGTGGGCTGCAGNGCCTGACTCTGCCCCTGACCAGCTGGTGAAGGGGGACTTTATCACTACTTAGCTGCTTGGAGTCAGTCTCCTCATCTGTTAAATGGAAAGAGTAGACTTAACTTTAGGAGAAACGGGAGGATTTTAAAAGGCCAGGTTTGTAAAACACTCTGCACAGACCTGGCAGTTAGGAGGTCCCAACAGATGGGCTAGGAAGAACTGATAAGAGAAAGAGCTGTTACTAAATCCGGGAGGAGCCACACCGATCCCGTTGTGAATGCCCCGAATTCCAGCCTGGATCTTCCTGCGGGAAACGTGCGCTCTCCAGCTCCAGGTTCAGTGTCCCTCCTTCGTATACGCTGTACTTGTGTTTATTCATCTGTCTGCCTCCTGCCCAGGCTGTAAACATGGTGGGGCAGGCACCCTGTTTGCCTCATTTCCCACTGGATCCCCAGCTCCAATACAGAGCCTGGCCCATCCTAAATATTCAGTCCCAAACTTGCATCATCACTGCCTCTCTGAGTGATGGGAAAGGGCCTGATGCCCATGTGAAAGTCTCCACCCCTGAGATGATGGCTGTTGGTGAGTCACCTGAGCTTCAGTTCCTATGTGGACCATGTGGAGTTGAGCTGGACCATCTCTGTGGGTCCTCTGTCTCATCTCTGAATCAAGATGATTCAAGAACTATTTTTGGTGTAAAGATAAATTATTTCTGCCTCCATCTACTAGACTGGAGTTTGTTTTTATGAAATTAATTTGAGCTCATCAGTTTATTCGTTTATACATTCACACATGCATTCATGCAGTATTTTATGGAGAATCTGCAGCATCGTGTTTATTTTACTACATCTTGTAAATACAAAGAGGAATACAGCTCAGTCCCTGCTCTGCAAAAGGCAGCAGTCTATGGAGGAAGACAAAAATACGAACCTACAACTTGAGTGTAGCATGTTGTTGTTGCAAAGTCGCTCAGTCATGTCCGACTCTTTGTGGCCCCATGGACTGCAGCACACCAGGCTTCCCTGTCCTTCACCATCTCCCAGAGCTTGCTCAATCTCATGTCCATTGAGCCACTGATGGCGTCCACTCATCTCATTCTCTGTCGTCCCCTTCTCCTCCTGTCTTCAGTCTTTCCCAGCATCAGGGTCTTTTCCAATGAGCCTGCTCTTCGCATCAGGTGGCCAAAGTATTGGAGCTTCATCTCCAGCATCAGTCCTTCCAATGAACATTCAGGGTTGATCTCCTTTAGGACAGACTGGTTTCATCTCCTGGCTGTCTGGGTATGTTCTTAAATAGATATTCCTGAGGGAGAATGATTGCCTTCAAGAGAGGAACTAAATTACTCTCATTAGAATGAGAGGGGTGTTACAGATCACAGAATATGAGGACTTCCCAGATAAGGTGCCATACTGAATCTATCTTGGAGAATGAATAGACATTCTCAAATTAAACAAAGTAAGGAGAAAGGGAGTGGCAAAAGGAAGCACACCAATAGCCCAGAGCTAAGAAATGGTATGGAGTGTCCTGGCAGCTGCAGACACAGCTCTTTGTGGCTGACAACTAGGATGCTGGGGTTGGAGGAACAGGAGCTATAGTGAGAGAGTGAGCTGGGGGCTAAATCCAAAAGGAAGACTGGCCCTCCAACCCTGAGTGACTGGCTTTACGAAGACCAAGCCTCAGCCAGCACTCACGAGCCTTTTGGAAAGGGAACCACCATTTGCACCCTGGGATCCCTGCTGGTTCTGCATGCTGGCAGAGTCCCAGGGCTGATTCTGGTTTGTGTCTGCTGCCTGATTTCGGTGTAGCCTTCTTTGTAACAGATTTTCCCAGCTCCTTATCACAGCTCTTGCTCTTGTTATGGCAACGCGGGAACATCTCAGTGGGGTGGGACGTGCCCCCAGATTAGTTATCTCTGCTCCATTTCTCAGTGTTGTTTCAGTTGGCTGGACGGCACTCTCATCACGGGGAGAAGAAGATGGGAATGCTACTGAGTATCAGTGAACCTTCTTTCCCTCTCACTGAGCTGTCATGAGCAAACATTAGCCTGCTGTAAGCTGAGGTCTAAGGCTTGTGTGTGACTCCTCGTGATCCTGGATGCCCAGGAAAAATCAACTGGCAGTCCATCAGAGCAGATGACAAGGCCGTGTGCTGTAACGCCTGATTATGGGCTTTGAGAGTCAGGCAGACCTGGGGTTCATATCCTGCTTCTGCCACTTCCTAGCTCTGTGTTTTCACAAAGTAACTTATTTGGTCTTTAAGTTTCCTCCTTTGTAAAATGAGGACCATTATACGTACCTTCTAGGCTTACTTTGTAGATTTAACAGTGCAGACCTTTAAACCACCTTGACAGTAGTTCTGTGTAAAAACATAATAACAATCAACATTACTAAATACCTGGAGAGTTTCAGATTAGATTACAGCTGCTTTTTCTCACCTAAATTTCTCTAAAGCTTTCTCTCTAGCACCTTTTCTCTCAGTCCGGCAGAGTCTGTGTATGTGGATTTTCAGCCCTCAGAGCCCTTATGGCACCGGGGACCCCCATGGCCTCTTTAATGGAGGGAGAGGGCTTCTTTTTCTTTCTCTGTGTTTCCAGCCCCAGTCACATAGCAGGGCCCACGGTAAGTTATGTGCACAGATTTATGAGTAGAATAAATACAAGAATGAGTGAAGGAGGCAATGAATGCATGAGCACACACCTCTGATTGCTCCTCATGTTTACATGCACCCAAAGGATATGAAGGTAGAATTTTTCTGGGCACTGTAGGACCCTAGACTCTTTCCAGTATTCCAACGATGCTTGTCTATGTCAAGGGATGGAGGGCTCAGTGCCACAAGGTAACACTTTTCACTCTGGAGAAACTATGACTGTAAGAGAGTCCTTTCTTCTGTTCCTATGCCTGCATCTGTCTTCTGCTGCAGTTTGAGGTGACAGGTATATAGACTTAGCACCTCTAGACTACAAATGGCCAGACAAACAAAGCCACTGTGTGTGTGTGTGTGTTTAGGGGAGGTCCCGTATGATGGGACCAGCAAGGTCCAAAGAACTGTGTTTGTCCTAGTGATAGCATTCAGAGCTGAGCAGACCTAGAAAAGTAATTCACGCTAACCAAGTTTACAGGATATCAGTATGGGGTCATAATTTGTTCATTTAACTGTAGAACTTTCTTTTACATTGCCAGAGTACATCTATGTGCTATTCCAGGCATGTGAGAAGTCAACTAGAACCTCAGAAGTTCGCTTACTGTGGTGACTTGAATACCATAAGAGGTGGATGCGATGACATCCACATCAGAGGGCACCTCTCAGAGGATGGGTGAGGAGCATCCTCCAGGCCAAATTCTCTTTCATGAAAGAGATTCACCATACAAATGGCCTTAGCTTCCCTTTTCTGCTCTGGTATAGACCGCGTTATCTCTGTTGCAGGACATGGCAGTTTTTTATATTCAGCGTGTGCTAGTCGCTAAGTCATGTCTGACTCTTTTGTGACCCCATGGACTTAGCTCACCAGCCTCCTCTAACCATGGGACTCCCCAGACAGGAATATAGGAGTGGGTTGCTATTTCTTCCTCCAGGAGGTCTTCCTGACCCAGATATCAAACCTGCATTTCCTGCATTGGCAGGTGGATTCTTTACCACTGAGCCCCCTGGGAAGCCCTTCATTGCAACATAGAATAAACCAGGTCAATGTTTTCGGCCCCATTTCATTGTCAGTGATTGAGTTAGGCAGCTGTTTCCAGTGATCGGCTCACCCTGTAGCTGGTATTAAGGTATGCCAACACAGTAGCGTCATTCTCAGATACACCCTGGTCATCGTGATAAACTCATCCCTTCCCACATTCCCTTAGCCTTCCCATTTCCTGACTTTCTGTGGGTTGAGCATGTTCACATGTGCATGATATCATTCATTATTTGAGGATCTTATCAGCGTAACTGTCAGAGAGAGAGGCAGGAACAATAAGTTGGTTTCCTCAACCTTCCTTCTGGCCCCTTTCTCCATTTTGACTTCATCTAGTGTAGACAGATTTTCCAGCCTCTGCCCAATGAAACACTGTCCTACCCAATGAAATCCTTCACACTTCCTGCTTCCTCTCCTCTGAACTACATAGATTGGTGTGGCCCTATACCCATTAGTGAATCAGATCTATAGAACTGGAATCCTTGTTGTGACTTGGAGTGTGCCAGGGTCATTCCTCTGCCTTTGGGAACTTCTTGGCCTCTCAGCTATAATCCAGCCTCTTGAAGATCTGAGGTCCTGTCTTACCAGCTGCTGGAGCTGACATCCTGTGTGACCTGACCCCAAACTCTGAGAGAGTAACATGGCAAGTATTTCTCTTGCATGGTTACTAGTGGAAGAGCTAGATCAGGAAATGCAATGGCTTACCAACTTTGTCAAAGCAAATGGAAAGACTCAACAGATAATTTTATTCCACCAAGCCTGGGCATACCAAAGAGGAGAGCTGTCTTTTCATCCTAAAGTCCTGCAACTTTTAAGGTAGTTTAAAAGGCAGAGTGGTTTAGACAATAGTCTCTGAAGTCAGGTCAATTCAAGTTTGAATATTGGCTCCATCACCTCCTAGCTGTGTTACTGTGGGTGATTACTTAACCTCTCTCAGCCTTAGTTACCTCATATGTTAAATGGGAATCAGAAGAACCTAATTCATAAGGTTGAAACAGACTCAATGAAACAATACATGCAAAGCACCTGACAAAGTGTTTTGTGTCTAGTAAGGTGCTTAGTAAATAGCACCTATTGTTATGATGAGCTTCCCTGGTGGTTCAGATGGTAAAGAACCTGCCAGATTCTTTACCAGTACAGGAGACCCAGGTTTGATCCCTGGGTTGGGAAGATCCCCCGGAGAAGGGAATGGCAGTATTCTTGCCTGGAGAATTCCATGGACAGAGGACCCTGACAGACTACAAAAACTGAGCTTTTAATGATTGTCAAGCTGTGTTGATTATTAATGTATTTATGTTTATAAAGCTTTAATTTTTTATTTAGCAGAGAAAGGTGAAACTTTATACCTAATAACTGGTAAAGAATTGTGTCAGTGCCTAGTAAGGGTAGATTGGGAAGACTGATTTATTCACTGGTGGATCATTACAAAGTCACAATGGGTAACTTCACTGTTATCCTAAGCTTGTTGGACAAGAATGTCAAGGGTTGATTTCTTCTCCAGCTCAGGTCCAGAATCTTGGCTGTGTCCCTTAGGCTAGAGGGACAGCACGTGGCTTGGGTAAATGAGGAGAGGGGAATGTTCTAGAAACTCAGTGGTCAGGCTCTTCATTCTCAGAGCTGCCCAGGGTCCGTGGCCCTCTGGGTTCCTGGCTGCCCCATGAAGCTGCCGTGGGGCTCTCCCTTCCTTGTTCTCGGTCAAAGACAGGATTGCAGATGGTTGGAGCCAGAAGGGTCCTCAAGGGTCATCCAGTCACACTCGTCCTTGTTCCAGGTGGTGAACTAACAAACACCCAGAGAGGAGGCATGCTAAATAGAGTTCATACATCCAATTGCTAAATTATTGCTTTTTTAACTTTTTATTTCCTGGTTATTTTTTTTTTTTTCTGCTGCAAACTAAATGCGTACCTACTGATGTGACCAGTATCTGCTATTGAATGAGAAAATGGCTCTTCCCAACTAGGAGGTGATTAATCTTGAACCTCAGCATCCTGATGAAAGAACTGAAGCAGTATAGGGAATTAGATGTGGACACCAAAAATAACTCACACATATGCTAGAACAAGAGGTCCTGGAATTCTCCATATGGCATCTCAATACCAAAGAGGTCAAGAGTTGCCTTTGCCTGAAGAGGAAATCTGTGGCAACAATAAACACGATCTGTCTCCACTCTAAGCAGTCCAGAGATGTCAGTCAGACGTTCTCATAGCATTCATCATTAGGAAGAAGATGTATCAGAATAAGAACACAGATTTTAGAGTCAGAATGACAAGGGGTTGAATATCGTCTCCTGATTGCATGAACTGGTTAGGTTCTCTGAACTTCTTTCCCCTTAATTTTCTTATTTGAGAAGTGTGTAGTTGCAGCTGCTTTCCAAGATAATCTGTTGCTCATAATCTGATTCCAGGTTTTGGTTTTTTTTTAGTTACTGATTTTTTTTTCTTACAAGTCATGCCTAGTGTGATTTCAGAGGGCAGCCATGTTCATAAGAAGGGAGATAATCTGGCCCCAGCTTCCTACCTTCATGGTTACCACCTCCTGAGTGGATCCAGGCTCAGTCAGGGTGGGGAGAGGTGTGTCTGAGGCCTTTTGTTTCTGGAGAAAATCTAGCTCTTATTTTCTGCTCCCCTTGGGCAAGCAGAGAGAGAACTCAGAGGGCGTGGGCGAACCCAGGGGTTTAAGTACTGGTTTCTGAGACAGTGCATCCACACGCTCCTTTGTCAGGACCAGTGTTTCTCTCACACTGAGTGCACGTTGTTTTCCTCTGTCTCTAGTTCATCTTGAGATCTTTTTGTTTCTTCTCAACAACATGGCCTGTGATTTTATAATTATTTGTGAAATGTGAGAAGGTCACAGAGTTCAGTACCCAAAGCCTAACGTTTTACTGATGAAGCTGCCAAGTTAGGGAGGCCTGGCTTATCTGCGAAGTGACCCTTTAGTTCACAGCAGAGGCAGGACTTGACCTCCGGGAAGGCTGTTGTCTGCATGCCAGATGAAGAGATGTCTGTTCTGTAGATCGCTGTTAGAGTAAACCAGGCTTCTGAGAAGTGACTTGGTGTGACTGAAATAGAAGAGCCTATGGCTGTGTGACTGGGCTATAATTTGGGTTGCAGCTTTAGCCAGACTATGTTAGTTCTTTGGCCATTGTCCCCAGCGGGGCACTATTTAGGGTCATAGTGAGAGTCAGTAAAGTTTCATGGGTCATGAGCCTAACATTTATCCACTGGGAAAGCCCATGAAGGGATTTAAAGGAAACTTGTCTGTTATGTTGGCTGGGATGGAAAATGCAGTAGGGCAGACAATGAGAAAAGAGAGATGCTGAGCTAATCCACGTGAGAGAGGATGGTCTGGACCACGGCAGGCACACTGGGCGTGGAGAACAGTAGAGAGGCCTGGATGGGAGTGGAGGGACAAAGAGTGTAGGGATGGGTGAGTTCCTACAGGGCTGACCTAACCGAACAAGACTCCCTTTTGTGCCTTCAATTCAAATCTTAGCATAATCTTTGATCTTTCTTCTGGTGCACACTGATGCTTATCTGTTCCATTACTAAGCATATCAGTTCTCCCCCATGGTGTTAATAATTTCTTATTGGTTGTTTACTGTACCAGAGTGTAGGAAGATGAAGTCAAATAAATAAGATTGCATAATGAATTAGAAGGATGGGGAAGGGTTTGGTTAAAAATGATTCTTCAGATCCTGGCTTATAAATCAAGGTGTTTGGTGGAAAAAATGGAAAAACTGGGTCTGGGGAATGGACCTTGAGTTTAGCGTTAGTCGTGTTCAAACAATAAAGGGCAGGTTTCAAGTAGGCATTGATTAGAGCCAGTAGGACCTCAAGTAGGTTCCTTAATATTCCTGAAACTCAATTTCTCCATCTATAAAATACATAAACTAATCACACTTCTTGAGACTGCTGCTGGACTTAAATACTCTTGCTATAAAAGTGTGCATATAGTGACTTCAGTTCAGTCGCTCAGTCGTGTCCGACTCTTTGCGACCCCATGAATATAGTGACTAGAATCCTGTAAATCCTCAATAATATTCATAATACAAGTAGCTATTTTATTAGTTTGCTAGAGCTGCCATAACATAAGCTGGGTTTAAACAACATAAGTTTATTTTCTCCTGGCTGTAGGGGCTAGAAATCTGGGATCAATGTGTCGGCAAGTGTAGTTTCTTCTGAGGCCTCCTTCCTTGGGCTTGCAGGTGACTGCCTTCTCTTTGTATCTTCATGTGGTCCTCTGTGTGCACACACCTGTGTTGTCCTTTTTTCACTTCCAAATTTCCAGTTCTTATAATGGCATTGATCAGATTGGATTAGTGCCTAATTTTGACTATCTGTCTAAAGGCCTTGTCTCCAAACCCAGTCACGTTCTGAGGTCCTGAGCTTAGGTCTTCAGCATATTAATTTTTTTTGGGGGGGGGTCTGACTCAATGGACGTGAATCTGAGTGAACTCCGGGAGTTGGTGATGGACAGGGAGGCCTGGTGTGCTGAGGTTTATGAGGTCGCAAAGAGTCGGACACGACTGAGAGACTGAACTGAACTAAACTTCTTTGGACCAGAACTAGAGTGACTTTGTGAAAACTGCAGGAAGGCAGCTTTGACCCAGCATTATTATTGATTTGTCTATCTACTTTGAAGAAGCATAGAATGTTTGGGTACACTCCTGATACTCAATTTTAGTTTGAGCATTTTAGGGATATAGAAAGAGAAATTTGGGCTTATGACTAGCTTAATATCTTGATCATGAAATCTTTATTGTGTGCGGTGCCAGACGATGCCAAAGGCAAGGTGGGTAGGTTAAAAAGGCAGAACTTCTTCCCTTTAGAAGCTTATAGTTTATTCAGGAGTGCAGACAGGTAAGCAGGTGGTCACAGAACCACAAAGTGAGAAGTATGACGGTAGGTTCAGGTACCTAGAGCAGGAGGTGCCCAAGGACCCAGGAAGTTTAGATCCGAGTGGCAGTGAGGGGGTGAGGGTGTGATTCAGCATGCATAAAGGTCCAGGGCACAGGAGAATGGCCTCAGGAGGGTCTGCTGCTCACCTGAACCCTGCATCTTTTTTTTTTTTTTTTTTTTTTGAGCAGAGAAAGGTTTATTGCAGGACCAGTGGCTCCTGCCCAGAAACTTGTAATTCTCGGATGGTTTCCAACCCTGCATCTTTAAACCAGTCATACGTCCCACTTGTAGCTCTATTCACTCTTGGCCTGGGGCATTTCCTCCTATTTTAGCCTTGTTGGTTGAGTTTTGCTTTTTAGTTTCTGATTTTCATTGTTCGGATTTATTATGAGGCTTGGTGCTTATCTCATTCCTCCTCCCAGCCCATCTCTGAGGAAGTTGAGCCTTTAGTAGACATGGAGCTCTCCAAATAGAGGGCAAACTTAGGATGCCTGGTCATTTCCGCCAACATGAACACTACACGTGGGCCAGATGCCCTGTGCCTGAATCAACAGCCAAGCCTCCCTGACACGACAGACAGCCTGACCAGAATGACACCTAAAAAGCAGCAGGACGATGAAAATGTTCTGGAAGTAGATAGTGGTGATGATCACAGGCTTGTGAACGTAGACTTGTCACACGGTAGTGTGTACACCTTAAAATGGTGAGTTTGGGACTTCCCTGACAGTCCAGGGGTTAAGACCTGTGCTTCCACTGCAGAGGGCAGAGTTTTGATCCCTGGTCAGAAAAGTAAGATCCCGCATGCCTTGAGGTGCAGCCAAATATATAAATGAATAAAATGGTGAATTCTATGGTATGTGACATGTACCTCAATAATATTTTTTTTCTAGTAACAAGAGATGGCTGCTAGAGGCAGACTGACCTTAAATATCTCTGGTTAAACTTCGTGCTTTCCCTGTATTTACTGGAAGGGAAAGGATTTGTCTTCAGACAGAGTATCTTTACCATCTTTAGACATTCCTAAGAATTGACAGCCCTGCAAAGGCATGAAAAAAACTTGATTAGTGCTGACCCTATAACAGTCAATTAATACTTCAATAATTCCCTGTTGCTGGTTTCATGATTTATAATGTTCAGCATGCTTTCACATTTATCATCATAGGCAGCACTGAGTGGGGAAAGAGCATTTGAGGAAGACCTGAAGCTTGGTCTTGATTTTGAAATTAACAAGAACCCCTGTAACTTCAAAGGCAAAGGTGGTGGCAAAGATGCAGAACCGTTGGGTCTCTGTTTTCTCAAGTCTAACACGGGGAGGTGGACTCAGTAGACAGTTCATCTCCATGATTCTGTGGATTTCTAACTTTTAAAATCTCCAAAACATCCCTGAAAAGTAAGTTGACAGGGATTACTGTCCCTATGTTACCCACGAAGAAACTAAGGTCCAGAAAGAAGAAGAAATCAAGAACTGATTTAAAGAACTTCTTAGCATTTGAACCAGAACCAGAAGTCAGTTCGCCTGAGTTCTAATTCAGTTTTCTTTCTAATGTTAAAAAAATGTGGACCCTCCGTGCCAGGAATTTACCATTTAAGTTTATTCAGCTGATGAGGGTTGCAGGCAAAACTGTAGGTTCTTGCAAAAGGTAAGCACCGGAGGTGGGAACACCAGAAAGGGCCTGTTGGTCAGGGCTGGGTCATGGCCACTGTGGAGGAGAAGGTCAGGAGAACTTGTCTGCCAAAGAGTTTGACTTCCCTGGAGCACAAGGAAAGTAGGAGTTGCCAGGAAACCCCAAGTTTTCCAACTTGGCAATTCGTACACAAGTGAGTTTTTATAGGAAATTGCCCAGTTCTTTGGAAACTTCATGTGGTATGAAATATGGCCTTGAAATTCTATATATTAGCTTAGCAAAAGGCAGGAACATTTTGGAATCCCTGGATTTAGGAGATCTGTTTGCATTTTGTCATAATTACTTTCAGCAGAACTGGATAACACAAAATTATATTGCTAAAAACAATTTAATTTTCTGATTTTGAGACGTCTTAATAACAAGTAAACCCCAAGCAGAGTGAAGGTGGAATGGAAAATCAGTTTATTCTGAATCAAGAAAAATTAGGTCTTGGCACTGCACCTAATTGACTGTGTGTCCTTAGACAATTCTCTTAACCTCTCAGATCTTCAGCTTCCTCACTACAAATAAGGAGTTAGAAGAGACCATCTTTAAAGTCCAGCTCAGCTCTAAGATACTGTGACCAGATATCATATACTTCACCCTGAATCTTCTCCCCAAATCTTGGTTATTTCTGTCTATTCCAGCCTATTCAAATGGAGCCTTCCATGTCACCCTCATTTCTCTTTGAATAGGAAGCCTAACCATAGTCTAACGTCACCTCTACCATGAATGTCTACACTGCTAGGGAAAGTTACCTTGGATGGACCTATTACACTTGACCTTGGCAGGAAAGGCGGTACAGTATAGTGGTTAAAAGCATAGACTCCAGAGATAGACAGACCCAGGTGGAACCCTGAGTCTGCCCCATACCAATGACTCTGGGCAAGCAAGCTCACCATGCTCAGTCCTCAGTGAGCACTCAAAGGTTAGCTGTGTTAGCCTCTATACTGGAGGTCCAGCATGGCCTTATAAAACCATCACAAGCTGGTAAATGTCTGAGAAGAAATGCATCTTTGTTTTCTCCAACACCTCTGGCAAAATTGTTACCCAAAGGTTACGGGCTCACCCAGCCAGCCATGGAAACAAGGAAAGTGATTTATCCAAGAGGAAGAACATCTGACTCAACACGACTGAAATGAATGGCTTAAATTCTTATGGAGGGGTAGCATGAAAGAAGAGACAAAGAGACGTAGGGGGTGGGGGAGAATTTAAGGAACAAGAGAAGAAATAGTAGGTAGTGAGAGAGGAGGTTAGCGCTGCTAATTTCTATTTTATGATTAAAGGCATTTCTAAGTGGCCCGCACGCCACGGCTACTAAAGCCTGCATCCTCTAGAGCCTGCTCTGCAGCAAGAGAAGCCACTGCAATGAGAGGCCCTTGCACAGCTAGAGAGTAGCCCCTGCCCACAGCCAGCAGAGAAAGCCCACACACAGCAATGAAGATCCGGTGCACCCAAAAGTAAAGAAACACGTTTAAAAGCTGAAGGGCATTTCTAAGCAAATCCGGACCATTTTTATCAAGCAGTAGGAATGTATTAACTAACATATTTCCACATCAAAAATGCAAGTGCACTTCCCTGCATGTCAAGTCTATTTAAAAATTAGGTATTTCATGCTTTAGAATACATATATTTTGACACGCACATTCCATCTGGTATTTCTTCATCTCTTCCACGTGTCATTGATTTTCTTACCAGCTTCCGACTCAGCGTAAAGACTGCACCTGGCAGTTTGGCACCAGCTACCAGTGGCCTCACACGAACCTGTTCACCGCTGTGGGAGGGCAGAGCAACTCCAAGCACCAGGCTAGTCCACACAGGCTTGCAGCTGCCACATTCTGAAACATTAAAGCCGCAACAAGTTGCTAAAACGTGAGCTCTGGGTCCAGATGCCCTGGGTGCAGATTTGACTCTGTCATCCCCTAGATGTGTGACCTATAGCAGTTACTTCTCAAAGGCTCAGTTTCCACTTCTGCCTTAAAGGGTGCAGGATTGAATGAGATAGTTCATGGAAAGCATTTAGCCCATGGGCTTTCCGGATGGCACGAGTGGTAAAGAATCCACCTGCCCATGCAGGAGATGTAAGAGATGTTGGTTTGATCCCTTGGATTAGGAAGATCCCCTGGAGGAAGGTAGAGCAACCCACTCCACTATTCTTGCCTGGAGAATCCCACAGACAGAGGAGCCTGGTGGGTTACAGTCCACAGGGTTGCAAAGAGCTGGATACAACTGAAGCGACTTAGCAGGGCACAGCATGCCCACGGGCAATGGTCAATACATATTTATTAACCATGAATATATGAATATATACAGATGGAGCCACGGGATATAGAATCTTAGATTGGTCCCAAGTTCAAGGATATGAGTTAATGGAAACACAATATAAGAGTATGAAGGAGATGAGTTTCAGAGGATCTATACCATGCCCCTGTCCCATATCAACTTAGTACCTATTTTCTAGTGTAACACACTGAACTGCAAAAGACAAAGGAAAGACCTTTTTGTTATAGGAACGTGATAGAAACATTAAAATTATTTTCACTGAGCCACGCAAATTATAAAAACATGAGTAATAGTTCTATTTGTTTGGCCTCAATTAAAAAAAAAAAAGTCCTGAAAGAAAAAAAAATTAATAAAAGCAAAGAAAAACACTGAATGCCATCTGTGGAAGAACCACTAATTCAGTATTTTTTTCAAATTTTTCTTATTGTGGTAAAATACACATAGCCTAAAATTTACCATTTTAACCCTTTTTTGTGTGTACAGTTCAATGATACTAAATGCATTCATATTCTTATGCAACCATCACCACCATCCAACTTTAGAACTCTTTTCATCTCTCAAAACTGACAAAGAAATTTTGTACCCTTTAAACAATAACTACCTATCTGCTCCCCACCACCACTCTCAGTCCCTGGGCAATCAGCATTCTGATTTCTCGCTATGATTTTGACCACTCTAAGGATCCCACATACGTGAAATCAAACAGTGTTTCTGTTTTTGTGGCTGGTTTATTTCACTTAACGTAATATCCGAAGGTTCATTCATGTATTGTGTCAGAATTTCCTTCCTTCTTAATGCTGGATAATATCCCATAGTATTCACATACTTATTCACATGTTTATTCATTCATCTGTGTTGCTTCTAAGCTATCGTGAATCACGCTGCCCTGAACACATATGTACAAATATCTAATCGAGACCCTGCTTTCAATTCTTCTGAGTATATACACAGAAGGGGAATTGCTGGATCATTTTACAACTCTGCTTTTAAATTTTTGAGGAACAACCACACTGTTTTCTGAACTGGCCAGTCCAGTTGTTTTTAATCTTGCTCATTGCCATTGTTTTTCACAAAAGTGGGCTTCCCTTGTGGCTCAGCTGGTAAAGAATCTGCTTGCAACGCGGGAGACCCAGGTTCATTCCCTAGGTTGGGAAGATCCCCTGGAGAAGCAAAAGGCTACCCACTCCAGTATTCTGGCCTGGAGAATTCCATGGACTGTATAGTCCATGGGGTCACAAAGAGTCAGACACAACTGAGCAACTTTCACTCACTCACTATAAAAAGTAGAGTCTCCATTTATACATCAAGCAGTGTGCTAAGTGCTTTTTGAGCCCAGTCTCATAGAAGTACATTATATGTGTGTATATATATGTATGTATAATGTAAGTATAAATATAAGTATACCTACCTACAAGTAGGTATATTAGTGTTTTGCCCATTTAACAGATGAAGAGACTGTCCAGGTCAGAGAAAGTCAGTAAGATTCCTGCCATATCAGTCTTGTCCCAAGACCAGTTTCTCATCACTGCATGTGTGGCCTCTGATCTGAGTTGTCAAATCTCAGGGACCTAATGCCCTGGTTTGGGTAGAAGCAAAAGGTGATGTGCTGGAAAAAAATCGAATGCACACCTTTGGCTGAATTGATGCTTTCAAATTGTGACGTTGGAGAAGATTCTTGAGAGTCCCTTGGACAGCAAGGAGATTAAACCAGTCAATCCTAAAAGAAATCAAGTCTGAATATTCATTTGAAGGATTGATGCTGAAGCTGAAGCTGCAATACTTTGGCCACCTGATGCGAAGAGCTGACTCATTGGAAAAGACTGTNAAGGAGATTAAACCAGTCAATCCTAAAAGAAATCAAGTCTGAATATTCATTTGAAGGATTGATGCTGAAGCTGAAGCTGCAATACTTTGGCCACCTGATGCGAAGAGCTGACTCATTGGAAAAGACTGTGATGCTGAGAAAGACTAAAGGCAGGAGGAAAAGGGGCCAACAGAGGATGAGATGGTTGGATGGCATCACTGGCTCAGTGGACATGAGTTTGAACAAACTCTGGGAGATTATGAAGGACAGGGAAGCCTGGTGTGCTGCAGTCCACGGGGTTGCAAAGGGTTGGACATGATTTAGCAACTGAACAACGACTGAAGCTGGAACAGGGTCTTTATGCAGAGTCAGCATTGAGGCCAAAGCTGAACAGAGACCATGACAAAAGCCAAAGTTGGGTAATTTTGTCTTTAAAAATGATAGAAGGAGTAAGGTGTCAATGCAAACCTCGTTTCTCTTACCATACCACCTCTTAGGCACTTTCAGTAGCTTCCTTAGCTCTAGAGATAACAGAGACATATCTGGAATAATGGTGCACTGTTTAGATTTGAGGCCTCTCAAACAGCTTGATATTGTGTGAGGTCAAGTGTTCTTGCCCTAAATCATTTCCCCTCAAACACTGCAATACGCCTACCTTCTCATTATGAGCAGTTCCCATATGGTCTTCCCACCTTCTCTCTAAGATTCAAAGTGCTTTTTACATAGAGATTCTCATGATCCAACCAACTCACCCAAAAAGTCAGCGGTGGACAGCTAGTATTATCTTCAAATTATGGACTGAGAAACTGAGATACACAGATAGAAACAAAGCTACTCCACAATTTGGAAAACCATCTGTGATGCTATAAAAATGTCTCACTGGACTCTTGACCACATAGATCATTATTTTTATTGCCCTCTCCCTAGATGAGATGTGGCTTAGTTTGAGAGAGTTGTTTATATTTTGGCAAGCTATTAAGTAAAAGAACCTAATTTCAATTCTCCATTCTGGTGGGTGGTAAGAATAAAGGGAATTTAGTTTAGGAGAAGAGGAAATGATAAGAATGGGGAGGAAATGGTCAATCTAAAACTTTTATTCAGAAGCCGTTTGGCTAATCCATGGATTTAATTCGTCTGACCACGGGTTGGTGGTTAGATGGAGTGGGTTGAATTCCTAAGCCATGACTGTGGCCACACGATCAAGTTTGGGTCCCACACCTCCCTTTCTGCAGGAATCCGTGCCTGAGTAACAACCGTTCAACAGGCTGATGTATCACTGTGGTATCAACAAGGAGAAGGCCCAGAAACAGAGGCAAGATAAACAGCTTATTTCTTTTATCCTTTTTACTGTTTCTTGCACCCTCTCTGTTGTGGTCATCCATTTTTCATTCCATCCCATTTCCTCTTTTTTCCCTTTCATTTCCTCATTTTGGAACAGTGAGAGGTCACAGTCTTGCTGCCAATGGTTGCAACACCCTCCATAGTCATGGCTGCCAGGAAGCCAGGGTTGGACCCTGTCTAGCAGCCTGAAGGGAGCGTCTGGTCTTCAGTGGGAGGGAGTCTGGAATGACGATGGGGTCCTCAGAACTCATGTAGACACTTCACTTCGAATTTTGTCACCGACGTCGCTTGTCAAAGGACGTTTAGAATTTGAGGAATGGGCAGTCTCATCTGTCGATCTTTTCTTTAATGGTTTTCAGGTTTGTGTCTTATGTAGGTGGGGAAGGCAATGGCACCCCACCCCAGTACTCTTGCCTGGAAAATCCAACGGACGGAGTAGCCTGGTGGGCTGCAGTCCATGGGGTCGCTAACAGTCGGACAGACTGAGCGACTTCACTTTCACTTTTCTCTTTCATGCATTGGAGAAGGAAATGGCAACCCACTCCAGTATTCTTGCCTGGAGAATCCCAGGGATGGGGGAGCCTGGTGGGCTGCCGTCTATGGAGTCACACAGAGTCGGACACGACTGAAGTGACTTAGCAGTCTTATGTAGGAAGACCTGCCCAATGCTAAGATTTTATATTTAAACAGAGACATTGTATTTCTCTCAACAGAAATTTGGGGAAGCTGACACGCTGGAAATAGGGCTATCTCATAAAACTTGGAATATATGGGTATTGTGCATGAACTTGGACTCTGAGATTTATTCTCTCCAGAAGAATGCCAGATGTATCTTTCCTCCCCGATCCTTCTTTCACTTCATCCCCCGCCTCCCACCTACACTACAGCCATCTCATCTCTGGGTAGGGGAGCATTCGGTTGCTAGAATCAGAAACCCACTCAGACTAACTTAAGGAAATGGGGGTTTCTTGTACATGTATAAGGCACTATTATGAAACCTGGTTTTGAGAATTACTCTTGGAGCACTGGAGTCCCAGGCAGCTGCTGCTCCCCCTTTCTCTCAGTTTTGTCTCTGAGCATCTTCTCCATCTCCTCCCTCTAATCCAGCTTCCTTTATTTGCATGTGACCTAAGAGAGCTACATGCTTCACAGGATCCTGAGACAGAATCGTATGGATCCAGCACCCACAGAAAACTAGCAACCCCAGACTCTCAGTGTCCCAACTCCAAGAACTCTAGAAGACAGTCTGATTGGTTCCAAGTGGGCCAGATGTCTGCTCCCAGTTCAGTTACTGATGGCGGGGCGTCTGTCACGCGGTTGTCCCTCAGAGGCAACAGGCAAGGTAAGGTTCTTGAAGAAGGCAATGTGGCAGGGAGAAAGTGACCGGTGGTAACCAGTCCAGTTCCCATCCCCGTTCTCATGTTGCTCTGAGACTTCTGACCCTCTTTACTAAATAGTCACGGCTGATCGTTTGATTGTCTCTGATCATCCATGCCCCTGATCATCTCTAAGTGGATTCTAGTCTTGCCTATGGCAGGACTGACACCAGATCCAGGATCTTTGGGGAAAGGACTGTGTTTCTGTTCATAGAGGAAGTTCTCATCTACAGTTGCATTAGCACGGATGCTAGGAAAAGGGAAAAGGCCTGGGCTGCAGATGGAGCGGGACCGGTAATGCCAGCCGCCGTGGCCATGGGGGGATTGTTCTGTGTGGCCACACACCACCATCCAGACCAACACAGCAGATGAGGGGAGGAAGGTATGGAAAGGCTGTTGCTGTTCACGTCCTGGTTTTCTGCCTACCGCTTATTACTCTTGTCGTGTGGCTAGTAGATGTGATGATGGCAATACACAGAAAATGTTGAATCTAGGAGTTGCTTCTGGAATTCTCTTCAGAGAGTCAGTATAGTCAAAGAAGTTGGCTCCTGAGAAAATAAATCTTTTTCATTTTCTGCAACCAGACTAAAGATTGGGGTCTACCTAGAAGAGGAGGATATGGAGGGGCCTTGATTGACTTCACAGCCTTTGTGATGCTCCATTTCCTTATCTGTAAGTGAGAAAATAATCTGCCTGGTGATGGAGGACCTTTTGAGATCTCACTAATCTCCAAAATCACACTGTTATATCAGTGTGATTTATAATGTATGCATACTTTAATCAGCATATCGCTTTTTAGCACACCAAAAGATATTCATTGCTAAAATGCTCTGTGAACAACAACAACAAAAATACTAAGGCTACATGTTGAGACCAAATCAATATAAAAATGTTGTTAAAATGTCTCTCTTCTCTACTTTGCCTGTCTTTAACCAACCGCCTTCCTTCAGAATAGTCCCCTGGAGTATAAAATGCTGCTTCAGCATGAGAGAAATGCATACATTTATAATGATTCGCCACACGAGAGCTGGTATAGAACTACCACAAAGCACAGAGCTCGGTTTGAAAGCATCTTTCCCATGCCAGTTTTAAGTATTGACCCAGACTGCTGTTGCTAACAAAGGAATCAGCACTGATGGCTTTTAAGAAATCAATCATCCTCCTTTGGAAAAGTACGACACAGCGATGCCAATCACCTGCAACAGTGTGGATTTAGATTTTTGCCTCAAGCTGTAGTAAGCATGGTAAAAAAACAGAAGCTTAACAGACTTTCAGGTTGTCTGCTATGTCCCAGGTGGCACTCGTCATAAAGATCCCGCCTGCCAGCGCAGGAGACACAGGAGATGCGGGTTCAATCCCTGCGTCAGGAAGATCCCTGAAGGAGGGCATAGCAACCCACTTCAGTATTCTTGCCTGGAGAATCCCATGGACAGAGGAACCTGGTGGGCTACAGTGCACGGGGTCACAAAGAGTCAGACATGACTGCAGCAACTTAACATCACGCGTGCCATGTCCTGAGCCACTGTAGATGGAAAGGGTTTGCAGTGTTGTCGTTTGGGCCACCTCTGAGTGAAGGCACAGGTCTGTTTCAGAAAAGTTCTTTTATTTATTTATAATTTTTGGCTACGTCGGGCCTTTGTTACAGTGCGTGGGCTCCTCATTGTGGCGATCGGGCTTCTCTCTAGTTGCGGCGCTTAGGCTTAGCTGCCACGTGGCTTGTGGGATCTGAGTTCCCTGACCAGGGAAAGAACCCAAGTCCCCTGCCCTGGAAGGCAGATTCTTAACCACTGGACCACCAGGCAAGTCCCCATCAGGGAAGTTCTAAATCACGTTTGCCCAAATGTAATCATAGCTGCATCCACCTCAAAGGGACTGGTTATCACTGAGCAGTGATTCATTTCACATGAAACAGACGTGAATCCCTTGTTCTTTTTATTTTTGTCTTAGTGTGATCCCCAAGTAAAGATTCCTTACTGTGAGGACTGTCTATTCCAGCTCCATGAATGATTAGGTGGGGGAAGATGGAGACACTTGCCCCAAAGAGTAAAGGCTACAACATTCTCATCAGAATCAACTGGAAACTTGTGTGTCACTGCTGGTCCCCAGGAAGGTCTTGGACATAAGCTACATATTTGCCCAAGAATCAAAGGGCTTTGGAGTGACAGTCAGAGGATGGGTACCTAGTGCCCCAGAGCCCTGACCCTTCAGACAGGCACAAGAGATCACAGTCCCCTATCTTCTCTGACTTGAAGCATGGCAACTGCAGATATTCTGCCAGGCTGGGGCCCCGGCTGTGGCATGGGGCTGCGGTAGCAGTGAGTGGTGTGTATGCCCTGTGGGTGCAACCTGGGTCTAGGACAGGGGGAGGAGTGCAGAGTAGCACTCAATCAGCAACTTTCAAATATCGTGTCTCTTCAGTGTGTCACCAGATACGTATTATTGTCCTCTCTTAAAAAGAAACAGACTGAGCCTCTTCCAGACCCAGAAGACAGCAGCTTTCAGGCGCATGCCCTTGACACTGTGGCATCCTAGCAGCCATCTTGCAACCTGGGTCTAGGACAGGGGGAGGAGTGCAGAGTAGCACTCAATCAGCAACTTTCAAATATCGTGTCTCTTCAGTGTGTCACCAGATACGTATTATTGTCCTCTCTTAAAAAGAAACAGACTGAGCCTCTTCCAGACCCAGAAGACAGCAGCTTTCAGGCGCATGCCCTTGACACTATGGCATCCTAGCAGCCATCATTTTTAGTATCTCTCCTTCAACCCTCTTAACCCTGGCCCTGCCCACCTGCTCCCCTGATCACCTACCTCCAGGAGACCCATGACCTGCCCACTTGTCTCTGCCCAGGACCTGCACTCAGGCTGCCCCTTCCCTCTTCCTCCATGAGCTGAGGGAGCACCCCATCTTTGGGACCTCTCTTCAGGAACTCACACTCCCACTCAGTTCAGAAAAGCAACAAAAGCCAGTATATAGGCCAGTTTGGCAGATATCCTTTTAAAGAATGTCCTTGAAGCTTCCATGTTTCAAAACATTTTCAGCAAGTTTTCATTAAATCGTTTTAAATGTTGAAGCAGAGAGGGCCATGAAATTAAATCTGGGGGTACAAAGGAACTCAGACAGAGGCTTTCTTTCACGGGTCTCCTTTTCCAAACAAGTTGAAAACACGAGTCCAGGCAGATAGTATATGAACATGTCCAAAGATGCAAAACACACAGCTAACCTCTGCAGCATCAGAGCAGAGATGAGAGAGGGTGGAAATTACCCTCTAAGTTCATTTGTTAAAGCTCATTATTTACTTTTAAAGTATTGTTTGTGTGGAACCCAAGGACAGGAACATACTGACCCATCCTTCCTCTGGCCGGCTGCCCTCCTGCTGACGGTAAATGTAAACGCCCGGGGTACTGGTAAACCGCCTGGTGGAAGCACGAATTGGAAAAAACAAAAAAATAAGCCTCCTTGAGACCGCGAGTGTGCCAGGATCATGAATATGCAAGATACATTAGTTTGTTAGTGAGTTCCCAGACGCTGCAGATGCTGAGCGTGGGGGGCGTGGGCGGGCGCCACTGACGCACTAGACCGTGTGTACGGACGCTCAGCCAAACTCTGGGCGCCCGTCTGGTCTGTGGCACACATGTTGGGGCCTCCATAAGGCTGGATGGAGGCCGGGGCAGGACCAATGGCCTGGGATTTGGGGGGACAAAACAGAATTCCACAGGGGCTTGGAGTTCAGTCAGCAGAACATTGCCTACGGAGCAGTGCCGTGCTGGGGTTGAGAGTCCTCCAGCTGAGGGCTGGAGGGCTAGAGTTCCCCAAAATCGCAGTGATGTAAGCAAAGAGGGCTCAAGAAGGCCATTCTTCTTACAAGTTTCTGCAGGTTGTCCTAGGCTGAGGCTCTCAAGATGTTAGGCAAGGGGCTCCAAGAATAATGCAGTTCACTCTAGTATGCGTTCAGGTACCTAGTTTGAGAATCAACGTGACATAAGACTTCCCTGAAGTCCTTTTAATGGTGTGATTGTCAAACCTCTTTGGAAACCTGCCTTTTAATGCCTTTTCCTGTTCCCTACATTTGGTTTTCGAGGCAACAGGGTTTTATAGGTGAACTTTTTTAGAACTGCAGCATTGACTTTAAAGGAATGCTCATATTCTCTTAGTATAATATCAGAAAGAACCCCTGAAGAAATCAGAGACTACTGGGAGGGAAAATGGCTCCAAAAATATGCCTTTGATTCTGCCATAGATCTGACACCCTAGAAACATTTGGAAGGTGGACTGGAGCTGGATTCTGTGACTCAGGCTGTGTGGTCTTCCCACCAGGGGGTCCAATGCTCTTCCTTACCTCTACTCCCCAAGTTGTGGCAGAAGAGCCCCTTTCAGATTGCCCCACCCTAAATTAATTACATCTGATTAACCACAGTGTGAAGATGCAGTGGGGGACAGTCAGAGGTCTAGGGTATCCTTTGCTGTCCCTCATTAAGAACAGATGTTGAAGCCTGGAGTTACTGACAGGGATTGCAGAGAGTTCTACCTCTGCCTTTCCTGATTCTCCAGTGAGAGTCTTATCTGATGGATATCTGGGGAAGTGGAAGGCAAGAGAGCTTTAGCTCTCCTGAGAATCTTTATTTCCTCACCATGGATTGACTAAACTCTTCCAGAAAGTTCTATACAGGCAAATTCACAATCTCACTCAATGCAATGAATATCTGTAGAGTTGAGTAGCTCAAAAATGGCCACTACTCTGGGCTATATAGGCTAATGCAAGAAAGAGAGGATGAAGGAAAATTGTGTAGCACCACAGAGAAAGGGACAACAGAGGATGAGATGGTCGGATGGCATCACCAACTCAATGGACATGAGTTTGCGTAAACTCTGGGAGTTGGTGATGGACAGGGAGGCCTGGCATGCTGCAGTCCATGGGGTCATAAAGAGTCGGACACAACTGAGTGATTGAACTGAACTGAACTGAACAGAGTATCAAAGATATACTGTGTTGGTGTCTGTCAAACCCACTTAAAGCTTGGTTCTGCCTTGTATATTGAAGTGATCTTGTACTAACTGTTAACAGCACTGGGGACGTGGGTTCAATCCCTGGTCTAGGAAGATCTCATGTGCTGAGGGACAACTAAGCCTGCACAGCTACTGAGCCCACGTGCCCCAGAGCCCATACTCCACAACAGGAGAAACCACCACAGTGAGAGGCCCTCACACAGCTGGAGAAAGCCTGCACACGGTGACAAAGACCCAGTGCAGCCAAAAATAAATACGTACATTTTTAATAAATAAATATATGAAATACTGCCTGCTGCTGAGTTGCCATGAAGTCTTACATAAAATAACCAGCGAGCAGCCAGACATGGTAGGTGGTTGGTGATAAGTACCTGCTATCAGAATTAGTATAGTTAAAATGACTGTACCACCCAAGGTAATCTACAGATTCAATGCAATCCGTATCCAAACACCAGTGGCATTTTTCAAAGAACTAGAACAAATAGTTCTAAAATTTGTATGGAAACACAAAAGACCCTGAATGGTCAAAGAAATCTTGAGAAAGAGCAAAGCTGGAGGTATACTTCCGGATTTCAAACTGTACTACAAAGACAGTAATTGAAACAGTATGGTATTGGCACAAAAACAGGCACACATAGATCAAGGGAACAGAGAGCTAAGAAATGAACCCACGTTTATATGGTTAACTAATCTATGACAGAGTCTATAATATACTTCTTTAATAATGTTGGGAAAACTGGACAGCTACAGGCAAAAGAATCAAGTTGGGCTATTTTCTCAGCCCGTAGAAGAAAACAAAATCAGAACTTCTCTGGCGGTCCAGTGGTTAAGAACCCCCCTCCCAATGCAGGAGACACAGTTTCAATCCCTGGCCCAGAAAGATTGCACATGCCACAGAGCAACTAAGCCCATGTGGCACAGCAACTGAGCCCGTGGTCTAGAGCTTGTGCTCTGTGACAAAAGCAGTCACCACAATGAGAAGCCCCTGCTCCACCAGTACAGACTAGCCCCCGCTCACAGCAATCAGAGAAACCTTGCCAACAGCAGTGACGACCAGTGAGGCCAAAATTAAATAAATAAGCTATTTTTTAAATAAATAAATAAACTCAAAATGGATTTAAAAATTAAATGTAAGACCTGAAGTGATGAAACTTTTAGAAGAATGTATAAGCAATGTGCTCTTTGACCTTGGTCTTAGCAATATTTTTTTGGATATGTGTCCTCAGGCAAGTGAAACAAAAGCAAAAATAAATAAATGGGACTATATCAAAGTAAAAAGATTTTGCATAGTGAAGGAAACCATCATCAGAACAAAAAGGCCACCTATTAAATGGGAAAAGACATTTGCAAGTGATGTATCTGGAAAGGGGTTAATATCCAAAATATACAAAGAACTCATGTAACTCAACATAAAAAAACAAACAACCCAATTAAAACATGGGCAGAGGGCCTGAATATACATTTTCCCAAGATTTACAGATAGCTAACAGTAACATGAAATGATGCTCAGTATCACTGATCAGCAAGAAAATGCAAATTAAAACCACAATGAGATAACTATAGTGTAAAACCTGTCAGAATGGCTTTTATAAAAATAGATAGCAAACAACAAGTGTGGATAAAGATATGAAGAAAAAGAAACCCTTGTGAGCTACTGGTAGGAATGTAAATTGGTGGTCACTATGGAAAACGGTATGGAGGTACCTCAAAAATCAAGAATAGAACTACCATTCAATCCAGCAATTTCACTCCTGGGCATTTAATCCAAGGAATATGAAAACAGTAATTCAAAAAACCATATGCAGGGGGATTCCTTTTTTTTTTTTTTGATGTTCATTCTCAAGCCTTTATTAAGAAAAAGAAAATTCAAGTTACAAAATAACAATGAAAACCCCCCAAAGCTATATATATATATCCCTATATTCATTGTAGAATTATTTACAATAGCCAAGATATGGAAGCAACCTGAGTACCTATCAGTAGATGAATGGATAGAGAAAGAATATATATACTACTTATCCATAAAAAAGAATGAAATCTTGCCACTTTTAACAACATTGATGAACCTAAAGGGTATTATGCTAAGCAAAGTAAGTCAGATAAAGACAAATGTTGTATGATTTTACTTATATGTATAGTCTAAAAAATAAGACAAATGCCCAAACGTGGAAAAATAGAGTCATAGGTGGTTGCCAAAGGGGAGGGGAGAAGGGAGGAGAGAAATAGGTGAGGGAGATCAAGAGGTACAAATTTTCAGTTACAAAATAGATGAGTCACAGGTATGAAATATACAGTGTGGGGAATATAGTCAATAACTGTTTAATATCTTTGGTGACAGATGATAACTAGACTCGTGACGATCATTTTGGAATGTATCAGTTCAGTTGCTCATCAGTCGTGTCCGACTCTTTGCGTCCCCATGAATCGCAGCACGCCAGGCCTCCCTGTCCATCATCACCTCCCGGAGTTCACTTAGACTCACATCCATCGAGTCAGTGATGCCATCCAGCCCTCTCATCCTCTGTCGTCCCCTTCTCCTCCTGCCCCCAATCCCTCCCAGCATCAGAGTCTTTTCCAATGAGTCAACTCTTCGCATGTATAGAAATATCAAATTGTGGTTGTGCACCAGGAACCAACATAGTGTTGTAGGTCAATTATCCTTCAAAAACAAACAGACTCATAGAAAGAGACCAAATTTGTGGTTACCAGAGGCAGGTTGCAGGAAGGTAATTGAATAAAGGTATTCAAAGGTGGGGGGCTCCCCTGGTGGCTCAGATGGTAAAGAATCTGCCTGCAATGCAGGACACCCAGATTGGATCCCTCGGTCAGGTAGATCTTCTAGAAAAGGGAATAGCTACCCACTCCAGTGATCTTGCCTGGAGAATTCCATGGACAGAGGAGCCTGGCAGGCTACAATCCATGAGGTCACAAAGAGTTGGACATGACTCAGCAACTAACACTTTCCTTTTTTTTTTTTTTTTAGTCAAAGGCACAAACCTCAGCTCAGTGCTCTGTGATGACCTACATGGGGGTATGGGCAAGGGGTGGGATGGAGGTCCAAGAGGGAGGGGCTATATATAGACGTATAGCTGATTCACTTCATTGTACAGCAGAATCTAACACAACATTGTAAAGCAATTATATACAATTAAAAAGTAAGTGCTAGGGATGTAATGAAAACATGGTAAATATAATTAACACTGTTATATGTTACATATGGAAGTTGTTAAAAGAGTAAAACCTAAGAATTTTTAATCACAAAAGTTTTTCTCCTGTTTTCTTAATTTTGTATCTATGTGAGATGTTGAATGTTCACTAAACTTTCTGTGATAATCATTTCATGATGTATGTAAATCAACTCATTATGCTGTACACTGTAAGCATGCACAGTGCTACATGTCAATTATATCTCAATGAGAGTGAAAGAAAGAAGCTTTCTTCTCTTGGCCTCTGAGGCACAATCATCCCTGGGGTCTCCTTATATTTCTTGGACACCCTACCCGTCTGCCTTAACACTCATCATTCTGTGTGCGTGGTCAGTCATGTCCAACTCTTGGTGACCCTTTGGACTGTAGGCTGCTCCGTCCATGGGATCTCCCAGGCAAGAATACTGGAGTGAGTTGCCATTTTTTTCCTCCAGAGGATCTTCCCAGCCCAGAGATCTAACCCAGATTCTCTGAGCACCAGAGTAGTTATTGCCTCTTTCTATGGCACATCAAACTCAATATGCCCAGAACCAACCTCATATAAATTTTAATGACTGATACCACCATCAGTTAAATTCTGCACATCTGAAATATAGGCACCTCATCCTTGGTTCAATTCCTGGGTAGGGAAGATCCACTGGAGAAAGGATATGCTACCCACTGCAGCATTCTTGGGCTTCCCTTGTGGCTCAGATGGTAAAGAATCTGCCTGCAATTCAGGAGACCTGGGTTTGATCCCTGGGTTGGGAAGATCCCTTGGAGAAGAGAAAGGCTACCCACTCCAGTATTCTGACCTGGAAAATTCCATGGGCAGTCCATGGGGTCGCAAAAAGTTGGACACGACTGAGCGACTTTCACTCACAGCATTTCTCTGCTCCTCACCTCCTATATATATTGCATCTCCAAGTTTTGGTGATATTCTCCTCCCCCTGCCCTCTGTTACTATTCCTGCTGCCACACCCAGCTTTTAGCTCCCATCTCCTCTTACCTGCATTCCTGAAATAGCTCAAAACTCATCTGTGCCATTAGTCTGTCCCTGAAAGAATCCATTCTCCACACCATGGCCAGGATGAGGTTTCTGAAATATGAATCTGCAAATATAATAATGCAGATTTCATTCTCTCCCTCTCATTCTCTCTCTCTCTCTCACTCACACACACCCACACACACACACATGAGTTTTAAAGAAGGCCTCCACTGCTTTCCATTGCCTTTAGGGTATAAAAAAATGTATCAGCATGGACTGGCCCTCATCTGACTTACCTTACCATGGCTTTTTCGCGCTATACTTTTCTGCCATCTTGGTCCTGTCTCAGCCCTTTAGCTTTCCTCCTGCCTCTGGTCCTTCCTTGTGCTCTTCCATTGGCACTAAATGCTTTTTCTCTCCTCCAGTTACCTGGCTAACTTCTTTTCTTCCTAAAGATTTGAAATCAATTGTTCTTTTCTGGAGGAAACCTTCCCTGAACCCCTTGACCAGTTGTAATTTTACAATAGTTTCCATGATTATTTCATTCATGCATGATACCTCTCTCGAGAAGGAAATGACAACCCACTCCAGTATTCTTGCCTGGAGAATTCCATGGACTGAGAAGCCTGGCAGGCTACAATCCATTGCTGTTCAGTCACTCAGTTGTGACTCTTTGCAACCCCAAGGACTGTAGCACGCCAGGCATCCCTGTCCTTCACTATCTCCTGAAGCTTGCTCAATCTCATGTCCACTGAGTCAGTGATGCCATCCAACCATCTCATCCTTTGTCGTCCCCTTCTCCTCCTGCCTTCAGTCTTTCCCAGCATCAGGGCCTTTTCTAATGTGTCAGCTCTTCGCATCAGGTGGCCAAAGTTTTAGGGTTGCAAAGAGTCAGACACAACTGAGTGACTTAATACACACACACACACACACACACATACACACACACACACACACACGATACCTCTGCCAAATTTTAAGCTCCAGAAATAAAAAATTGTGTCTGTTTTTTCTCACTCTTACATCTCTAGCATCAGGCATAGTGTAGATGTTAATACATATTTATTAAAGTGAATAAATCAGTAAAAATTACCCTTCCATGGTTCTTTTTTTATAATCATGCTTAAACCTATCTCTGCCTTTCTAGCAAATTGTCTAAGCAGAGGTGGATGCAGAAGGGAATGTAAGGCAGCAAGAAATCAAGTTACACAGACACAAAGTAAATTGGTTCATTGCAATTAGGCTTCTTCTAAGAATTCTTTGCTTCTTCCTGGGAGATGAAACTGGAAAATTAAAATTTATATTTTGGCCCCAGGAAGATAAGCTACAAATCATCATTAAAAATATCAATCGTGGGACTTCCCTGGCAGTCCAGTGGTTAAGATCCTGAGCTTCCACTGCAGGGGGGCTGCAGGTTCGACCCCTGGTCAGGGAGCTAAGATCTGCGTGATGCATGGTATAGCAAAAAAAAAAAAAAAAAGTCAATATAAATAACTATTTTTAAAAAGTGTCTATTGTTGGAAGTTCTCTGGTAGTCCAGTGATTAA
This sequence comes from Oreotragus oreotragus, assembly GCA_006410675.1. NCBI lineage: Eukaryota > Metazoa > Chordata > Mammalia > Artiodactyla > Bovidae > Oreotragus > Oreotragus oreotragus. Next base: position 263,690 of record SJYX01001871.1, read on the forward strand.
GACTCAGTACTTTCCTTGCCTTAGCTTCAATCTCTGGTCAGGGAACTAAGACCCCATAAGCCATATGACACAGATCAAAAAAAAGTCTATTGTTGGGACTGGTGACTCACTTTGACATTCCTACCTCCAAGCCATGAAAAGTCTTCAAAAAACGCTCTGTCATTAAGGGGATCACAAGCCCCAGATCTTCACCTGCTCTTTAATGCCTTACTTAAAGCATGAGAAGTTTCCTCTCCAAGGGATTCCTTCCTATATTGTCAAGCCTCTGGCTGGGCTGGGCTGGGCTATAGTTGTCTTGGTGGAACAGGGTCAGTGGTTGTAAGAGCAGGATGTGGTTTGGAATTATACTGAAGAGAGTAATCCTGGGGAAGTGAAGGTGATTATTAAGTCAAGTATGAAACAATGATTGATGGCCAGAAATGAGTTGACGTCAACAATCGCTATAGAGATGGTGGTAGCTTCTGAAGGTGGAAACTCAGTACATGGTTCAGGTATAAAAAACTGGAGGTGAGGGAAGATGCAAGGGATGATCCACAATTAGATGACATCAACCTGATGGATATTAGCAGAAAGGTATCATGGGGCAAGTAAGGCCAACATGTGCTAGTCTGAAACACAAGACAGTGGTAAGTTGGTTTTGTTGAGTATTAAACCAGACAGATTTGAACTTGATTGATAGCCAACTTAAATCCATGCTTGATCCATATATGATGTTTTCTTCCTGATTCTTCTGTGACTTTTGTCATCTTAAACACATTTAAGTAGAAAGACATAGAAGTAAGTTCTAAGATAACTTATTAGTAAAGAACTAGAAAAAAAATTGATCTTTCTTTTCACGACCTTCACTCTTCACTAGAATGGAACTCATGGTCAAGGATTTGGTCTTTTAGCAAAAGAAAAAAACAAAACAAAACCAGAAAAGCAAGCATGAACTCTATCCCTTTTTTGACTAAATACTGCCAACTGACACTATTTAGAACTGGAAACTTCCTCTCTTCCCACATGTCAAAGCATATTTTTTAAATGCCATTTGGCCCCTTGATTCCCCTGTTCTCATAAGAAAAGCAAAATGGTCAATAATTCATTTCAACATTCAAATTTAGCTGAAAAACTCTTGATGATTTAGCCCCACAGATGTAAGGTGAAAGAGTTCCAGAGAGTAAGTGGGAGCCCTGAGTTTACCAAGCCTATGACTTTCTTCAAAGCTTGCAGAATCACTTGGCCTTTTTTGGAAAGAATAGCCAGTTGACACCTAAGAGACTGTGAGCCGCTAGAAGATGAGGAAAGCCCCCCATGAGGAAGGCAGGGACAGCTGGGCCCAGGCTTTATTTGGCCGGTCCCCCACCTCCTGCCTGCCCCGTGGCCCTCCCCTGCTCCGCGGAGACATCCGCTGGGTGGGAGGAGGCCTCTTGCCAGAGAACACAGTCTGATGTTTTCTGTTCCTGCTGCAGGAAGTCCCCCTTCCCCACCACCCCCACATCCTCAGCCTGGAAACAACTCTTAAGGAGTAGAAGGGGAGCAAGGCTGTGCCAGCTCAATATCCATGATGTGGTTGAAAGCATTTCTCCCTGGGCCGGCAAAGGATACTGTAGATTCGCTCATTTGAGCTTTGCAGTTTCTTCAGTATGTGAGACGGCACGAAGAGAATTTACCCTGGAAAGACGAATTCCTGAAGCTGAAAGCATGCAGCTTGCTATTACCACACGAACTGGCTTTGGGTACCTGACTCCCTTTCTTACACTTGTCTCTGCCTAACTCGGCTGCCTCTGCACAGGCCTTCTAACTGATGGTCAGTCAAACATGGGCCTGCCTCAGAGCCTTCGCCCATCCTGGTCTTGCCTGCGTATCTATCAGCTCCTTCCCTTGCTTCATCTGAGGCTCTGCTCAAATGTCAGCTTGGCAGACAGGGCTTTCCTGGCCACCGCGCTCGTACCCTTTGCTGCTGTTGTTCAGTCACTCAGTTCTGTCCGACCCTTTGAGGGTCCATGGACTGCAGCACACCAGGCTTCCCTGTCCTTCACCATCTCCTAGAGTTTGCTCAGACTCATGTCTATTGAGTTAATGCTGCCGTCCAACCATCTCATCCTCTGTCACCGCCTTCTCCTCCTGCCCTCAATCTTTATCCTACTTTATTTTTCTTCAGAGTACTTTTTCTTTTTTTTTAACCTCTTGATATGCTTAATGATTGGGCTTAGATGGCTCAGTGGTAAAGATCTTGCCTGCCAATGCAGGAGGCACAAGAGACATGGGTTCAATCCCTGGACTGGGAAGATCCCTTCGAGAAGGGAATGGCTACCCACTCCAGTATTCTTGCCTGGATGATCCCATGAAGAGGACTGTAGCTCCTCTGTAGCCCATCAGAAAAGCCTGGTGGGCTATAGTCCATGGGGTCACAAAGAGTTGGGCATGACTAAGTGACTGATTACACATACTTAATGGTTACATATCTGTGTAATACAGCTCACCTGACTAGAATAAAAGATCCACGGGAGACTTTGCTGTACTCTCGGCGCATAGTGGGAGTTCAATAGACATTGAGGAAGGAAGGAAGGGAAGGAAGAAGAGGGAAGGGGTAGGGGAGAGGGAGGAAGAGGGAGTGAGACTGGTGTGGTTGGGGAGCTAAATGTAGTCTATAAAGGTAGACACAGGAGGCACCAAACGAAGTATTTCTGTTCATCTGCTCCCTGTACCTGGGATAATTTACTCTGGATGGCAAAGAAATATCTTGGGTTTTCATTAAATCCATTTCTGGGTTTGGTTTGGTTTGGTTTTTGTCTTTGCTGGTTCTTCTTTGCAGCACATGGGTTTGGTTGCCACATGGCACATGGGATCTTAGTTCCAAGACCAGGGATCGAACCCACTTCACCCACACTGAGAGGCAGATTCTTAACCACTGGACCACCAAGGAAGTTTCTGAATCCAAGTTAAATGAATTATTGGTGATATTTTCTCTCCCATTACCCAAACCCATGTTAATTTGTGCCTGAGCATTTAGTCTTTTGTTCTGACCCATGAGCGTGAACTATGAACCCAAGCTACTCCCCATCTGCTTCAGGATGGCAGCCCTGCCCTGCCCCTCAGCCTGATGTCTAGAGAAGCCTTCTGCCTTGCCGGTTGGGACCTCCTGCCTTTTTCTCCAGCCCAGTGAGCCGCAGGCCATGCTGCCTCTGAAACCCTCTCCCAGTATCAGCTGATGGGAACCCGTGAACTCCTGTCTGCTCCTTAAATGGAATGGTCTTTTCCTTAAGAGCCATCCCAGCTGCCCCCTGGAATCAGTCCCCACAGCAACTCAATCTCATACTGATTCCAATCTCTTCCCTTGTTTTTCTTTGCTACTGTAGAGTGGACTATCTCATCTTGCATCCAAATCATGATTAAAATCTATAAAAAAGAACTTTTAAGTGACTTTGCAATATATACCTCTGAAGACCTTTGGCCTAATTATGTGTCACATCAAGGCAAAAATAAACAAAAGAAAAAAAAGTTTTTCCACTTAGCTTACTAAAGAGGACTTGGCTGGCCTGGCCAGGGTCCTGATCACTTCTGGTTACCAAAGACTCCCGCTTCCCGAGCCTGTCAGATCCAGAGCTGATCCATTGGACCCATGTGTAGGTCTAAGTTGAGCCAACAAGAGGTGGTGCCCTCTGAGATGCCAGGAAAGCACTAGAGGTCCCCTGGACTCATAGCTCTGGGTAAGCTGTGGTCTGCTTCAGCCCCTTTAGACACCTGCTGTGACAAGCAAAGCCACCCTGGTCTGTGCAGGTCCCTGGCCCAGACACAGACTCCAACATTGACCTAGAACCAGCGCCAGGTGGCTTTGGCCTGGAGTTTTTCTCAGCTAGACTGACTGCTCTGGGAATTTCCCAGAAAGTCTTTGCCTGAGAAACTCTTTGTCCTTCCCCAGCCCTCCCCAAGCCCAGTAAGATTGTTTATGGAGAAAAGTTGATCGATGAAGGGTGATGTCACAAGCTACATTCAGGCTGTTTCTCTTGAAGGCTAATCACTCGAAACTCTAATCAGGCAGACTGAAATTCAGGGAAGAAAGCAGAAAACAGACAGTTTGGCATCCTTGTTACTAATGGGCTTGATGAATGAAATGTCTAGTCATCCAAAAGTCCCTGAATCAAGTTTCCTTGTTCACGAACAACAGCAAAAACAAAAACTGACTTTTCAGATGCAAAGTAGACAATAGAACAATAAACAGATATTGAGTGAATTTCAGTTTATTTTCCATTCTTGCTCTTGATCTGGGCTTTTCTAACATTCAGTATGCAGAGCAAGAGAAAACAAGCCAGCTAGTCATTAAAAACTGTATAAGCAGATTGAGGAGGAGTGGCCATAATTTAGTAGTTTGCTGAGTCATTATCAAATATGAGAGAACACCATCTACTTTGTTACAGATTAGATAATGAATCCCACTTCCAAGAATGGCTTCTGGTGAGCAAATAGTTTCCCTCAATTTCTCACTTTCCTTTTCAAAACCCACTTAGCACAGGCCTACAGGAGTTGAACCGGGCAAGGGGTTCAGCAGTTCTCAAAGCAGAGTACAGACTAAAGGATGGAGTTTAAAAAATATTACTCTAGGAACAGATGTATGGCCTGGCAGGAAGAATGCCTTCTTAGCAGTTGGGATCCAAAGAATCAGGCAAAACTGGAGGTAACAGGCCATCAGGAAATTCTAAACAAATAGATTGGGGTTGATTTCAGAACAGGTGGGCAGTGGCTATCAGACCAGGGGCATGAATGACATCCTTGTGCATTTTGACAGGTTTGAACCAGTGGTATTCAGTATAGACAGGAGGATATGCCTTTCACCTGTGAAGGTATCACCCCCGATACCATCATAAATCCCCATGCCATCCCCTCTCGTATGACCATTGGTCACTTGATTGAATGTCTTCAAGGGAAGGTAAGAGATTTTCTTTACAGATATAGGTCTCAAATTGATGTTTCTTCCAAAGTGTTAGGTGATTTCTCTCATTCTGAGTCAGGGTAGTGTGGAAAAAGCCAGTGTGACACTAACTTTCTGTTTAAATTGGTTTGATTATGTCTGTCTGTCTTTTTGAAAAAATTTGCAAAGTTATGACTAAAAATTCTTGCAAAATTTACTATATCCAGTCTTTGAATGTATAGTTATTCTTTTGACTGGTTCTTTTCTATAAGTGATGGTTAGTTCATTGTGAACCTAATGGTTTTATAGCTGTAATATTAGCTATGCCTGTGTCTTTCAGTGGAGGTTTTCTATTTTTAAGGATCTTATTAAGGTAGAGTAGCTATGGTTTTCATGCATTGGAGAAGGAAATGGCAACCCACTCCAGTATTCTTGCCTGGAGAATCCCAGGGACAGAGGAGTCTGGTGGGCTGCCGTCTATGGGGTCGCAGAGAGTCAGACACGACTGAAGCGACTTAGCAGCAGCAACAGTGAACTCTGAGGGGCTTCCCTGGTAGCTTAGCTGGTAAAGAATCTGTCTGCAATGCAGGAGACCTTGGTTCAGTCCCTGGGTTGGGGAGATCCCCTGGAGGAGGGGATGGCTACCCACTCTAGTATTCTTTGCCTGAAGAATCCCCATGGACAGATGAGGCTGACAGGCTACTGTCCATGGGGTCATAAAGAGTCGGACACGACTAAGCAGCTAAGTGTCCATACACAATGGACTCTGGTCCAAGGCTGGGGATCGGCTCCTTCTGCGATGACTCTATGCACTCTGCTGGGTAAACAAGCTTTAGCAAGGCTGCCTGAATAGGGCCCTTGGCAGGCTGCCCCATCCCGTTCACCCAGAGTACTTTATCAAAAAGTGGATGATCACATCATCTTTTCAATGGATTCCCACTGAATTAAGGAGAGTACAATCTTCTTCTCACAGTCTAAAGATGCTTCACAATCTTGCTTCTGGTCATCTCTTCAGCCTCATCTCATCACCACATTCTCGTCACCAGATTAGAACCTTCAGATTCTATGGCCTTACACATGACAAGATTTGTTCATTTTGTATAGCATTTATCACCTTTCTTGCCCACTAGACTTTCTTGTTTCATGCTGTAAGTTCTGTTCTTAAAATTGTCCAACAGTAGGTGCTCAATAAAATTTTATCAAACAAGTATTGATGAAAGCTGCAAACTACAGAGAAGCAGCAACCCTGTAGCAACTTGAACTGTTCTGGTAGCTGACTTAGTACGCAAAACTGTATAGTTGATTCTAGGATGCCAAACTATGCCCTCAATCAAAATATGCATGTCCTGTGTTCCCTTCTCTCAAGGTCTGGCTTAGCAATATCAGTGAATTCAACAGCTGTATGTTCTGGTCATTTACTATAAAACAATCGACTCCCAAAACATACAGTGGCTTTAAAACAACCATTTTATCATGATCAGATATCCTGTGGGTTAGGTATATTCAACCAGGACACAGTAGCCAACGGTTTGTCTCTGCTCTATAATGCCTCGGACTTCAGCTGAAAAGATTCAAAGGCTGAGGATTACTCAATGTCTGGGAGTTCAGATCATCTCTTGGCGCTCCCCCACCCCCACATGTCTGCTTCTAAATTAATATGACTCAAAGACTAGGACTGGTGACCAAGCCCTTTCCTATGTTCTCTCCACATGAGGTAGCTGGCTCACTGTATGGTGGCCTTAGCGTAGTCAGACTCAGTAACGAATATTCTAACAAACATTTGATCCAGACTTCAAGCAGCATCATTTTTGCCTACTCTACTGTTTAAATAATCAAATTCAAGGGAAAGGAAAACAGACTCTGTCTTGACAAGAGAGAGGCAAGGTCACACACATGGAAAGGAACCACGAGCCATCTTTGGGAAATACAGTCTGCCTCCCGACACATGCTAATGTACAAAGGAGGAAGTGCTCTTTACTCTTCTCTGCTCCTTAGCTCTCCCTGCCTCCCTGTATTCCTGGTCCTAATCACTTATAACACATGTTCAATAAAACAAAGATGTTTTGAATCCCCAGGGAGTGATCCTCTGGTGGACTTTTCAAACCGGGCTAAAAGAAATAGGTGGGGAAAGATGGAAAGATGTGCGACTCTAAGGAACTCCCCAAAATACACCCAGTAGAGGCCCTACAGATCTTTAAGCCCAAGATTTCTAGAGCCCACATGTATGATGATGTCAGAAGGTCAAGTTTATACTCTTAAAAAATACATGTCAAGCATATACAGCCAACCTCATAATTCATGAATTCTATATTTGCAAACTTGCCTGCTCACTAAACAGTGTTTGTAACCCCCAAATCCATACTCACACTGCTTTCTCAGTCATTTATAGACATACACAGAGCAGTAAAAATTTTGAGTCATTTGGTTTGCACATTAACAGCTGAGGTCGAACAAGGCAATATTTTGCTTTCCTCATTTTTGCGTCCACTCCTACTGTAAATAAGTCTTTTCAGGGATCATTTAGTGCCATGTTTTCACATTTTTTTAACTTTCTGTTGACCATTCCACTCTTTAAAATGGCCCCAAAAGTGTAGTGCTGAAGCACTGTCTCATGTTACTAAGAGCGATGAGGCTGTGATGTCTCTTAGTACAGAGAAAATACTTGTGTTATTTAAGCTTTGTTTGAGCATGAGTTAGAAAGCTGTTGGTGTCTGTGCAAAGCTCATGAATCAGTAGTATATGTTCAATAAGGTGCCTTTTAACAGACATACACACAAGACTAGGTTATATATCGATCAGCTGGCAAAAGTTGTGACCAGAGGCTCACAGAATCCTAATTCTGTATTTCTTTTAGAAACAATCATTTAAGACTTACTAATTCAGAATTTGCAGCAGCTTTATAGAATGTAACTATCATAATGTAACTTTCATGCAAAGATGGGCTCAATAAAGGTCAGAAATGGTATGGACCTAACAGAAGCAGAAGATATTAAGAAGAGGTGGCAAGAATTCACAGAAGAACTGTATAAAAAAGATCTTCAGTACCCAGATAATCACGATGGTGTGATCACTCACCTAGAGCCAGACATCCTGGAATGTGAAGTCAAGTGGGCCTTAGAAAGCATCTCTACAAACAGAACTAGTGGAGCTGATGGAATTCCAGTTGAGCTGTTTCAAATCCTGAAAGATGATGCTGTGAAAGTGCTGCACTCAATATGCCAGCAAATTTGGAAACTCAGCAGTGGCCACAGGACTGGAAAAGGTCAGTTTTCATTCCAATCCCTAAGAAAGGCAATGCCAAAGACTGCTCAAACTACCACAC